>CAJNSZ010000034.1:468592-618039 GCA_905329745.1 Rotaria sp. Silwood2 | reverse complement strand
AATAAAACGGTCATAACTCGGGAAGATAGGCCTAGCCGCCCTTATCCTTTTGCGCTTTTTCTAGTCTCACTAACGCCTACATGATGCACATAGTCCCGACTCAAAAGCGATTTTACACTTACATATGTGACCTCGTTAGACATTCAAATTAAACCAATTTTTTTTTTTCAACTGACAATATAAATGACTTTGTCTGTATTCAAAATCGATATTGTACTGGCTGTTTATGCGGATAAAAATTAGTTTCATTCAGGAGAACAATAGTTAGTCGAATATTGAATATCAGCTATGACATAACCATGAGAAGTTTTAGTCGATCTGTGCCATGTACTCAAATCAAATGTGCTCAAAACAGATCATTCTATTGTCACGTTTACAAGGAGACTATAACATATAGAAACGTGAGAAACAACGAAGTGTAGTATTCAGATATGATCAAAAAGCAGATATCAGATGAAAAGGCGATAATCTGATCAGTACAATTTGCATGCACAAATTCATTTACGTAAATAAATATATATTTATGTACATGTGGGATTGATCAGTGTGGTCAAATGTCTCAATGCTTTTTTCAGCATACAACTTCCATAATACCAAGGGGAGAAAAGCGGACTTCTGTACTTCTGAAGTACGAAGAAACACCGATAAGTATCTAGAAGTAAAAAGAAGTACCAAGAAGTACGGAGAAGTACCAAGAAGTATGAAAAAGTACGGTGAAGTACGAAGAAGTACGAAAAAGTACGAAGAAGTACGGAGAAGTGTGAACAAGTACGAAGAAGTACAGAAGTCTGCTTTTCCCCCCCCTTGCATAATACATGAGAAAAATATGATCTTTTTAACTACATAGTTATGCATTGTTGAAGAGTTGATATGATTTGTATTATATATCTTATTCGAATACAAAATAATTAAGCGTTTACGTAAAGTTTTTGTTTTATAAAAGTATATGCCAGTTAAAGGTTTCACGAAGATTTTTAAATATCTTGGCTTCATATAAGATATATAATCCAAACAATAATAAAGCATCAACACTAAACGAGTGCTATAGCTAGTAAAGAAACCATATTATGCCGATGTCTGATAGAAACTACATGCTAGAAAAAAAGAATTGAAGTATTCGAACAGACTGATTCGTCTCACAAGAATGTCTACTATATTGTTGATACTGAACGGACACAACTATACAATTGACAAAACTTACAATAAGAAAACATATTGGAAATGTAAATACTGTTGAGCAATAGTGTGTAAAGTAAGAGTTCATTTAGAATCTAACAGCACAACGTTTCTGTTCGAAAGCGCGAACTATAATCTACCTGCAAGTATTTAGTCCAACGAAATACGATCATTCCACGAAATTGTACGTTTTCGTATCACTTCAATTAATGAGAGTACTCAGGATGTTAATAAGAACTGATAGAATGATGAGTCTAATCAAATACTGACTCATACTTCTACTTTAAAAATATGTTAAACAAAATAGTCGATGTCATCGTCAAAGAAATGACAATCCTTTGATCCTTGAAAACAAAAAATTCTAATAGATTTCATCAATCATAGCAACAACAGTTATAAACAATAAATTATTAAAATTCACGATTCTGTTTCTAGAAATAACCATTTCTTGATATTTTCGTCGACCGATCAGTTGAAAACGGTAGAACGCTGAAGAAATATTTATTAATAGAACATTTAAAACTTGTTAATTATTCAAAAGCTAACTCATGGTTAAAAACCGCTTCTTATCTATGTTTTCAAAGATGATATTAATATAATTCTCTCATTTATATTAATTGTGCTTCTTCATATACTGTTAGTTTTTATAGCAAAGATTAGACCTATATGAATTATGCTACAGGATATATATATATATACTGCATGTATCACATAAACAAAGATAGAGAAAGTACTTCCATTTCTTCATTTTGATCTTTTAGTACTAAAACGAACGAGTAATATTTACTTTGAAAAAGGAGCAAAATTTGTAATGTAGTTTATAATTTCAACTATGCCATTTTACATCCAATCAATTCAAACAATCTGATCGTCATTTATTAAACTCATACTGTATTTTGGTACAATAAGAAAGAATCCTTTTATCTGTTATGTAACTAAGATCAATATTCTATGTTGAGAAGTATGCTATAAATATTTCTTGTATAAATAGTAACAGTGTCTACCATTTATAGATCAACTCTTTCAGGATAGGTAGTACACCATATGTACACAGTCTCTTTTTTTTACAGTGAAATATACTGTTCATTGATGATCCATAAATAATTACGTAGGCGTAAGAGTATGCTCATCATAAGAATATACATCTAATGTGGCTTGCTTGGCCATGTCCCATTTTCTATACTGCATTAACGTATCACACTGTATCTTCATGATTCATTCTCTCGCGCACGCACGTGAGGGTGTGATGAAGACGTGGCACGTACATGTGCATGAAGAGAAGACACTCACCTACACCAGATACGAATGCTCAGATTGCAATGTAGGCTTATACGTGCTAAATTTTTTTCGAGATTATGATACTGAGATGTTTTTGTTTTTGTTTTTTTCAAAAAAATAGTTTCTTCCTAAAAGGTTTAATTTGTGGTATTTAGTAATCGTCACAAATGAACAACGTATGTCCGGGATTGTAATTTCAACTGATCCTAAATATTATATTGAATGGGCAAGAAAACATGGTGTTCATGTATCACCAACTGTTTTTGGAGATGGATTTGAAGAACCCGAGATTAGTTCTCGATGAACTATAGAACAATGGAATATTTATCTTTGGCAAACTTCAATGATTACTTCTAAAAATAGGCTACATAGAACTTTTTTCAAAAACTCAATAAATTAGCTTGAATTTATTTTTCTACTTTGTATTTATTACTAATCATTAATTTAATTTGGCATCGTATGACCAAATGTACTATATTTCAAAGTTTATATTGCAGGATGAAGAGAAATAATAAAGAATAAAAGGATGGGCCAAAAGTAAGAAAATATAAAATGTTTTGAATTTCATTTCTATACATGATAATAAAATCTATTATTTGTAACACATACTACGTAGTAGTAGTCAAAGTTGTAGCATAATATCAGTCTCTGGGTTCAATAGGTTATTTCAAAAACGAATCAATGTATCTTGTATACTCCTATGTGATTGAAACAAGAATTATTGCTTCGTTGTCGAATTTGATTATCCTTTTTCGTCGGATTTTATCGATTTGCAGAATAAACTATACTTATATCACATTGCACTGTTTTATCTTAAAGAAATTCAAAAAACAATAATACAATCCGATTTATTCGGCAAATCGGTACAATCAGACAATAGAGCGAAAATAAAATTCGACAACAAACAAAGTTAGTTTTGTTATAATCATAAAAGAGTATACAAGATATATCGATGCAGTTTTAAAACATACCGTTGGATCCATAGATTAATAATATGTACTACTCTTTTGACTACCACTACATAGTATATGGAGTATAAATAAGGGATTTAATTATTCATGTATAGAGACGAAATCAAACAGAAAAATTGTGTTTCCTTTCTTTTGACCTATCTCGTATAAAGTAAATTCCAGATTCTGAAAATCAAGGAAAAAAAACTGAATCTATTCCATGTCAATCATCATTAATTAACTCCTTTCTGCTAGGTTGATATTTATCAATCATTTTCATTGATGTAAACACAGAAATAAATAATAAAAAATAAAAACAAGTCATCAATACTATGCAACTGATCCTAAATAACTATTGTGAGTAATTAATCTTTTTATTGTGTAATCAAATGAAAGAAAGTAATGATTACGACTAAACATATAAAATAAACAAAATTTTGAATTGCTGTTGTAAGTTATGAACATGAATTTCACTATGAGACAAGTTAATTTTATATTTCATTCTGTTCTTTTCTTCCTCTCGGGTATGATCATTGAACACAGTTCACTTGTTTTATACACTATTTCAATCCTTTTTCTTTTCTTTACTCTTTTATTCACTTTTTACTCGTTGTTCATTTCTAGTTGAACGTAGTTACATAGTTGCCCGTTGCCATAGAGATTTGTAGTTATTGAAATATTGAACAGAAGACATTATTCAAACTATTCGAAAGTAATATAATGGAAGAAGATACAAAAATGATAACTTTGACGTCTTCAACGTCATTTATAGCGGAAATAATGTTGACTCTTATGGGTTTAAGTGGTATTGCAGTGGTTGGTGTTAATATAGGTTATTTTCATCATTTATCTCTTCTTGTTGTCAGTCTTGGCTTGTCAATTGGTATACTAGCAATCGTTATTTGTGCTATTGGCATTTATGTTCTTTTATATCATGATTATTTTCGCTTAAAATTATTTTTAAAATTTTTGGCTCTTTTTATTGGTCTACAATTCATTTTTATTATTCATTTATATTTTTTTATAAATCATAAGCCTACCAATGAACAACAACAAGGTTCATTTATTGCATTAGATGTTTGTTGTGGATTGAGTGCAAGTGCATTAATTGCTCTTTGTTTTCATTTAAAACAAAAAGGATCAACTATTGATATGTTTAAATTATAATCAATTGAATCTTTCTCTTTTTTCATATATCAAGTATATATCAATAGCACTTTTGTGTTCGTGTGATTTGTATACTTTTTAATGTGTTTAAATTAGATATTGTTGATTGATTTAACTTACAATTCTTGTTCATTTAATATTCTACAAGTTCTTAATAAATTTCTGTCTATGAAAAATAATTTTTTTTTTTCTCGGCCTTTCACAAATATTTCATAATGATCTTAATGATAAAGATTTAATAGCTATTTGATTTTATCAACAAGAAACAGAATAATTTTGAAACAAGTAAAAAGTCTATCTTTATCTTTTCGATTTAATACGTTCAATGAAAATATTATATGATAACGAGAATATACTTATAATTATTTTGTTTCATGGGTAACAATTTGATAATAAATTTTACAGAGATAACAGCAGCTTTAAATTTCATATTATTTAAATATGAATTTTTTGTTTATTTTAAAATATTAATAGAGAAAATTTATTTAACTTGTTGTCAAATTCATTAGTTGTGTAAGTGTGACAACATGAAATGCGCGTTTTTGTATAACTGGTAAAACTCTTTGTAATGTCTCAATAGTCGCTAATCGATCATGTAGTATAACAATAGCACCAGGATACAATTTATTTTCAATAAAAAATGCATTAAATTTTGAATTAGATATCTGAGGATCATATGGATAGATTGAACCTAATACAAGTCGATAGCCAAGATTAGTACAAATCTGTATCATTGTTCGATTAAAAAATCCTGAACCAGGTCGAAACCATTTTGTATTTAGTGAAGTATATTTATTAATTATTTTTTCTGTGTTAACTATTTGTTGTTCAAGTTCTTTTCGTGATAGACGTATGGCTTGTTCATCTCGCCAACCATGGTTTCCTACTTCATGACCATCAGCTATTAAACGTTCAAATAAAATTCGTATTTGAGATGAATTTTCATATTTTTCTATATGTGATCCAATTGTAAAAAATGTACATCGTGCATTATACGAACGAAGTACATCAAGTAAACGAAAACTTACTGAAAGATCATTTACATTTGGAAAATCATCAATTGTAAGTGCAATATATCGTAGATTAGATGGTAAATTAATATGAAATAGAACGTCAGGATAAAATTTTGAAAGTGAAAATATTACAAATCGAGGTGGTGAATAAATTATCAATATTAAAATAATAATTGCACTTAAACAAATAATAATCGGTATTAAATGCAACATTTTTTTAACAACCATTTAATTAACCTAAACATATGCATACAGATATAAATCAATATGTCATTCAGGTTTATTGAAAATATTTAATCAAACAGAAAAAAAAACAATGTACAAATTTAACAGTAATAAAACAAACAAAATGAGTCGATATCTCGATAAATATATTTTATTATTATAATACAGATGAATCTAATTGATGATTTGTTGCCGTTGTTGTTGTTGTTGATTGTGATGATTGAAAAAATATTTTTCGTGCCATATTTATTTCATAAAGAAGTTCAAAATCAGCAAATGATGCAGCTCGACTTGTTGATGAATGATCGGATATAATTGTTGTTTGATGATTATTCATTGGTATTGTTTGCGCTGTTCGAGAATTAGCAAGTACAACTTCTTCTGCTGTATCATTAACAATAAACTATGAATTAGATTAAAAAAGAAAAAGAGAAAAACTATTTTCAAATAATTAAATTATTGAACATACTCGATAAACATATGTATTATATTTTTGACCAAGACGACGTACACGAGCAATTGCTTGTAATTCAACTGATCGATGAATTTGAGGTTCAACAAGAATAACATGTTGAGCTTCAGTTAAGTTAAGACCATTAGCTCCTAAATATAAAAATTAACAAAATAATATTATAATTTAAGAAAATATCTATTTGAAAACCTTTTCCAAGTGGCATCAGAAGAACAGTTATATTAGGATCTTGTCGAAATTGTTGAAGAATTTTCGTTGATGTAAATTGTAAATAAGAAATAGCATTAAGTTTAAGTGAAATAGCTAAAACATTGAGTACATCAGTAAATTGTGAAAAGACAAGAATTTTTAATGGAGGTTTTGGATTATTCATTGTTGTTGTAATAATAGGTGTTGCCTGTTGAATATCATCATTAAGAAGATTAAGTATAAATGAAACAATCGAATCAACTTTTGTACCATAACGACCTTGAATTGTTAAAAGTTCTTGAGTTTCCATTAAACGACGAAGACGTGGAGATGAAGTATCATCTAATATAGAATTATCTATTGTTGTTTTTTGTGGTGATGATAATGATGATGTAATGTTTGTTGCGTTTTGATCTCGCCATTTAAGAACTGTTAAAGAATTAACTGGAATTTCACGACGACCTATATATATATATAAATGAAAGAATATTTTAAAATAAAATAAAAGAATAATCACATACAAATAGGACATTTAATATGTGATCGATGTGGTCGTTGATCTATTTCGTGTTTTTTCCATTGTAATGTACATTCATGACAAAAGAAATGTCCACATAAAAAGAAACAAACATCAGGTCGATCATCACCAAATAACTCATGACACATTGGACATTTTGTTCGTTGTGATGATATAAGATTTGTTGTTGTTATTGAACGATAATAATCTTGTTGTTGTTCTTGAAAATAATTAAATTGTTGTCGATGTTTAATAACTTTTTTTAAATAATCTAATGCTTGTTGTTCAAAATCTGTACGTTCTTCTTCAATTATTTGAGGATTAAAACGATAACGATTATAATGTTTTTTTAGACGAGTTTTTGGATCACCAATATAATATTCAAGACGTGATGTACATTGAAGCATTTCATCTAATGATAAATATAAATGTTTTAATTGTTGAGAATATGTTCGTGCTGATGTATTTTCTAAACGAAGTTTTTTAAGTAAATCATTCCAATCTGTTCGTAATAATTTTGCTAATTGACGAGTTGATTCATGAGAACGCATGGAAGCTTTTGATAAGATTTCATTTATAAAATAAACTAAATGTGTACCACCATCATCATTTATTTGTTTATCAGAATATAATTCTGGTTGAAGACTAAAACGAAAATTGTTTACATAAAATAATATCAAAATTATTATTTAGATGAAATATCATGATTAAATATGTCGACAATTATTTACAAAAGTTCCGTAGTATTTCGTTACTATCAAATCATATGATTTAAGGAGGTGAGTTCAGAAAGAATATCCCATTCTGGTTTAGAAATTTGCATTAGATCTTTCATCGATTGTGTGACTTAGAGAAATTTTGATTGTATCTCTTATTTTTAAAAATACTTCTTTATGTTTTTATGTCTTCGCATTCTCCTCATTGAACTCTCGAGAAGATATGCTTGGTCATCATAAGTCTACTCGGAACTTCAAGACTATTTCAACTAATTAATGATAAAAAGCAATTGTAAACTCAATTTTGTTATTGACTACATATTACTGTTTCTTATCAGATCAATTCATCTTTGTAAAACTCTATCATCTCTTAAGAAGGCAAACTCAACAATTACTCTCATTCGTACCATTAACAAAACGATCAATGATTCTTTTGGAAGATCAAATACAGTAAAATCATCTTGAAGAAGGAAAATACTATGTTCACCATTACAGATGTATATAAATCTATTGAGTTTACTTTGTCGAGAAGTCACGATAGATGATAGAATTGAAGAATATGAACTACTCTGATAAAAGACAATAATAATCGAAACGATTCAAATAAATACATCTTCGATCATTTCCATTGGTTCAAAACAAATGCATAAAAATCATTGCTTTTACTTGCTCAAACTAACGAGGGAAGGTCCCCAACTGTCAAATCGCTTTCGAGTCAGAAGTACGTGCATAATGTAGGTCCTAATGAACTATGAATACTCTGAAAAGAGTTCGGGTCGCTAGCTTATTACTGTTGAGATACTGCATTTTTGCGATATTTTTAAGTACAATACCGTGGCTCCCCTCAGGAACACCAGAAAAAAAGAGTTTCGAATTTCGCCTTGAAACTTTGCACAAAAACAGGCCTACGTGAGAGTTTTTTATTGTGAAAGTTGCAGATCTTTTGGTTGTTCCTGTTCTGAAATAAGAACATTAGAACCTGTTGGGGGTATACAAGTGATGTAAGAAACATGCTTTTTAGCCGTATCTCAGGGTAGGAACAACCAAAAGACCTGAAACTTTCACAATAAACTACTCTCATAGAAGCCTATTTCTGTGCACAGTTTCAAGTCAAAGTTCAAAAATCAGTTTTTCCGGCTCCTGATGGGGAGCACGGCATTGTGCTTAGTTGAAAATATCGCAAAAACGCAGTATCTCAACAATAATNCCACGATAATAAAAACGCTAAATACAGACACATTTTTTTTTCTTTCATCTCATGTTGGCACTAGACAGGAAAAATATTCAATTCTTTTAGTAATAAAACAGAATTTAAAAAACTAAATAGTAACCGTTGTAACCCGTGATCTGACGATTCTAACGAGATAAAGTAATTGATTCTATCTCTTGTTACAAAAAACTAGATAGATTTACAAGAATGCTCACTGACACATACTTTTAGACTGATAGACCTATTTATATTGGATAGAATTCTTTTAGCCTTATTAGCTATACATCTAATCAAATAATATTTTTCTATTCAGTTTTTCATGCTGATTCAGAATATGATACTTTCAAAATATTCACAAAATAACTGAAGTTGAAATTTAACAATTTCTACAGAAAAAAAACAATTCAACGCAAAAATGGTATTTTCTTAATCCTTCTAGTTTTTAAGGTTCTCTCAGCCAAACAATGGTCAAATCGAAATAAAAAGTATATATTCGTGATCAGCTTTTCAAGCTCTATCAAATCATATACAAACGAACGAGAAAAAAATTCACTCCAATTTTTGCATTTCCGGCACCTTACTAAAAATCTTTATGATCAAACTATCCAAAGTTACCATGACGTTGTAAAAAATTAGCAGAAAATCGGACATTTTACTACGAGGGATCCCGTAACGGAGAACTCTGTCGCCGTCTCATGGCCTTTCAATGTAAATCATTTTCAGAAGACTTATTTTTATTGAAACATAGTAAGAAAATGACCACTTTGGGAGTATATGAATAGCTGATGTCGATCATTTTCCTATTGAATCTTGATTTCATTTCAATCTCAGAATAAAATAAATACCATATTCGGAATCAACATAGAAAAATACGTTATGTCATATACATTTCAGCGAAAATATTTTTTTTATTCCAAAAAACTGATGTGGTTTCTCTCAGCAAGTCTTTTCTTAAGTTTTTTTCAGAATACATTGATCATAAAAAATTATTCTTGCTGAGATATATATAATATTTATCGCATTTGTTTTGTATTGAATATAGTATTCCCGAAATGGTCACTCTCTTACAATGTTTCAAGGAAATTGAGGCTCAGAACAGAATAGATTTTTCTGAAAATAAGACAAATTGGCAGAGCATGAGACAACGCAGTTTTTGATCATAAAACCTTCTGGTATTAATTTGGTATCTAAATACAATAGTATATCCTACAAAATTATGAAAATTTGTCTATATGATATGAAAATCGTATCAAGCATATTTGTCTGCCGCTGGATAAACTAATTAATGAACATGATTGCTATACTATTTTGTTGAGCATGAAAAACTACATCGATATACACAATTAGTTTTCATTTTGAGTTAAAAAACGAAAAAAATTATTATTGTCATAGTTGTTATCGAAAATGTTCAAAAGTGATAGACTTGCTAAGAGTATTTAGTCTTCGAAAATACCTTTTTTTGTATTCAGCAAAAAAAAAAACAATAAATATATAGAACTGTACAGAATTTCATGTTCTATCTTTTTAAACTATTGAAAGTAAAGCCTAAGAAGGTAGCAGATTTATGATTTTTTCGGGCGGTATTCTTAAATGCAACAAAAAAGAAATCGAATTCTTCTTTGTTTTTTTACCTGTTGTTTCATCATATCCAATCATTTTAACTTGTACAACAGGATAACTTTTTTTTGTACACCAGCTATGAACTAATTTTTCTATATAAACAAAGCAGAAAATCAATATATACAAAAAAAAAAAGGAATAATCTTCTTACTTATTGGTAATTTTGTTATTTCTTCAATGCATGTCCAAAAATCAATTGCCGTTGCTGTCCGATATGAATATCGTTGTAAATAAAGTCGAATTGAATCAAGAAAATCATTTTGTCCAACAAATAAATGTAGCATACGCATTAAACATGAACCTTTTGAATAAATAAAACCTTCAAATGAAAAATCTTTTTCGTCAATATCATCTGCTTCATTATGAAGAATATTAATACAATAATCAAAATATCGTACAAATTGTGTAGAAAAAAATTCTGAAAAAACATTATATTCAGGAACGATATAATCTGTTGCTAAGTATTCAAACCATTTGGCAAATCCTAATTAATAAATATTAAATTAATTACAGAATAAAATAAATTAAATTAAATTAAAAATAAACCTTCAACAACATATACATCATTCCACCAATGAATGCTTACTAAATTACCAAACCATTGATGAGCTATTTCATGTGTTACTGATTGACATACATTTCGATATTGTATACTAACAGCATGATCTTCATTTATTAACATTTCTTCTTCCTAAAAACAAAGAAGATAGATAAATATGATGAAGAATTTAGCAATAAGATTTATTATTTCATTTTAGAATGCAAACAAGAATTGTTTACCCTGATAAAAAGATTCTTTTGACTACATTAGGTAATGATCAATTTATCTGATTTTTGTCTTATTATTAAAAGCTATTACTTCAAAAATAGTTTTGTTATATAGAGATATAAGCTAATGCTAACAAGGGAAGTCTTTCAACGGACTAGTTGCTTTTAAATTGGAGCTACATACATTATATAGACCTAAATGAGTTTTTAATATTCTGAGAAGAGTTCGGGCTCTGAACTTATGCTACGGTAGATACTGCAAATTTACAATATAACCACATCAGAGGAACAGCAGAAAATCGAATTCTCGTATTTCGACTTGAAATCTTTTACAGAAATAGATCTTAACAAGAGTAGTTTATTGTAAAAATTTCACGTCCTTTGATTTAATTCTATCCTGAAATAAGAACATCGACTTTGCCGTTATATGTATTAGCGATGTAAAAGACATGCTGTTGCCGTAATTCTATCTTAAAATAGAAACAACGACAAAATCTGAAACATTCACAAGACATTATTCTAGTTAAGGACTGTCTCAACGTAAAGTTTCAAGTTGACACTCAAAAAACCAGTGTTTTTCTCGTGTTCCTGAGGAGAACTACAGTATTCAATTAAAAACTACCACTAAATTGCAGTATCTCAGTAACAATAAGCTAAGAACACAAACCCTTTTCAGAGTATTCATAGTTCATTTGATTCTACATAATACACGTTGTCTCAACTCAAAATCAATTTATCATATGTAAGATTTCCTTTGCTAGATTAACAGTTGTTCAATGTTATTGATAGTTTCTTTTTACGTTTTTTTCAATTCGTGATAAGAAAAAAGTTATGAAGGATAGAGATCGAAAACAAAAATTTGAAATCTTCGTATCTATTCTTGGATAAAGAAAAAGCCATGATTTAGTCATTTATTATACGTATATAAAAGAAAACAAATTCTTAAAATATAATCTTCAACGTCTACATGATTTCTTAATTCGTGTTCAATATAATCAATATCATTATTACTCTCAGAACAAAAAAAAATCGGTTTTAAACTATTTTAATTTTGATTATCTAATAATCTAACCTTAAAAAGAATAAGTGCCCAATCTTCCATAGCTGGATAAAAAAGATCCGGTACAGCAACAAGATCAAGTTTTGCCATTGGATAATCAATTTGAAATAAATCAGCATAATAATGTAAAGCTTTATGAGCACAATTTAATGCAAACGTAGCTTCATGTTTTCTACCAGGTAATGTATATGCTGTAAGTTCTATTGGAGATAATCTAGAAATAAACAATGAAACTTTATAGTTCATGAATAAATATTCATTATTAATTTACCCATTATTTTTGTTCAATCGCTCAACAGGTTCAGCTTTAATCATATCAAATTCACCAATAACAAAACATAAAAGAAATGTTGGCATTGATGGTGTTCGTTGAAAACGGATACGTTTTGTTCCACTATTTAATAAATTATCTTGTGAATAAAGTTGTGGCATATTTGATAATGCTTGCATATTTCGTGGTATATCAAGTGTTAAATCAAATGTAGCACGTAACGATGGTTCATCAAAACATGGAAATACACGACGACAATGTGTTGGTGACATTTGTGTTATACCATAATGTTTTTTTATAATAGACATTTCATTTGAATTATTATCATTATATGATAATATATCAACAGTTGATCGATAAAAACCAATATGATTTTGTGTTGTTATATGACCAGAAAATGAATTTATAATTAAACGATATGAAATATCCAAAGAAAATGTTTGTTCATTTAAAAGACGTATTTCAAGAATTTCATTTAAATCATTTGATTCAACAGTAAATTCAAGTTTTGTTAATGATGATATTAATATTAATGAAATAGATGATAGATCAATTATTAAATGAGATGCATCAAGTTTTATACATGTTTGATCCTGTTGTTTTATAATTAAATCTATTTTAACTGAACCACAAAATTGACCAGAATCAAGATCAGTTGTTAAATGAACATCATAATGTTTTGGAATTACATTTTGACTACGAGATAAACGACGAGATGACATATTCTATACAAAGTTTTATGTGTTTATTTATTTATTTTGTTTTTTGATGATCTATATATAAGAGTAAATATTCATGTTTTTTTATCAAGAAAAATTAATGGTTGCATTCAATAAATCTTTTCTTTCTTTCTTGTATAAAAAGAAACAATACAACAGAAGATATTTAAAAAAATACAGTGATACTTTGCATATGAAATTAGTTAATCCAACACTACTATATTTAAGGTTTGATTGCAATATAGAAAATCAATTGACGTAAAAAAAAACAAGTGAAGAATAGTTTATTGAATGTTTGGTATATCGACTTTTAATGTGCGGGCTAAATGATGTATGAAATCAATTTGTGATGACGGATACGGAATACCACCAAGTTTGTCACATTTTGCCATATGGGCTCGTTCAGGATCACCAGCAATAAGAACTGGTTTCCCGGATTCTGTAGACATCAAATTGAAAAAAAAAACAATAACTTAGAGATAGAATTTATAATAATTAACCTGAAGGTGGTAATGATCGACAATAATTAATTAATTTTTGTAAACGACTTTCAAATTCCTCTTCAAATGCATTTGGATCAATAGCAATAAAACATTGTCCCAAATTAGCTTCAGTTGTACTTGCTTTCCATGAACGAATCCATGGTCCAAAATGACTACCTATCAACACATACAAAACAAATTATATATATCATCACTAATCAATACAAGCATATTATCTACCTGATAAAATTCCACACAAAATTTCAACCATCATTGCTAAACCATAACCTTTGTAACCCGATGATTCTTCGGGACCACCTAAAGCTAATAAACCTCGTACTTCTTGTGGTTTTGTAACTGGAATACCTTAACAAAAAAAGAGAAAAAAAATTAGCAAGTGAAAACATTTAATACGAACCCTGTGCATTAACACCCCATGTATTTGGAATTTCCTCACCTCGTCTTTGGCTTATTTCAACTTTGCCTAATGCGACAGTTGATGTAGCCATATCAAGTACAAAACTATCACCATTTTCAGCAGGTGCAGCAAATGCTCTGTAAAACAAAAATTAAACTATAACAATGAATCATGAATATTAAATTTATGATTACATTGGATTCGTTCCTATAAAAAGAAATATATATATATATATATAATTATGAAATTCTTCTCATTAAGAAAAAAAAAGAATCTCACCTAATGATTGCGATTTTGAACGTGTCGGTACAACAAGTGGACTTGTATTAGTAAACTTAAATGATAAATTTATATATTTATATATACATACAGCAAACAAATGAAATACATACTGCCCAGCCAATAAGATCTTTATCAACAGCTTTTAATGAATAATAGCCAGCAATACCAAAATGATTTGAACGACGAGCAGCAACTAATCCAATACCAATTTTTTTTGCCTTTTCCATTGCTATATTCATACAATATTTGCCAACATAGGGTCCTAATAAATTTTGTCCATCAACTAATGCTGTTCCAGGTGATTCTTTAAGAATTATTGGATTTCCTATTGAACAATTGATAGTTAATGAAAACTATATCTTTATTTTAAAAAAGTCTAACCATCGTTTGCTGTTGTTCCACTTCTGACATCATTAACATACATGTCGAGCCGATTAAGTCCATGGCTATAGTGACCTATTTAATACAACTCAATCAATAGAATTAATTTCAAATAGAATTCAAATCGCAGACAATGACATTCAATTTTTCAGAAGTATGCTCATCAATAAATTAGTAAAAGTTAGAAACATTACAATTACTGTATATATTCACGTAGATGACAATTTTCTTGTTTTATAGCTTTTTATGTTTGCCATAATTTTTCCTTGAATTTATCTACAGATATATATATATATATATAAAGTCACTATGATTTGCATGTTTTTTTTTCTGTTATTTCATCATAGAATTAAAAATTAAGAATACGTTTTTTCCAACAAAAACTATTCAAACTCGTAAAATAAAATAAAATATTGTTGAATAAACAAATCCATATGATAATTACCGACAAACAACCGCCGGTATAATGTGCGCTATACTGGCGGCTTACCGCCGATGTTTTTGAAAGGCTTATACCATGGTGTATTGTATCAAGATAGGTGAATATTTTTTATGTTAAAACTGACAAAATTGAGTCATGTTCGATTCATGCTTATGATGTTGATACGCCTAAGCCGCCTGTACTATCCATGGAGCCCAGATCGGCCCAAGTTACGAGATAAATTGTTAATATAGATGGCACTGCAACAATTTTATTAATAAAGTGTATTCTAAAACTGTTTTCTTCTGGTTTAATTTAAATTCTTTCTAATAATTAATTCAAAGTTCAATATAAAACACTCTTTGCAATCGTTTATAGCTGGAACCGAAACTCGTAAGCACTGCCACTGGTAAATGGTCCATTCTTATGAATACCACAGTACATCGGTGAAAGTGCGTGAGCAAACGTGTGATATAGAACATTTAGATAAAATTTGAATTGCAATTTTCGACACTTCGCACCTCAAGAAATAGATAAAACTATGTACGTAGTTGATATGACAGGTACAAGTCAAGACCATTCGTTCTCTTTTTCAACTAGTGATGTCATAGACGTGTTGATATCTCAAGGACAACACATATTCGAGACGAACCAAAAGAGTCCTCATTGATTTAATCGCTAGGAAAAAAAATTCGGTCGACATAATTAGACGTCTCTGGGAGAATCTTTTTTTCAAAAGTAGATCAAATTTAACTTTATTTCATTATTGACATATGTTACTATGTTTTATTTTATACCACCGGCAACAAATAAATAATCCTTACGAAATCTAGTTTTAATAATAAATATCTTATATTATTTACCACGATAATCAGCCATAGTTAAATTATCTGCCAATACTTCAGCATGTGATGGACGTGTACCAACTTTCATCATACATCGAACAATAAATGAAAAAAGTTCATCTTTTGGAATAGTCTTTTCTTTTTGTTCAGTTTTAAGGTCATTTGTATTTCCATCTATTTTCGATATCTATCATTACAAGATAATAAAATAATCATTATTAATTTCTCCTTCTTCTCACATACCGTACTAGCATGACAAGAAAATATTTGTTGATATTTTCTATTACATAAATTATTAACAAATCTAATAAAATAACTTTAATTACATTCAACTAAGAAAAAACAACTAAACTCACCGAAACAAATTTTTCGATAACATTTTTTTCCTTAATGCACAATTATCATCTGTAAATCAAATAAAGAATTATATGACGGAATAGGAAAAAAAAGAATGTATTCATTTCTTTATATCATTCAAAGTGAATAAATAGTAACAAATATATAAGTTAAAAAGAACCATATAGAATTATAGTCAATGTTAATAAAACATAAAAAGCAAAAGGAATGCATACGAATTATAAATAAGACAAAAAAAAACAAAGCGATTAAATGGAATGTATCTATTTCTGTTCATTCGTAATATGTAAAGAAAAGAAAACGTTTCAACGTTGTTTATTTGTTAAAATTCGTACAAGATCTTCACAATTGCAACTAGAAAACAAGAAGAGAAAAACTTCCAGATAAAAAAAATTTATAAAAGAAAATCTTCTATTATTTACCGTCCATCAGCATCAATATCAGCTTCACGTATTAATTCATCAACTTCTTCTTCTGAAAGTCTTTCACCTAATGATATCATTGCATGTTTAAGTTCAGCAACACTAACATAACCAGTTCCATCTTTATCAAAAACACGAAATGCTTCACGTATATCATCTTCTGTTTCACGATTATTTGCTTTAAATGTTTGTGCTACTCGTACAAATGTATCGAAATCAATTTTTCTACCAACTTGTTGTTGAATTTTTTGTAAATCAGCTTCAGATGGTGATAAACCACATGAACGAAGAACGATACCTAAATTTGAATTTTGATAAAAAAATTATCTTTTAAATAGAATTTTTTTTCTTGTAAATACCAAGTTCTTGTGGTGCTATTATATCATCATGATCCTTATCAAATAATGAAAATGCTTCACGGTATTGCCGCATTTCATCCGAAGTATGAGCCATGGTTAAGTTTTTTTTTTTTTTTTTTTTGTTCAAATCAAAAAAACAAAAATAAACGAAAACAACATGTTAGAAATGTCCTAATTATTTATCTAAAACTAAGTTTTATTTATCATCAAAAAAAACAAAATATGATTATTGTTCTTGTGATGGATAATCTAAAAAGAAAAATTTTTTTTAAAATAAAATATGTTGACTTTAATTTTTAATTACCTGTTCGAATATGCCAAGCTTCTAATTCATTGATTGATGTTTGTATATCAGTTAATTGTTTTTCAAGATTATCAAAATTAATTATATCTTCATAATCTACTTGAAGTTTTTTTCTATATTATAGAAATTTTGATTTTTAGAAAACGTTTTTTTAGAAAAATTCATTTTCATACGCAATTATTTCAATTGATTCTTTTAAATAATTAAAATGAATTATTTCTCGATCAAGCTTTTTATTTAATTCAATAATTTTATCTTTAGTATTAACAACAGTTAGTTCAGTATTAGCCACTAAAAAAGTAAATTGTTAGAATTTTTATTTTAAATAAAATGTCGATAATTTGAAAATTTCAGTAACATTTGTTTTTTCTATCATGGTTGAATAGAACTCGTCGAGTTACCCATGAAATCATGTTTTTGACATAATAAACTAAGGAAAATAAAGTTTAAGAAAATCCGAAATATCTTTAAAAATTGAAAACCATCAAGTTACAATATTTATCTGAAGTTTTCTATTGATTTCCTTAGTCATAAGCTTCGGAAAAAAATATTGTTTAATTGATAAGAAAGTCGATTTTTTCGATAAGATAGAAAAGCGCCATAAAAATAGTTTCATATTCAATCATTATGGCCACCACAAGTTCAGTTTCAAATGAAACAAATATCATATTTAGAATCAACACAAAAATTTCCATCGATTAATATACTCAAAACTAATTTTCATCAAATTTCGACCGTACGGGAAGTATACGTGAAGGTACTCGAAAATAACAGTGAATAGGAGAGTCCGTCGGATTGGTCTCGGAACCGGATCTGAAATTTTTCCGTTAACAGAGTCCGAAAATTAGTTCTCAGTACGATATTTATTTCATTTGGAAATGAACTTCTGATGGTGATGACCATTAAATATAAAACTGTTTTTAATGGAGTTTTGATATCTTATGGAAAAAATCAATCTTCTTTTAACAATCAAACAATATTTTTCCTATGTGTATGACGAGTGAAATCAAAAGAAAAATTCGAATAAATATTGAAACTTGATGATTTTCAATTTTTATCCACTTTCGAACTTTTTTCCGCCGAATTTTTCTTAGTGTAATATGTTAAAAATAAGATTTTGATAGGTAATTCGACTAGTTGCATCTAACCATAACAAAAAGAAACCTTTCGAAATATCAGCACCTTAAATAAATACCTTCATCAGAAATTGTCTTCAAACGAGTTTCAGTTTTTTTTCGAATTTCATCAAGATCTGCTCGAGCCTAAAAACATAAAACAATTGTTTTCATAAAAAAAATATCAAATAAGCGAATCTTACATAAGCATGATAATTCGTTCGAAAAGCCATTGTTAAATTGGCACATTGTTCAGTTATTTTAGTACTAAAAATAATCCGATTTAAATTTTCAAAATAATGATAAAAGTTTTCTTCTAACATATTTCGATGATGATTATATTTAGCTGTATTTGATTTATCAATAATCATATTTTGTTCTTGACGTTTTTCGACAATTTGAGAATGTAACCTAAAGTTCAATAAAAATAATTCTTAACTGATTTATTTTATCTTTTAATAAACGAAAAAAAAAGCACTCCTATAGCATGCAATTTTCAAAGTTTTTTTTTTTATTCAAATTCTAATCATACGATTGAGACATGGCTGTTCGTTCGCTCAAATTACGATCAAGTATTGATCGTTTGACTGATAGATAAAAGAAAAATTGCCTGAAAGAAAAAAATAAGGGAAAAAATGATTATCATACCAGTATTGGTTTCAATAGCTGCACGTAATTGGATCAAATCATCTTGAACTGAAAATATAAAAAAACCTCGATAGACAAAAAAAACACATTAAATAACTCATACGTTGCTTTTGACATGTATCGTACGTTTGTTCAGTTCGAGTTTGATCAGCAACTTTTCGATTGAGTATTTCTAATTCTTATATGAAATTAAATTTAGCTTTTATTAAATAAAATAAAGATAAATAATAAACATACCTTGTTGTAATTCACTTGTATATGAATTAAGTGATTTGAACATAGTTTCAACAAGTTCATTTTTACGTGGTGTCGATAAAGAATTGTCCATAGTTAGAAATCTATTAAATTAATGAAGTCAAATAACTGAATGAGTGAGTAAAGAAGTTGACCGTTGGTGAGTAAACAGGGTGTGAGATATATGTAGACTGTGGATACTAATGGATTTATTCAAATAAAAAAAAACCGTTAACAATTGTTATTTTAGAAATAGTATAAACAACTGAAGGGTTTTAACATGTTTGAGAATATAGATGTTTGACTGATAAAAATTTTTTTTCTATAGATGACACTAGTAGACAACCATCAATATCTTCAAAAGAACTTAAGTAAAAATCATTCAGCACAGATGTATTACAATCAAAACAAAAAGCATGATTGTCAGTTATTTGTGAATGTTATAATAACGTAATTGACTATTTCTTATTTAATAATCTTGAAATATATTTCAGGTATAATTTTACATTGATCAGATCTGTTATACTAAAATCATATTTACTTCTCTATTATGTATTTTTTTGAATAGCTTTTGATAGAAACAAGATAGAGCGCTACGATTTTCATCATTGGAAAGAGAAGATGAAGTTGTATTGACCCATATATTATAGAGTCTCCTAAGATCTTTTCTGAAGTTTCTTTTTATTGAAATTTATTTTAATAGTGTCGAGAAAATAGTTCCTTTGAACATAAGACAAAAGCAAAAGTGAAATGTTTCTCATAGCAATTGGTGAAAAAATTTGTCGAAAATTTTAACTGGAATACCTAGGATTCCTGAATAACTTGATTTAAAAAAAAACTCAGGGTTGCATAGTTTTGTAAATTTTTCATTAGAAATTTGGATGCTCACCTTATAATTGAAATATTCACTTTATTCCGCTTACAGAGCACGTTTATTCCCAAAAAAGTCGATCGGAAACTTTAACAAAAATCTGCTTGAAAACACTTGCACTATACGATTCGATGAATCTTGATTTTCTCTTTCTGAAAATGAAAGCCGCAGCTCTCTTATGTGTTTCTATGAAAAGTTGTTAAAAAAACTTTCACACTAGTTATTAGTCAAGCTTAAAGAAGTATGTATATAAGGAGAACAAATTAAATTTTTTTAACTACATTTATATGAGTATATTGTAACACTGTTGCATCGTTTTGAAAAAAAATGAGGGAAAAAACTTTCGATTTTTAAGATGATAAGTAGTGCGTTTTACTATGTTGTATGTGACGAGAAAATAAATACATGTTTTCCAACTAACACTATTCTTATGATCGAGATAGATGAGAACCGTTCCAAATCCATGAAAATGCGACTTTTCCGCGTATATGTCGAATAACTACAAAACATACAAGAGGTTAGTAAAATTGGTTAAAAACACTTGAAATTATAGTCGGAAAGAATTTTGTTTACGTGCCAAAATAAATAATTGGGACTCAAGTTTCAATAAATCTCAACTGCATAAAACTAATCGTGTATGTTTATAGTATGTATTCATGATGTGGCGTTAACTGAACAAAATAATTTCCATAAAACACAATTTAAAATTAGGTCGAAGTTATTTTCATAGCATCCAAGATTAAAACTAAAATAATATATATTATCTTTATTTAGAGCTTAATTGTGAGATAAAATACACGTTATAATCTCGCATGACACATTGATACTACTTTTTATTTTTTTCATGCACGAGAAATTTGCTGATGCTCATATTCTCGGTCGTAGTTTATCACAATGAATTAAATAAATGATCAAAGTTACATCTCAAAGTTCAAGGCTGTAAGAAACTTATGGATACAGCAGAATGAAAAATCTAAGATTTCAATCAAATTTGTCAGTTTTATTTCATAGTTTTGATAAAAAAGTAAAACAGTAGTACAATGTTTTCTTCTTTTTTTAACGAGTGTATTTCCCGTTCACTGGCTTTTATTCAACAGTATAATGATCATTTTTAGATGAATTGTTTAATCTCAGAATTACTTTTAATCCTCACGTGACAGAAAATCGACCGGTAGGTGTACATTCGAGATTCAAAAAGTATTATGAAAAAAACTGGTGACAAAAACACCAATCAGCATTAACATTGAAACATGCAGACCAAAAATTGGGAAGTGCGAGTTATGACTCGGATCCTAGTCATATTTGTTTAAAGAGTCTGACTCTAAATCTAGAAGCCATTGACTCGAGTTATTTATTCTAAAAAGCAAAAGTTGATCATTCAACACCAAAACCAATTTCAGAAGAAATCAAGGTTTTCTGCAGGAAGAAAATTTAACTAATGATTTTATTTTCCAAAAGACGAAATTCATATCAATCCTTTAATAAGCTTGCTAAAAAAGATCATGCATGTTCTTGCTACATCAACATTAGTTGAACGGATGTTTTCTGAAGCGGTATTTTAATGAGATCACATTGTTCTATTTTTTTTTCGCCAGCTACTATTTGCTTTTTAACATCTTTGAAATATACAGTAAGACCTTGGTTTAAATGTTAATAAATATTTTTTGCTTATAAACAACTTTAACTTTATGCTCTTATTTATGAAATATTGTCTTGTGGAAAAGTATGAAAGAGAAGACTTGATTATACTGCTCTTACTTTGTTGATAAGGCTATAGTAATTGTGCAATTTTATTTTATGCAGAACTATTCTTATTCT
This sequence comes from Rotaria sp. Silwood2, assembly GCA_905329745.1. Lineage (NCBI taxonomy): Eukaryota > Metazoa > Rotifera > Eurotatoria > Philodinida > Philodinidae > Rotaria > Rotaria sp. Silwood2. The sequence goes on along the minus strand of CAJNSZ010000034.1, from coordinate 595,731 downwards.
GTTTTTATGCATAAAAATTAAGAACAAGATATCGTGTCATGAAAAGCTTGTTGTTAATGTTCTTAATTATAAACACAAACAGAAAACAAGAAAATTGATTAAAACAACTTGACTCGACCAACTCTGTGCAGTGCAAACAGTTTACTTCTCTAATTTTGTCAAATTCCAAAATTTAAATCGTAAAAGAAGAAATCGGTTATACGACATATTTCAATAGCAGATGGCAGCAAAAACCGATCTTTGAAATCTTATCTATTTAGTACCATAGGATTCATCAAAGATAAATTTTTGTTTTGTTGTATGGTAGTGTAGATTTATTAAAGGAATATGGGTCTAGGAAAGAAGCGCACGAGGAAAATTGCGCACGGGAATCTTGCGTACGTAATATTGATTTCTTGTTTTCATATCAATAAAAGTCAATTGAACAAAATAGCAGAAATAATTTATTTTTGAAGTGATTAATTGCAATATTAATAATTAGAAGTACAGTATAAGAAAAAGAGCTAATGTTCACTACTGTACAAATACAATGTCACTATTTAGTGATTCCATTCTTGATCAACATATCCACACCCACACCCACATCCACACTCGCACTCACACCCACACCCAAACGTCTATTAGTTACAATTTTAAAATTTTTGAATTAGACCATGTTCCATTTATTATTTATCGCAAGAATGAGTATATTGAGCTTGAATTTAACAAAGCTAGATATTTTGTCTCTTTTCTTCACCTTTCTAATCATTGTTCATGCACAACTAATAGTCTGATGTTTCATGCTCAAGGCATCCGTGCGCTTCTTTCCATGCACAAGTTTCTTCGTGCGCAAGTTTCCGTGCGCACCTTTCCGTACGCAAATTTCCTCGTGGGCACCTTGCCGGATCCCAAGAAATATATATAATTAAATAGAACTTCACAAATTGACAAATAGTTTACAGTATGTTATAATGACAGTGTCAACAATATGGTTCATAATTGTGCACTGATATTTGATATTTATTTCCTTTTCTTAAGGTACAAAAATGAACAAATATCAATAGCTATATGTACTTATCCGGATGACAGATGTTTGAAAGACTTGCTGAATTTCTATGAATTGTCATACAGCCAGAGAGTTAAAATTTGATTCATCAATCGAAACTACTGATTATGTATCACTAAAATACTCGTCAAAGTAGATTCGAAAGAGTGGGCTGTTTGCTATAGACTCCCCAACATACTTCATGTACTTCATCCAGTAAAACAAGTACTTGCCGATAGATAGACGTACTATGACACGTTTACAAGTGTAACGCATCGGTCAAGTTGATAATTTGTCACTCAATAGAAAGCATAAAAGGATTCGTCTTCATGTCATATATATCTGAATTTATGACTACTTTAGTGAAATTTTGTTCTTTGATAATAACATGAAGGAAAGACGGTCCTAAGTGTAGTTACACTGCAAATTTGCCGGTAACAAACGTTTTAGCCACGACAATTTTTCGATAAACTCGGCTAAATAGAATGTTTTCTTCTTGAGATATTAAATGCTCAAGAAAAGTCCACTTTGAACGTCTTTCCAATGAGGTTAAATCATTATCAGGATATTCAATATTTCAAGGAAAAAAACATTTGTTTGAGCTAAAGTTTTAAGAACATTTTGATAGTCTTGAGATCTGTCTATGGGCTAGGTTTCAGTTTAGAAGCTCGCAAGGCGATCTTTTATAAACAATACGCTTACAGGACGGAAACACAGTAAATTGACTAGAAATCCAATTGAATGTGTTATGAACACGAATTCTTTTAGATTTCTACTATTCTCATTGCATCCTATTCACACAAAAAAATATCAGCTCGATTGGTCTCTTACATTTGGAAAATCTTCATTCTTCCATACAGATATTAGTTCAAATCATAATGATCATATGGCATTGAATTATATTGCAGTAATTCCACTTATATTCCATTTTAAATTTATAGTTTGTTCAACACATAATACTACAGCAAGCCGTCATATTGTCACAAAAACTTGTGCAACTTTTAGTCGTTTCCATGTATCATCAACTATTGATCTCAATCATGTTACAAAAAATTTGATTGAATATGAAAGAGTCCTATATTACACTTTAGATCAATTCCAGAACGAGGAAGGAACAGTATATGAAAATGCCAAAAAAAACTATATTCACGGAGATGCAAAACAACAAATTCACACGGAAAAATTTATAACCAAAATGAAATCTTACCAACAGCATCATTTAGATATTTTCATTACTTTCCTATATGACATGATCAATCTATTATGAAGACGGAAATTGAAATCCAATTCTCAAAAGAATACATTGCTATTGTTGATATTTCAGCAATTTTAAATAGTATTTAATACGTCTTGTGCTTATTTTGCTTTAACTTCATTTGATTATATAAAATTTTATGCCACTCTATAATCGTGAATGCCAAATATTTCTTTCATCTCATAGTCAAAATAAGTAGGTTCGATTTTTTATTGATTGTCATATACAGTTTGATATAACCATGAAGGAAATCATGATGATACTATAAAAACCTTTCTGGTTCAGAAAATAATACAAGTAGCATGTAGGAAATTTTAAATGAAATTTTAGTTGCATCTTACCTAAGAACTCTGGCAATAGCTACTCAAGATGACTTTACAAAATTATGTTCTATTTTAAAAACAACAAGTAAACGCATTTGTGGTATATTCAACATCAGATCTATATAAATCGACAGAACTAACTGACATTACTCTATTAAATTAAATTTTTTGCAGTTAAAATCTCATTTTATTCTGACTTTTATTGACATAAGCTGATTACATGAATAAATATTATCGAATCACACGTTTTTTTGACTTGATCTGATATACTTTTTATGTAATGAAACAATTTAATAGGTAGTATTATTCTTTGTTCTATTTGTGACATAAATAAATTCTATTTTAGCTTGAAACATCAAGAATTATATACCTTTCATTCCTTAAAATAAACAAACAATATACACTTTTCTGACTTTTATTTCAATATTAATTGCTTGACACAATTGTCTTTTATGACAGCTGAATCATATACAGGTTTATAAAAAAAGACTATAAAACTGTTCACCTAATTGGAATTATGTAAAGTTTTGTTGCCATCTTTCTTCTTGATGGAATGAGACGAGAATGACACGTCATGCGCATATTCATGATTATCTTGAAAATTAATGAAATGCCTTTATTTATGACTTTTAATTGAAATTATCTATGACATCTTTGTAGTGCCTTGAGCTAAGCATAGCATTTATTACGATGTTCACATCAAAAGTTATCGTTGTGTGACTTGGTAGTTTTAAGAATAGAAACTCACAACATATTTGTTCAAACGTAAAGTGCAAGTATGGCGACTCAACCAATACCATCCTTTTCAAACTTCCCAAGAAATTATAGAGAAGAAACCAACAAAAGTTAGTCGTCGCTCTCTTTGTTCATAGCTCAGACAGCTATAAATAAAGCTAATGATAGATAGTGAATCAGAAAGAGAATTAAGTGTTCAGTTAATAGTCTTCATTAAAAACATGTTGATAGCTGCTAACAGAATTTTCTTGATTATGAATTTTAAAATGACTATTTGTCATTCTCATTTTGACTTTGATCTTAGAATACTTACTTATTTCGGAATCTGTTTGTATGTAGTTCTACTCACTGTTGTTTTTAAAATAGATGGCAATCAAACTAGAAAAATATTGCATGATGTGCACAATTATAAGAAGAGAAATTGAAACAATTATTTATAGTGGATGATTTTATTCTATAAGATCTTTTAATAATTGCACTTAGAGTTAACAACACTTCAGTGTACAAATTGTTTCAGAATTTAAATAACGCGCGTTTTCATTGTAGAAATCTAGTCATGATTTTCATTTACGCACAGAGAATTATATATTTAAATTATATCTCAATGAAGACTCATTGCCCACGTTTGAATGCCAATGTTTTTCACAAGGATAAGTATTAGTTCTTTTGATAAATATTCCTCAAAAACATGAATAAGATTCTAGATACCGACTGACTGAATATATTAAATATATAGTGCCCATTATCTTTAGTTATTTCGTCTTTTTATTAAACTAAAATGCATTATTCTCGTACATTATTGTATCATACATCTAGTTAAAAGTAAATTCGTAAATATTTTTTTCGCAAAATCAAATTTTTATTTACAAGTTTCAGCAGTAAAACTCCAGATTTGTTGAAAAAATTTCTGCCCTTTACAACAGTTATCAAATGTAAATATAAGAATTATTCTCTCTTTATCAGTTATCTCATTAACTTGATAAATACGTTACTTTGACAAAGATTGCAACATCTGAAGAGTAAATTTATGTCTTAGATACTTTATCATGCTCCACATCTTGTCTAAAGTATATCAATGTCTCTAAGATGAGATTAATTCTCTTTCTATAGAATAGCACATTTTTTTTATAGAAAAAATATCAAAAGAATTAGAACTCGAAAAATTCTTTAGATTGACTTGCTTAATGTTTGTTTGTTGTCAAGATTTTATAAACATATTCATTGCAAATGTCAAACATCACCGATTCTATTATTTCTCATCATGAGGCCTATTGGTATACAATTATTATTGTCCTCAATCAGAATATCACAAGATATGGTATGATTCTTGTCTGGCTTATTGGTAATTTTGGATCAATAGTCAATTGTTTTGTCTTTAGTCAACGAAGTCTTCGTAAGAATCCATGTGTTATGTATTTGCTAGCTTCTAGTGCTGCTCAATTTTTAACTTTCAATTTTGCTCTTCTCACAAGAATACTTTACATTGGTTACAATATTCAAGCAGTTAATACTTTACTTTGGTATTGTAAAATTCGCTATTATTTTTTCTATATTTCTGTTGCTGTTCCACGTTATTATATAATTTTGGCATCGGTCGATCGTTATTTTGCTAGTTCTTCTGATATTTATTGCCGTCAATGGAGTTCATCGAAGATCGCTATACGATTAATTGTTGGTAGTTTTTTATTTTGGTGTTTAATGTACATTCAAGTTCTTGTTTTCTATGAAATTCACAATGATGATTGCTCATTTAGAAATGGTGTTTATGCTATTTTCTTCAGTGTCTATCTATTGATTGAAAGTGGAATATTTCCACCATTGATGATGCTCATTTTTGAATTTCTGACACTAAATAACATTCGAAAAAGCAAACGAAGAACAAGACCATTAACAGTAGCTGATGTTGTTGGACATAGACAATCTACAGTAATGTCAAGAAAAGATTTACAATTTTCTAAAATGTTATTTAATCAAATATGTCTTTGGATTATTTTGAACATTCTCAATCCTTGCTACCTTCTTTACCAAACAATAACAATAAATGATACGAAATCATCTCTTCGTTTAACAGTCGAATTATTTGTTAGTAATATAAGTTATTTTTTTATTTATCTTGAATTCTCATTAACATTTTTTGTCTATACTTTATCATCATCATTATTCAGACGGAAATTGACTCAATTAATTCAAAAGAAAATATTACGTCGCTTTTCATCAAATATAACTCTCACAAATAACGCATAACTAACATACTTCTTTAAATTAATAACGTCAGCTATCTTTGAGAAACAACTGACGCAGATGTTAAATATAGTTCATCGTATTGTCACTTTTCTTGGGTATTATCATGTCATGTCTTTTTCATTTATTTATCTATGGTTGTAAAATAGAAATTAGATGAGTAAAGTAAATTCAAATCAGCTGTGTTCATAAGATTTCAAATGCAATAATAATACGCGAGAAAATGAAAAAAGTTTTTCTTGATTAATAACATGATGATGAACGTGATATAAGTATAGTTGATTTTGAAATTTTTATAACTAATAGTTATTTAACATTGCGATGAAACAGGATTAGTTCATTGATGATGAAAACAATTTGATTGCGACTTTTTAAATGTAAGAGAGATGTTTTATGATTACTCACTAACCTTTGTCTATTCTAAGAATCTTGAAAAATAGGAATTTTATCACATGTTTAGTATACAAAGTTAATAAATTCTTTTTTTGATTCAATGCATTTGATTTCCTCTTAATATTAAGATACTTTCCATGAGAGAAATCCATTTCTAATCTAATGTAATTGTCTCTTGTAGCAATGAATGGAGAAAATTCTTGAGTTTGAAATTTTATAAACTATTCTTTTGACATTTAAATCGAACAATTATTCCTTCTGCCAACTGATAATATCAACAATTGTTTCTGTATTCTAAATTAACATTGTATCTGTTGGTCATGACGATAAAAAAAAATTTATTTTGAATTTCATTGTTGAACTTTTCAATCTAGATTTGAAACAACACTAAGACGATACAACTGTAGTTCATGGTCGTGGTCATATGAATCTTTACCATATCCATTACGAAAAGAAAACACATACAAATGAAAGACCATTTGTACGCATATAATGTCCGAAATCATTTACAAAAGTTGCTCATTTTCACAAAAGCATCCACTTGTTCATTTAGATAAATAATGAAATGAAGCTTTTTTTTCCTTCTTTTTTTTATATTTTAAAAGATAAGTGACTGCATTTATGTTCATGCAATTCAAAACAATTTCCACTAAAATCAAATGCAAAAACTCATCGTCGTTTACATACTGGAGATAAATCATGTTTATGTTCAAATCTTTCATGTGTACAAAATATTTCACATAACTTGTCTACTTAAAATTAAATAAAAAATCACATTTAGATGAATGAACTGTGTCGTCTAATTCATCATCATTATCTGTAATGTTAAGTAGCACTAGTTTCAAATCAATCTAATAGAAAAACAGCATAAGGATATGTGTCCAATTCATGTAATTTTTATTATTATTGTGCTTACTATATCATTAATAAACATATTTAATGTGAAAAAATTAGAAATTCTGACGCATTTGAAGAGATCAATAAACGTCACTACGAAAACTATTTTTAGTTTAAGTCTGTAAGACCGAGCTGTTTTCAAAATAATATACCGACTGTTAAGTGATGATCGACAAGAACATGTAGTGCAGATGTCGACACTGAAACAGACAATCACATCACGGGTACTAAATACTGATATTAAAGTTCATTGAAGTACCGACTTTACTTCAGTATCTGCTGTTTGTGCTTTTTTTTATAATTATTAACAAAAAGCCGTACAATGAATAGATGTATAGTTCAACGAAATACTATAAATTTGGACAATCTATAATTTTTCTAAACAATTGTAACTTCACGAAAATATATCACTTTTTCTAGTCTTAATACATCAATACCATCTTTTAATCGAAAGTCCTCCTAATAAATATTTATTTTCTTCCATTCATTTGATATCTTATACACAATTTCTCTCTTCACCGAAACCTTCAAAAGAAATGCTAATTAAAACTACTTATAAAACCAAAAATAATTTTATTTTAAAACGACTCAAGGTTTTAAGTCCAAGAAAATGACAAGAACTGGTGGTATTGCAAGGCCATTTTTCATAATATCATAAAATAATGAAATAATGGGAGAAACAATGATCATTTGTGTTCGTGAAAAAAACAACCCATCAAACGGAATGACGAATTGCGGCGAAATACGCTGAAGCTTAGTGCAGTGGTTCGTCATTTCTGGTCATTGATTTCATCGTTCTCAGACTTTTATTATAGACTACAATGAAAATCTAGCAACTATGTTTTAATTTAGACCCAAATTATGTATAGATTTGCAGATTTTTTTTTATCCTGGCTGTATAATTCTGTCACCTTCATCGAAAGAAGACGTATAGCCTGATGTGGCATTCTGCAATAGTGATAGTACGTAGCATTTAGTTCAAAGGGTCACCTGGCAGACAGCTCTATACGAAGCTTTAATTTCTTTCTTTCAGTATCATTTGAAAAAAGTTGCACATTATACAACATCACTAAATGCATAGTGAAAATAAATGGAAACTAACATTCATTGACTATCTATTTGTGTTTATTCAAAACAATTAGAAGGGATGTTATCAAGAACCCCAAATTAAATGAGAAATCTTTGTCAACGAATTTCATCCGAAAGGTTTTGAAGTATTTTGTATATGAATGGTAGTCTATGGAAATCAGTATCGCATGCATCAATGTCACCAATGATTAGCATACTGACACCATCACATTTCTAGTGATCGATTATGAACTAGATTTTGTTTGATCAAGTAAATCCATATATCAACAGCAGATGAAATCGGCTGAACTACATCAAGACAATAAAACATTTGGAAGATATCTCAAACAAAAAAAAAGACATGTATTTCGTACTTAACATTAATATAATAGTCGAAGAAAGAAATATATACATATAACTTTTGATCCTGTCTTCATTAGACAATAAATCAATATGCGTCGTCACCAATCATTTTATGCATCAATGTAAGCTCAGAACTTGTCACTATGTCATATAGTCGCAATGTACATATTCCAACATATATTGACAAAACAAAATGTCGCCTCTGGTTTTTATTTATATTTAATGAATAACTAATTTAGTCCGTCAATAAAATATCTACCGTTCTGACTAATTCTCTTAACCTACAAATCATTAAATCTTGCGCGTAGTCTTTCTAAATGCTATCTTTCAGATTCTATTTATATAAATTTTATCGCTTATCATGCTGAATATATCTATCTATCAATGACATAAAATCATCATGTTCAATGATTCATGATGTATTTTCAAGTGTATTTAAGTTATCTGTCAGAAATCTAATCTTTTATAGTTTCTTTAGACACTATACAAAACTGTGCAAACATTGAACTCGAAAATTTTATATTTTGTGTTTTAATAATTGATTGTGCATGATGATCACATACAAGTTCAACATGAATTTAAGCAATAGATATAAATGGTTGCAGTACAGATTGAAATAAAGGGTATCCCATTCTTTTGCGCTCTACCTTTTTCCGTTTCATTTCGAATTTGATATTCATCGATTGCTGATATTTTCTTATTTCATGTAATATTTTGTTTTATTCAAATCAACTTTAAGTTTCTAACGAAAACTATTTCATTTGAACATCTGCGGCTTAAGATGTCACTAACGCATAACTATCATCGGTCTTAATATCGAAGAAGGAAAACAAACGAACCAATTGAATTCGTCAATGACACGGGACAAAGACTGAACTTGTCAGATCAATCAACTTCTTTTTTTTTTTTGAATTCATTCTTTTAAAGAACAATGGGATCTAATAGAGAACAACAACTTGTTGATAAAATTCGACAATTATTACCTGATTCGAAAAAGAAATATACATGGGTTGATATTGAAAAAGTAGATTTTCTTATTTATTATTCTCAATATAAAAACATATGAAATTTTATTTAGACAGATAAATTACAAGATTTAGCATTTGAACTTACAAGTACTTATTTTGGCGATTTTTTTACTACACAACAGCAAGCATCTATTGATCGTCTTCAAGCAGCTGCTTGTTTTTTGTAAGCAATGTTTTTTTTTTCTCCTAATAAAAAACTTGATTTTTATTTTCATTGTTTTTGATTCAATAGAAATTTTTTACATACAATTGCTGATTGTGAAAATGATGAAGCTGAAGCAGATGAAGGTCATTATGGTCTTTGGCTGCTTACAGTGTCGAGTATGTTGAAATTTATTTATAGAATTTTAAGTTTTTTTTTTTTTTACTATTTTTGTTACTAAAATAGATCAAGAAGAACGTCTTATGCATTTGAATCAATTAGCTGATTGTTTACTTTTATTTAAACGAACAATGGGTTCAATTGAAGTTCTTCAAAAAGAAGATGTAAATCAATTCTAAATAATAATTATTTATTATTCATACAAATCATTGGTTCTTTTTTCAGGCCGCACTACGAGCTGATGCAAAAAAAATGAGTAATGAAATAAATTTTTATCAAGAGGAAATAGCTTCAAATAAAGAACAAATTGAATTAGTAAGATTTATTTAAAATAATAGAATAGAATAATATATTGAACTGTTGCTTTCTTTTTTACAAATCAGTATAAAACTGAAATTAAAAAACAAACAGGAATTAAAGTAGATACATTGAAACAAATTGAAAAACTCAATATTGATATTGCTCGAACACAAAATAATTATGCTACGTTGGAAAAAACAGATGTATGAAATAGAGTTTTCAACAAAATTGTTTCTATGTATTTTTTTGATCTCTAGAATGAACTTGATAGTACATTAGAAGCATTAAAAGCTCGTGAAAAATTATTAGAAAGTCAGTTAATGGTTTCATCACTTAATGATATTCTTTGTGAAAATGGAAATTATCTTAAAGAAAATGCTAAAGTATGTATTTCTGTAGAAAGGACAAGTGGCGTTAAGGCCGTTTTTCCGCCCCCAAAAATATTTCGGTTTTTTGTATTGAAAACAAGTCAATGGAGGCCCCCGATGATATTTCAAAGATTTATTTTGGAATATCTTTCAATCGGTTTTTCGACTCACACCCGTACTCCCCCACAGGGTTGGCCAAAATCTATTTTTGAGAGTTTTGTANGTACGTCTTCTCAGAAAAGACTTTCAGAAATGATAGTGTCCAAAGCAATTTTGCCCGAAACAATATCGTGAAAAAATACGTCCCCCGGTTTGCTCTTTCGATTGGTGAAAACCGCAGGTCGCTTGCTGTTGCTGTTGTTGAGTTATTCAATTTACACCAACCCCTCTTTAATTCTGGCGCGGACATTAGTATTACAAACATATGAAAGCTATCAAAAACAAATTTGTGCATCTATCACTCATTATATATTGTAGACAAGCTATTATAATAGTAGGAGTTGGATAAGATATTTTAAACGTCACATAGATGATTCAACATTTTACTTTAACAATCGCTCAATAAATTTCGGATCTAATTACTTATATATAGAAAGATAGAGTAAAGCAAAACTAACATTTTTTTTTGTATCAACATCAAGACTTGAAAATGTACTAGAGACTTAGAACAATTTTGAAAGTTGTCTTCAGCAGAATTTTGCTGATATCATTATAGCTTAGTCACTTACAAATAGCATTTTTTCATCACACCATTTGATTTAAGGTTGCATATATGACCCAGTTTTTTTCTGCTTTTTTCTCCCATTAAACATAAGTTGGAAAAAACCAGCAAAAAAAACACATTGACGTCATCCAGGCAGATGTAAGGAGAACGAAAAAAATTTTTTTTTCGTTATTTATTTACGATGGAATCTCGAAATATTGACAAGTTTGATTTGCATTTTTGTTTTTGTTTACAAAACATCGCTTGTCTATGTGAATTCACAGCCGAAGTGGAATTGATAGACGAATGAAAAGTCATTCAAAATCGAATGAATTTAAATAAAAAATCTGTTATATGTTACTTTGATTAATATAAATTAATCTAATTCGCTCTTAAACACTATGATTCATTCTATGAGTGAAATATGAAATAGAAAGCACAGAAACATTGAAGATATTTTCTTCGTTAACTATAGTTTTATTTCCATTTGCATGACTTCTTGTCTTATGGTAGATAGTCTAAAACTCAACGATAAATTATCACTATATCTAAATTAGAGAAAAATATCAATTGGCTGAACAAAGATAATTATACAAAAGAATAATAATGGAATCGAAAGAAAAAAAATCAGTCAATTATAACGGACTACCCCTGATTCGTCCCCCATTTACTCGTCTTTCTTTAATTGTTTCCGATTTCGTCCCCTGCTTATTTTTACTCTCGTGAAAACCTTCCGAATTCGTCCCCCCTATTTTTTTAACGGATTCGTCCCCTTCTAGATTCATCCCCTGATTAAATTAACGCCTCATTTTTAAAGAAATGTATTACCTAGTATAGTTTTATTAAGAAAGAAAGACATCTTTTATCATAACATCACGAAAAAATTATCAACTTTTTTTTTCACCGCATAAGAAAATACAAAAAATTATACAAATGGAAGAAATGAAAAAATCAAAATAGAAGCCATTATTTAACATAAGTAGCCTTAACAGCTAAACCACATTTAATGGCTAAATCCATCTGACGTATTTCTCCATCAGAGAACTGTTTCAATAAATCTTGTAGAAGAAGATCAACATCATCATATTGTTTTCTTCTCTTGCTCTTTTTTCATTTTATTCAGTGCTTCATCCATAACCATTTTACTCGGTGCAGATAAGCAAGATGAAATATGTTCACTTGGTTCACGAGCAATCACAGTATTATCACGAGATAAAGAAAGTGTACTTGAGCAATTTCGTTAACGACATCGCCACTCTACTACTGTTTTTCGTTCACGTTTCAGTGTATTGAAAACCTTTATAGTTTAACACCTTTCCTGTCCGTTCAGTTGAAGTAAAATGTAGCATTTTTCAATATAATTATTGATGATAAACATATATAAAAAAATTATTGATGAGTCAACTGTTCTTATTGACTCACAATAAGTATTCTTCCCATTGGCTACGAAATGAATCCAACGAAATGGATCTAACGAAACGAATCCGGCTCTTGGTGCCACTAGCTGTTGATATAGACATACAAAAGTATGCGAATCCGACTGTTAAATGAAGTGGGGACGAATTAGGTAAAAAAAACAGGAGAGTGGTTTTTCATTGGGGACGAGTTTAGAAAAAATAATTGAGACCTACTTTTTGATGGGAATCAATTCGGAATCGAAATTTGGGGGACGAATTCGGAATAATTAAAAAGGAGACGAATCCGAGGTAAGCCATTATAACATATCTCACGATAGAAGTATATATAATCTGTACTGAAATTTTTTTCCCGTCAATTCATGTGATAAAAATATACAGTAATGTTTTATCACAGTTAACAATTCTACGTACGTTTTGTCTTGAATTTTAATAAAGCTTATTAAAGGAGCACTGTCATAGAAATTATATATTAGTATAGTTTGCTTTTCGTTTGACTGTAAATGGAGAAATATCTAAAGTTGAGTCGATAATTCAATCAAACGATGCTAACTCGACTTCAAAAGGTCATGGAAATGAACCCTATTAGACTTTGTCTAGTTTTACCAAGGCGTCCTTGTAGGCTTAATTTAGACCCAAACAACAAGTATCAGTTGGAGTGGTTCCCTCATAAGTCGTAGTTAATTAATAAATCGAAGTCATGTTAGCGGATATATATCAAGGACATTCAAGTAAAGAAGGGAGGGGTGTTCGTCAAAACTGGTTAGTTGGGAGAGGACTGTTAAGCATTTCTGGACGCCCAGACATTTACTATGCGTTCCTTTTTCGTCACACGGCTTTCGGTGAAATTTCTAAGCTTAGTTTGTTTTAAAGAGCATTGATCAATAGAAAATGAACTGAATACGAATCAATTGAATATGAATCTAGTTTTGAAATAGTTGTAGATTGCTACATGAGCAGATAGTTACTCTGTGAAGCAGAAATATGAACCTTGTTATATTATGGAGTGACATAGGTATTGAACTTTATGTTTTATTTTTATTTTTTCTATTTTTACTACTATCCCATCGAAAACAAAATACATACTAGCAGTTTTTGAATAACTTTTAATAGGAACAAGATAGAGAGCTGTAGTTTTCTAGACAAGTAGATTTTCATAACTTTCTGTTCCAGACGTTTCCATTGCACTTTTAATTCTAATTAAGCCAGTATATCACACTAAACTTCCTCTATCAAACCACAGAAATCGCGCATTTTTCCGATCTCGCAATCATGAGCTATCTCTTGCAGGTTTGAAACCCTCTAAAAACGTGTTTTTTTATCTGTCTAACGCGCTTTTTATCTAGTCGAGAGTCACATCACAAACAAGCATAGATTTCCCATCATGCTGAGCATCGTGGCATAGTTTGTTTTGATGCCATCAAGAAAGTTCAGCATCAAGGCTAGAAGTGATTAATCGTAGCAGAGTTAACATTGTCATGATCTTCACCTTCGGTTAGATCATAATATCATTGTATTCATCGTCGCAGTGCATTTTCTCTCTAGTATTCAATATTTCTATAGATCTGTGTGTTCTCTCTGTATTCATTATTTAATCGTAGATCTTGTATATTCATTCTATACATTCTATATCTCTATATGTGTTCATGTTCTGTTCTCGAGATTTCTATAATCGCTATCTCGCTTCGCTTTCATGATATTTATATCTCATTTATATGCATGTATTTGTTGATCTCTCTAGCCTATAAATATACCGACTTCAGTGCAAATAAAGTGTGTAATAACTTGATCACTTTTTGAAGCCTAACAAACATGTTCATAGGTAAACTGTAAAATTTATCGATTGTTATTATGTGACAGTGTCATTCAAATACATGCATCTTCGCTTTATGTTCTTCTTCTATTCGACGTATTTTCTGCTCATTAAAATCGAATGTATTTAAAAATCAAAACTTAACCACAGATTATATATTTGTTGATGGTTTTATAAAATCTGTATTTTGTCTTTTTTTGTTTTTGATATGCATATATTCATCTGTACTTTTGAGATAGTTATTTAATAAACAGCTATTTAATAAAAAAAAGAAGCAGTACATTTGAATAAGCAGGCATTGTCTGAAAGCTTTTTCTATACTGGACGTCCAGGAGGAAGTTGCTGAAACTGAATAAAGAAAAATAGGATGAGTCAACAAAATAGGATTTTTTCCTGGATGTCTTGTGTAAATTATTCCTTAGTCGAATTCTCTTGGCTAGAATGGTTAATCTTTTGAAATCTCACGTTAAAAACCGATTGAGATGAATATAATTTGAGATGATAGATATTGGAAAATATGCAAAACAAAAATAGATTCTAAAATTAAAGTATTTTATTATGAATCTCATTTCATATCCACACACACCTTATTTAGTTTTTCTTTCGATTATCATACTCACAAAAATAAATTATTTCCATAATGTTTCAAGGCAAAAAACAATTATATTATGCTAAGTCTTGTTAATCACTATTCACAGATAGACGAAATTCAATCAATCCATAAGAAAAAAAGGTAAATATCGAAGCATTTATAATCAATATATTTCTACAAATAAAAATAGAATCCCTTTTGCACACTATTGAATTATTATTTGTGCCTATTAAAAATAAATAAAAACTATCCAATGAACATGTACTACCAGAATACAATAATACAATAAGTTTAGAATAAAAACATGAACAAAATAAGTACAAGTGTTAGCACAGGTCACCGATTTGCTATGGATATTAGTAGTATAGAAATAATTGTTCTTATACTTATTGTAGAAATAATCAATTGACATAACATTCAAGAGCAATAAAAATTCAAAAACGAAACAAAAAAATATTTAAAAAATAAAATTTGATCTGCGTTCTAAATACTTTTGAAAAAGGATGGCTTTTCATGTATGTTTTATTTGACAATCAATAATAGCTAAACAGGCAATCAACAGCAATTACTCAACTTTAATTTGATAAAATAAACACCATTTGTCGTTACACATAAATTCTAACGAATGCTTCGATTTCTCGACGACATATTGAACACGATCGTAATAAGTGACTACATGCGGTACATGTGGTCATGTGACCACATGGAATACAAGCCAATCGTTTTTCCTCTTTCAGGCACAGAACGCAGGGATCGGGTGGCGCTGCATTAATTGATTGGTTTTGATAATTACCAGTACTCGTTTGTTCAGCTGATTGTGTTTCATATTCGTTACCAATGGTTGCTGGTCTTGAAATGGAAACAATATAAGATTGAGAAGATGCAGACTCATTTGTTAATGATTGAAACAATGAAGTCATTTCAACATTGGTAGAATTTGATGATATTCGAGCTACACTAGGTATAAATGATATTTGTTCAAGCACATGTGTTTCTAGAAAACGAGAAAATAGAAATTGGGAATATATCTATAAGAAACTCACTGCTTTGTTCTCTGACTTGTTTCATTTTTATACTTGGTATGATAATATTTTCTTCGCTACCATCAATATATTCAATTTGTTTTTGACGAATTAAACAAGCAATATACAAATCACAGTCAGATGCAAAATCATCGTCTAAGAGAAATTTTGAAAAAATACAATAAAGAGAATATTTTATTTATTAATTCACGTTTTATTCGTAATTGATCTTTCCAACATCGCTTAATAATAGATAATTTAAAATTTTGATTTAATAAACGTTGTGACATTGGCAAATCTAATCGAGCAGCAACAAGTTTGAGTAAAGTACGTTTATTAAGTATCAATAATTGTTGACTATTCGTAGTCAGATTAGTATTAAAAATACCAGGAGAACCTGCTCTTTCGTTTATTTTAACGGTTCTAGCACGTTCTAGAAAAAAAGATCAATTTTACCTTAAAGTTATCAAAACATACCTTGTGGTGCTCGTTGAGATTCTTGAATTTTATGATATAATTCCTCACCACATAGTTGTCGAGCATATGTACATTGTGGAAACCAACGTGCATGTTCAATCATTGGATTATCATTTGGACCCCAGTTTTGTAATGATCCATTACAATAAAAACAAGTAACAATAGTTTTTGCACCTGTATAAAAAAATCCTGCTCGAACCAGATCATTTACTGGTGGTAAACCTTCATTTGGCCATGTTTCAAAAGATGCATGACGTTTTGATATATCTGAATAAGCTGGATTACATGAAGCTGTAAATACAATATCATTAGATCTCAATGGACCGAGATTATTAGATGTTGGTGAATAATCGCCAGAAATTGCACTTGTTGAACCTTCATTGACAATAATTATAGGAGAAGCTACAGGATGTATCAGTTTTGCTTTGGCATATATACAAGTAGGTGAAAGTGTTTTATGTACTTCACGTGGATCATCTGTATTTGGTGTCCATTGTTGACAAATAAGATTACAATAAATGCATATTACTCGATCACCAACATTGCAATTAAAAAATCCAGCGTCAATCATTTGTACACTTAATGGAATAGTACGATGTGACCAATGAGAAAAAGTGCGTCTTCGTACTTGTTGAAGTGAAACTGTTTCGAGCAAAGTATGTGACAGAGATTCTAAATGCATTGTTTCAACCTTTTGGCGTTTAGAAGGATTTTCTTGTTCATTTAATATCGACGTGTTTCGAACAGTAGTAGTTACTGGCGAAGCGGAAGAAGCAGGTACATTTTTGAATGAAGATAGTTTAATATTGCAAACGAATGGGCAATCCGGTCGACGTTTTGAATGAATAGCAAATGGATCCATATCTAATGTCCAGTTAGATACCTCAAGTCCACAGTCTTTACAACGCGTTGTATCCCCATTACCTGTATATTCAAATCCGGCGAAAATTATATGACATGCAGTGTGAACACCTAGTCTTTTTGTTGATTTCAATATTGGTTGAAGTCGATTGTAGATATTAGTAAAAGATGAAGGATATTCTTTGTTGTTATCGGGGCATTTCGATGAAGCATTCATGGAATCGAATTTATGAGATTGATCACTTAAGGTATCAGTTGTCGGTATGACTGAGATGGTTGACATTTTATATTAGCTGTATAGTAAAATCTGAAAAAAATCTAATATATAAATAAATTCATTTTTGTTACTTGGAGATTTCGAGAAGATTTTTATTATTCAAACGACCTTATTAACTGTTCATTGAAGCATAAAAACGGAAAATCGAGCCTGCCTAGATGACATTTGAGTTTCATTTGGACAATGGAACGCGGTATGAAGCTTCGAATGTTGAAAAAATCCAATGCCTTATATAGTGGCTGATCATGGTTGGAATTTTCCAAGCGTAGGCGGCAGAAAGAAAAGAAAAGCATACTGCGTTGGACTCCTTTGACGTGAGACGATTGGTGAGGAGGAAATCATCAAAAAAAAAGTAACATGTAGCGTGATCTAATAGATATGAAGAATAAAAACAAAGGAAACATTAACTGTAAAATGAGTAGAATGAACTTTGGAAGGTTCGAAATTATTTGCGCTACGCAATCACTGCTAAAATCTAAGAAGAAACAAACTTTAGCTGTCGGAAATATTCCAAAGGCCGCCTTTATCAATATGATCCACAGTTATCAAGTTGATAATGGTGACATTTGCTTTAAACAAACAAAGTTGGTACAAAATGAATAGAATTTTATTGTGTTGTAATTATTCATGAGTAGACATGTGCATGACTAATTCTGGTCCTGGTGTTAGAATTGAAAATCTCTCTATAGCCTCGAAGCATAATAAAGTTTCGAAAACTACGTTTTGTAGAGAAACCTTTTCTCTACAATATAAGGCTAACGCGAACACTATGTGATTATTATAGCCGGAGAAAATGGTGTCAGAGTCGACCGGGACTAACACTGGGACCGAGACCGGGATTAGTTTGGTCCCGGTCATTATACTTGCTAAATTATTTCATAACGAGAATCTGTAAAATATTTTAAAACATACAGGCAGAAAGAGCAAAAATTTCTCCATACAATGCATCGTTACAGAATAATTTAAGAATGCAGCTGATGAAATAGCAGGTCAATGTTTGACCGGGACCAGAAAGTGTTTTCGGGTCCTATGCACATCTCTATTCATGAGTCTAAGAAGCAGATAAAGACATGTAAATATGAATCCAAAATGATGTCGTAGTATAAAAGAATAATTGAAAATATCAAGTAGTCTGTTTATATTGTGCATAAAGATGTATCGAAATATTTCTCAGACGAACATTTGAAGTTAAACTTGAGGCATCTATTCGATCTCAATCAACTAGAAATCATTCTTTTTGTAATAAACGACTTAGGAATCATCCATAGAGAACGTTCAAACACTCACTATAAATATTTTCCTTTTTCTTACACACAACTTTCCGCGAAGTTTTGAAGCTTACGTGGGGACATTTCTGAGTGTCAAATCACTTTTGAGTCAGGACTATGTACTTTATTTAAGTTCTGTTGGGCTATGAATATCCTGAAGCAATTGTGGACTAATAGCTTATTATTACTAAGATGTTGTACTTTTTATCAGAATGCCATATTCTCCCTTCAGGAATACCAGGAAAACTGAGTTTTGAATTTCGACTTGAAACTTTGCACAAAAGACAGACCCTGATAAGAATAGTTCATTGTAAAAGCATATTGTTCACGCCACTCATATACAATGATTGACTTCGATGTTCTTATTTCAGAATAGATGCATCCGAAAGAACTGAGACTATCATCATAAGATATTCTCCTTAAAGCATGTCTCTATGCAAAGTTTCAAGTCGAAATTCAATAATTAGTTTTACTAGTGTTCCTGAGGAGACCCATAGCATTCTAATAAAAAAGACAATATCTCAGTAGTAATAAGATATTAGCTAGATCTCTTGTCAAGGTATTCAAAATTCATCCGAACCTACACGATAGACATAGGTTTGACTCAAAAGCCAATTGACACTTAGAAACCTTTCTTCCTTAATTTGTTTTAAATTTTACACATTAAAATAAAGAGTATTTCAAGAACAAATACCTTGAAATGGGTCACATTTTTGTTTGTTGTTTGTAATACAAGGTGGCGCAAAAGTCGGTTTACCGAAAAAAAATTGAATATCTCCATTACGGTTCGGGCAAACGAGCTGATTTCTTTACCAATAATAAAGGCATGTACAAGCTTTATATTCATAAAGACAAGCCTAGAGAAACCCTTTGAAGTGTATNAAGTTCGAATCTTTTTGGTTGTCGATGATGATGTCGATGGCAACTGTTCTTGCAACCAATAGTCAGCTAAAACCATGAGCCTTCACTTGTTCATATATACAGAGGGTGCTAGATATTGGCGAAACACTTAACGGGTCTGGACCCGGACGGGTCCGAGCCCGAATATATCAAGCCCGGATCCGGGTCCGGGTCCATAAAAACCTGGACCCGCTGCTCTCTACAGTCAGTACGTCATAATTATGCATAGTAACTATTCTACATCATAGCTGTGATGCAGTCGTTTAAAACAGAGCATGACACGTGACATGGGTAAAAGAAAGAATGACTCAAATAACAAATATTCTATAATATTTCATGAACTTTAACTAACTGTGTCAAAAATAGAGAAGACAATGTAGTACTTTCTCTAAGCATTATAGTATTTTGTATCAGTAGTATAGTTTTAGATAGCTTTACAAACGGATATGAATCGCACAATGTATACGGTAACGTGCGATTAATTTTACTTCTTCGAGTGATGCAAGACAAAAGGAAATTTTTGTATAGTAATAAGTATCATAGAAATAAGAAAATAAAAATGGTTGATGCAAATATATAATTCATAATGGAATTTTTTATCAAGAATTTTCAACAACGAACGTTTATGACTAAGTTTAATTAAGAATAATGAAATGACATCTTACTGATTGAGAGAAACATAGCTTTTCTTACAAGTCGTGCTATGAACTAAAGTAGAAGTTGAATACAAACGTTGATCGTGATGTACATACGCATAACTTTTTTCTCGTTCTATGCTCAAGCATCAATATGAGTAATGAACATAAATGCAAATCTCATGCTGAAATTATACTATTTATTGAAGTTACTAAACATGAACTAAATAAAAAATATTAATCAATCGATTGATGATTTTATAAACAAAATATATAATTATAGTTAATTGTACATTCAAATAAAACACACTTAATTCTATAGAAATAAGTGAACAATGTTTTCATTATTCAGATAAATTGAGAATCAGAAGCGTCTTGGAGTTCTTTTCTCAAGGTCTTACATAGACATGCATTGAACCCGAATTGTGGATCAGTGTTCGAGATGAACAGTTTACAATCGGGTTCGGAAGCTATCCAACGAGTTCAGATAGTATCAAGTATTTGGGTAATTGCTCAAGTGTTTCTTGAGATATGTGGACCATCATGGAATTACCCTAGTTACGATGTGTCATATATTATCGAAAGATAAATCTCGACATTCAAAAAAATCTAATAAATAAAAATAAGAAGTTCATGAAGTCTTTCTTTTTCTGAGATCACTTTCTTACCTACTAATAATAATCTCATAAAATTTTCTATACCAACTTGACATGTTCTTTTTTTGTAATTCGGATCAGTGTCTTTATTTGTACAGAATTGATGTGTACGAGTAGTGTTGAAACACAATTAAAATTTGTAAATCAATTAAGCTCAGGTTTTTGCACATCTTGACTCAAGTTGAGATTTTAAAAAGAGTTAATCATGGTCATACATAAATAATTTTTTACATTCATTATCAACTTAATTCTTATTTATTTTAAATTAAAGCACTCTACTTGTAGGGTCGATTTCATCAAACAACAGAGCATTATGTTATCTGAATCTTACAGCTAAAATTTATAATACCAAAAGTTTTTTGAATAGTCATTTGTTTTTATCGAAATTAAATCTATATTATTTAAAATGAAAAATAAACTATTGTTATATATTTTGTTTATAATAATATCAATTAATTGATTATTATTTGTTGTTTTGTTGATGTTCAGTAACTTCAACAAACAATGTAACTTTCGCCCAACATGAATATACATATGATCGACTGTTGGCATGTGTTTTCTTTCAAACATGTTTTTTTTTAATCATTAAAAGTTTATTTACTAAGAAAAAAAAATACGTGATAAAAAGTTTCTGTTTTATTAGAATTAAAAGAAAAAGAAAATATTGAATAAATGTTTCGTGTGCTTATTGAAAGAAGTCACCGTCTGTCTTATTTGAAAAGAAAACAAAACTCTGTATACAAAAAGAAAAAAAGGAAAACATGGACAAAAAGAATAGTTTGGAAACACTATATGTTGATCTAGTTTAGAAACAAGTCAACACATAGACAGAATGAAATAAAGCGAATGTCTATCTATATATAAATATAAATATATATATATATATATATGAATAAGTATTTTGTTTTTCTATGTATCATTCAATGCCCATTAACTTGTGTTGGTGGAGATTGTTCTTCATGAATTTCATTTTGATGTTTTAAACGAAGTGATTCTGATTGTTCTCGAAGAAGACGTCGTTGTTCAAGTAATTGTTCATGACGAACAAGATCATATTTTTCTTCTGTTTGAAATAATGTAGCACGATTTTGATTTCGATGTTCATCTTTCTTTATCCAGTGTCCATAAAGAAGAAAAGCAGTTGAATCAATCATTTTACGATAAGATTTAAATCGGTATGGGTTTTCTAAATAAATAAATACAAAGATAAAAATAAAAAAAAGATTAATTTTTCTTCTTACCTAATAATTCTTTGCCACGTATAGGTTGTGGTCTATAATGTAATGTTTTTAAACGATGTATTGACCAAATAAGTATAATATGTGCTTTAAGTGTTCGTTTAGCCATAAAATCTCTTCGTCGTGTTCGTTCAACATTGAAAAATGGATGTTGAAGTGCTAGTGCAGCTGTAAAACGTTCAGCTGGATCAATAGCTAATAAATGACGTATTAAATCTTTAGCTGTTTCAGATACATCATCCCATTCAGATCCAGTCATTGTATATTGTCCATCCATAATCATACGAAACATTAAATGTTGTTTACGATGCCAAAATGGTGGTAAACCACTAAGTAATGTAAATAATATAACACCACATGCCCATAAATCAACTGGAAGACCATAACCAGGCATATCATCACATTGAGCACATTGTAATAATTCCGGTGACATATAACCTTAATGAAAGAATATCTTTCAAAAGTAAATTAATAAATTATTTTTATTTACCAGGTGTTCCATAAAGATCATATAACAACTCATCGTCAGATATTTGTACAGCAAAACCAAGATCAGTTATTTTTACATTCATATTTGCGTCCATTAAAATACTTTTATTAGCAAAAAAAAAACAAAATTGAAATATTTTTTTTTTTACTATTAAAATTATATTACTTCTCCGGTTTTAAATCTCTATGAACAACACGATGTGAATGTAAATGATTAACAGCATTTAATATACTTGACATTATTTGACGAGTACGTTTTTCTATAGATCAAGAAAAGAAAAATCAAAACAAATTTTAATTCACAAAAAAGACAAAGCAAAATATAAATATAACCTGATAAACGAACTACTTTTGTAAGATAGTCAAATAATTCTCCATTAGGACATAATTCCATAACAATAAATACATAATTTGGTGTTTCAAAGGATGCAACTATATCAATTATATTCGGATGATCACCAACTAATTTAAGTATTTGAATTTCACGTAATGTAGCAGCACGTTCTTCTTGGCTATCATCATTAAATTCAATTATTTTGCATGCATATTCTTTTCCTGTTGCTTTTTCTACGCATTTTCGAACAACTGATGATAAACCTTTACCAATAACTTCTTTTGGTTCGAATTTTTGATAAAATTGTCCAGCTAAAATCGAAAAAACGTATATATATATATATGAAGTTGTTAACGCAATTCCTGCAGGATCAGAATGTGAAACATGATGTAGCTGCTGTTGATAATCACGGAAAGATTGTTTTATTCTATCGTTTTGGAGACATTTTTCTTCACTATCTTTTTTATGCAATCCTGCAGAAATTCAATAAGGAAGTATTTCATATATTATAACGAGACGTTATTAATATACGGTCTTTGATTGTATATCAACAACGTTTGTAAAATGCGAGGAGATCGTGTTACTAACGAGGGAACCGTTCCAAGTGATTCACGCCGATTTTGCTTATATTTTGCCCATATGTAGGGGTCAGTATGCTAAGAAAAAGCCTAAGAGGATTTGGGCCCATGTTGCTTCTTTCGAAGGTTATGGCCATTTTACTGATTTTTCGGCCTATGACAAGGTATTTACANGCTAGTTTTGTGAATATCTCGTGATCTAGGCCGGGGCTCGAAACGGCCAGCGAGATTCCGAACTAAAAAAATTAGCTTGAATTTCTGGTAGACATTTATTCAACCAATTTGAGGCTGTAAAAACTCGATTTTGATGACTTTTTTCGGGTGAGAGTACGTACTAAAAAGGAAAAATTTTGCTAATAAAGAATTTAATTGAGTAATTTTAGTTCTCAAGCTAATGAACCTAATCATAGTTATGAGCGATATTGTATAAGCTCTGATTGTTTTTTTTTATTATTTAAAGTCAAACTTGTACATGAGAAACGTTTTTGAGAAGAAAAATTTGATAAGAGAATGATAGATTGATTTGTTATAAGAACTTTCTATGGTATCCTTTGTTAATGATTCAATTATCAACAATGCATCGAAGAATAACAAGTGCTGAAAATAGTGAATCATAAAAAAACCAAACATGACAAATTTTATTTATACGACCATCTCGTTTACACGTGATATTAGCTACTGCCATCTTACACTTATGATTTATCAGTTGAAAAACAAAATCATTTTTTGTTAAATTCATTTTTAATGTGTGAAGATGTTTTAAGTGTTTTTACTGTTTCGTATGAGTTAATTTATATCGCATTATGTGCTTCTCAATAGTTGTTATGTTAATATATAATTTAGAATAAAAGAACTTACAATAATCATATAGATAATGAGATTTTTTTTTCTGCTTCCTTGTGTATATAGAAATCTAAAATATACAAAAAATCATAAAGAATGTATATTTATGATGTCACCGAATTATTATTTATAAATTGTCTCAATTAGTGAATAATAAACTCAGTATTATTGAATTGCTATTGTTCATATTCAAATGATTATTGGCATAAATTATGAAGATTATGTATAGCAATTAAAATATAGTGTGATTAAAATTATTATCATCAAAACCATTAACTATTTGAATAAGTTAGGATTGTCTTAAATCAATTTTATATAATATATCGATGAATTGAAATCGTCATTTATCATTATGAAACATTTTCGATTTAGAATACTCAAACGAAATTGACTGAGAGAATAAATATTTATTTAGTTATCATTCTGATGTTCTTACCAATTAAATAGTATTTTGTTGGGAGAGAAATTCGTTATAGAAGAGAACTTTTCTCTTAGATAAAAATTTTTTGATAATTCAATGAAGAAAAATTATTTTAAGCCTGTTAAAATAATCTAATTCAAATTTTTAATAAAATTCATTCAATTATCATGAATTCATTTAATGTCACCTGTATATGTTGGACTAAGAAACTTGTGCGACTTTAAACTCTTTACCCTTGATAACAGTTTGACAAAAGTCACTGATAAAAAAAACCACACAAATAGACTATCGATCTCATCCATAAGCTAATAGTATGAATAAATTGATCAAATACATTATGTTCCATGTGCAGTAGTTGGATCAGTTCAGTGACCAATGGACGAGAGGAGAGAGTAAAATAGTCTAAAAAGTAATCCTTTTTCTATTCCACAATGTTAGTTTTGGGTAGACAAGGGTACGGTCTTTTTCTTTGTTTTGACTAAGATGATAAAATAAAATAAAAAGATATGATATAAATATTTTTTTACAGCACACGTACTCAAGACGTTATATTTTAGAACACCTCTGTAGTTTTTTAATAATAATATAATTAATAAAGGCATTTATTTGACAATGAATATTTTACATATGTCATGCCTTCTCTTTTGGTTTCCACCAACGATCTTTGCAGGATCCATGAAATGACTTAATCTCGTTTATCGGACAAGTAATCGAGCAGCTTATGAAATTCATTTTATTAACCAGTAGATATTTTCGTCAATAAATGTATATCAAACAGCAGATCTTCTAGATTTATTTTGCCTGCAAGTCGAAAAGACTTCTGAGAAAAATTTTAGTTTTTTAAATTTATCGATTTTGTACGTTACGCTTCTCAGAAACAGAACAATAGTTTTTAGGTAATCAATATTTCATTGAGTTTCCTATAACTAACATAAAATTAGTTGTGAACCACATGGTTTAATTTATTTAATGGTTTTCTGTCTATATATCCACCCTGGTGGTGATCGATGGGAGATCAATGGTTAATTGTGTATCTGATATTTCTTCAGACCATTCTCGTCAAACATTAAGATGATCTGATCGTTTGGCCGAAAAAAATTATTGTATTTATATGAATGAATATGTCTGGAATATTCACGTGTTGTTTTTTATTTATGAAAATGAAAACGTGTGATAAAAAAGAAAGTCTTCAAAGGTCACTTGATTCGTTATGATAAATAACCAATGGAAATGTAACAAGACAAACAAGGAGATGAAATGATAGACAAGCAAAACTTTTTCGTTTTTTTTTTGTTTTATTATTTGTTGAATGATGTTTCTGTTCTACGTAAATCTCGCCATTATATTATGCATTTTTACCTCAATTAGTAATGGAAATGTCGGACAAACTGTATTACGCGGTGTTCAAACTTCACGTAAACAAATGAACTTTCGTGCAATCAACATAATAAATTAATTTTTAAAATTTAGTTCTTTCAATGTATATTCCATCAAAGCCATTCACTTGTCTTGATGGTTCATTAACAATTCCATTTGAATTTGTTAATGATGATTATTGTGATTGTCAAGGTAAATTTAAAAGAAAATATTTATTTAATTATATATGTTCATTATCTTAGATGGTACTGATGAACCAGGAACATCAGCTTGTCCAAATGGACAATTTTTTTGTGAAAATAAAGGTTATTTTGGTACATTAATACCGTCACATTTTGTTGGTGATGGAATATGTGGTATGTATTTTAACTTGATAGATATGATTTAATAAAAAAAGATGCTTTTTGTTTTTAAATAGATTGTTGTGATGGATCAGATGAATATGAAACGACAATTGTTTGTAATAATACATGCTTGTAAGTATTTATAAAATATATTTTGTTTTCATCAGTTAGTGAGAATTATTTGTTTTTTTGTTTTGTTTCGCTTAACGACATCCGTCCTTGTTTGTCGCGTTTCATATTTTAGTGCATCACACAGTTCTTCTCGTTCATTAATATTAAATTTAACAAACAATTTAATTTTTTATCAAACAATGTTTAATCCAATATTTTCAAATAAAAATAAAAATACTATAAAATTAAAAAAATCTAAACATCAATGGTCAAAAGTTACATCTAATGCCACTAAGACATATAGTCAACATGGTTTATTAATTGATAAATATTTGGATAAAACAATTAATGATGAAAATTATACGACTAATTCATTTCTAAAAATATATTTTATAAAATTTTTATGTATATTGTGTTTTGTATGTTTGATATATTATTATCGTGATAATCTCTTGAAACCATTCCGAGAACGGCATAAACGTTCTGTGTCAAAATATAGTGTTTAGTTTAAGTATATTATTTAACTTCTGTTTGTCAATTGATCTTCTACAAATAGTTTTTTTTTTATTCGTTAATGACTATATTCATTGAATGAATATAGATGCTTTTTCTTGTTCACTATATGTGCATATTTTTTTGGATTTTATTTTTTTAAATTCTCCTATTAAATAATCAGACATTAATTTAATAGAATTAAGTTTTCTTTTTGTTTAGTGAGTTAGCTCAAAAAGTTCAAGCTGGACGTGAAGCAAAACGAACATTACATGAAGCAGGTGTAGCAATAAAGAAACAAATTATTGCAAATACAAAATCTAATAAATCTGAAAGACATGTAAAATTAAATAGAAAAAAAAACCGACATTCATTCATTCATTCATTTCCTGTTTTTCTTTTCAGAAACATCTTGATGAACTTGAACAAGATTTAAAAACACTTGAGAATGAATTAAAAGAAAAAGAAGGTTAGTTCAATGAAAACTTAGTTAAATCAATTTGTATTTGTTTATTTTCAATAGAATTAAAACGACAAGCTGAAATACCAGAAAATGCAGCAAAAGAAAGACATCAAAAATTATGGAAAGGTTTGTTTATTTAACATATTATTCATTAATATATTTTTATTTATTTCTGAGTAGAAAAACGTGCTATGCAAGATCTTATCTCACGTAATAATCAAATGCGTGAAATGTTTGCTGATTTAGATACAAATGGAGATTCATTGTATATATTATTCTTTGATTTAATATTAAAAAAAGAAATTGATTCAATCTTTATTTTATTCGTAGAATATCAATCGATGAATTACAAAAACATAGAGAGCTTGATACAAATCCAGAAAATGAATTTACAGTTGAAGAAGTTCGAGTACGTATTTTTTTCACTTGTATTTAAAAATTCTACGTTTCGTATTTTAATTAACTAGTCAATACTTGGTTCTGATTCAATTGATTTGAATAAATTTAATACAACTGTATTTGATCAAATATCAAATTCATATGGAAAATTGCTTGAGCCAACAAGACCAACACCTGAACCAACACCACTTGCTGAACCATCAATAGATTCAATAACAACTCAACCATCATCATTAGAAATACCTACTGATGAAGAAGATTTAAGAACACACACACGATCTTCATATAAAAATGAAGATGATAGTGAAGATGATTATGAAGAATATAATCATCGTGGATCATCATCAATAGCAACAGTAAGCTGATAAAATTAAAAGAAAGTGTTTATTTGAAATTTATTTCGTTGTTTTATAAAGTCACTTGAACATGAAAAACATATTCATGATAGTATAGCTCCAGAATATGATGATGAAACAAAAAGATTAATACAAATAGCTGATGAAGCTCGAAATAGATACCATGAAGTCGGAGAAAAACTTCTTTCTATTAAACGTCAAATTGAGTACGTTTTTTTTTTTTTTTGTTTTAAAAATAAAATCATTATTTATTTTTATTTTTGATTATTTTTCTTATAGCGATTCAAAAAAACAATCATCTGTTGATACTGGACTACATGATGAATATGCAGCAATAATTGATCAATGTTTTGATTATGAAGAACGAGAATATACATATCGAATATGTATGTTTAAAACTGCTAATCAAATACCAAAAGGTGGTGGTAGTGAAGTTACTATAGGTTATTGGGATTCATGGTGTGGACCAAAAGATAATAAATATTTAAAAATGAAATATTCTAATGGTGCTACTTGTTGGAATGGTCCACCACGATCATTAATAGTTACATTACAATGTGGAACTGAACAGAAACTTACTGATGTACGAGAACCAAGTCGATGTGAATATGCAATGACATTTGAAACACCATTAGCATGTGATGAAACTATTGCTACAACATCTGCACATCTAGATCATGTAGAATTTTAATTTAACAAAACTAATTCCAATTTGGGTCATTTCTTTTCTTGTTAGGCTTCTTTTTCTAGTTAGTATCTATTTTTTTCTTTCTTCACTCTTACTATTGATAATAAGTATTTTGTTGGCTTAATATTGTTATTCTTGGATTTTTGTCACTTAATTTTATGTAATAAAAAATTCATGTTCTGTTGATTTACTTTTCGAAGAAAAAGTCATAAAACAAAACTTGCAATTGATGAGTAAACAAAGAAAAACGAAAGTTTTTCTTCACTATAAATATTCAATCAAAGTTTTTTTTATATATCATATTTTACAAACATTTGAAAGAATAGAATTCTTTTCCACATGATAAACAGAAAAGTCTAACGTTCTCTTACTTCACATAATTTATATTTATCAATTAAATCTACTTCTAATCATATAGACATTTGTTGATACATCTTTTAATCTGAAATTGTCTATAAATAATGCTTCGAGTTTTAAGCCATCTGAATGTGTTGAAGATCCACAGGTATATTCACGTTTGGAAAATCGTTCAATAAACAAAATAATAAAACGGTGAAAGTCCGCTTGTAAAAAGCGAAAAATTTTTCAAGATTGAAAGCTCATTCCCTCGATCTCTCCTGCTGTGGATTCTCTGAAGATTCACTACTTTAAAAACGAAGAGCTATTCACAGATCAGACTTGTTATAAAATAAACTAATTCAAATTTCACAACGGACTATTCATTTAGACTCGATCTGTACTAAATAGTATCTTCAAAGTTGGAAAAGCACATAGGGAAACATTTGTAGTTTTGATCATTATTGTGTGCACATTAAAGCACAAAAACAGAAAATCAAGGCTGAATTCATATGTTATCCCAGGAATATACTATAAGTACTTTGCTATCAAAACATTCTGAATCACTGTTTAAACAAAATGTTGATTGAATCTAATGATGAAGTTCTTGGTTTTTTTTTCTGTTCTAATTCTTTGAATGAGCAAATAATTTTGTGTAGTAGTTTGGTTTAGAAAATTGATTGTTATCTGAGAAAAAAGAGTCAAATTCATTTTTTTTTCTATAAATACCATGTCTAACATAATGTACACCTCAATATAATCTTTATAATAAAAAAAACTCCTTTAATACGATTTTTTGTCCTTTTTTTGCAAGTCTCAAATTCATTTTTATATTCATCTCATTTAAACTTTCTAAAAATAGTAATTTATTATATCATGGAAAATAATCAAGATAAGAAAAAGACAAATTTTATATACCACCCATTGAACGTAAATATATTTGTGAAAGATTTAATCCTGAATCTTAGTTATTCACACTTTATGATAAATAGCAAATTTAAAAATCATTCAAATTTGTCGAATGTCAACAAATGATCGTTTCTCATTGAATAACAATGAAAATCTTTTATCAAAGAAATCTACATGTAACCATCGATGATATCCAACAGCGATCGATATTCATTCTTAATTTTTGTTGAAATTTATTGCATCCATTTGAATGAAGAACAAGACAAAACGTTCTTAACAACAGCTACAGATTCATATCAATACTCATCTCGAAGAATCAGTCAAATGACATTGAATAAAATATGATTAATTATGGTTTCCCGTTGTTTTTTTAAAGAGAGAACAAGAAGAGTTTTTTTTTTTTCTTGCTTATTATTGGCCATGTAAATATAATTTTATTCCGATTGGTTCATTTCTCTTTTTATTTGATAAGTAAAGAAAAAGAACTTTTTTTTTCGCTCTCTCTCTCTCTCTCTCTCTTCCAATTATGAGATGATCATAGATTTAGTTCATTGAAAAAATAAGACTCTGCATTTGGTCGCGTTCAAGTGTCTCACTTTTCCTATTTTTTTCTCATATTAAAAGTTCAAATAAAAAAAACATCATTGAATAGCAAAAAAAAAAGAGAACATATCATCACATACACCTGCTCGAACTGTAAAGTGACTAACTATTGTCGGCTCTAATCATTGTTGACAACTAAACGCTCAAGGGTAAGTCATTTACTAAATCATAGCAGAATTCTATTCGAATATTAATGATTGTTAACTTTATCAATGACATGATATGATATCGTCCAAAAAGTGGATCTTCATCTTGAACGTCTAGTTTCATTTCCGGTTGGTAGTCAATATCGGACGTTTTTCTATCCTAATCAATTATTTTCTTTCATAGTTTTTTTTTTTTTTATTTTCTTTTTCTCATTTATATGATTAACTTTCAAATAGGTCTCATATAATTTGTAAGTTTGTCATGTCCAATGAATTAGTAGAGAAATGAGAGAAATAACACGTTTCTTTTTTTTCCGATAACGTTCTTTTGTATATTATAGTTGTTGTTGATGATGATGATCTGTTCTTGAGAAAAGAGAAATGATTGATTTGTGAACGTGAATGATGTACTAGAATGATTGAAGTTGTGTTTCTGGTTTACACAAGAAAGCGAGAGAGAGAGAGAGAGGATTATACAAACAGATATAACAGAATCATTTAGAAAATTCTTTTCATATTGAACGAGAATACACATTTACTTTAATGATCCAGTGAGTATTCAATATAACACCTATGCATGTATTTCATTGTATAGTACTTGACTAATGACGAGGGAGAAGGAAAAAGACCTCATTCTGGTTTTTTCTTGGATGCGACATGCGAAGAAGAATGAAATGTCTAATTGACTTGTGCACATTAGAAAAAAAAGATTGCTATTACTACTATTCTTATATTTCAATTCTAATAACGAGTGTAAAAGTTCAGATACAAGAAGGCATGATAATTAACATGAGTGCCTTTATTAAACAAGAAAAAAAAACTGAACGCTGAAGTTGTTTGAAAAAAAGCTTTTTTTTTGTATTGAACAGTAATAATACTACTACAATGTCATGTCGATCCGGTGGTGAACAACATCGAAATCGAGGAGGTAAGATGATAAAAATCAAAATTATAAACAGAAACGTAAATAATTGATTGAAACAAAAAATTATTTTTAGAACGTCGATGGGATACAATACGTGATTCTCAATTATATGGTCGTCGTGGTTCGATACAATTATGGCAATTTCTATTAGCATTACTAGAAGATGGTATTAATGGTACAATTATCATTTGGACAGGAAAAGGTTTAGAATTTAAATTAGTTGAACCTGAAGAAGTAAATTATTTCAATTGAAACTTTTCTTTAATCGACGTTGTTTTTTTTTGGGTTTCATAGGTAGCACGTTTATGGGGTGTACAAAAGAATCGTCCATCAATGAATTATGATAAATTATCTCGTTCACTTCGTTATTATTATGAGAAAGGTATTATGCAAAAAGTAGCTGGTGAACGTTATGTTTATCGTTTTGTATGTGATCCTCAAACACTTTATCCATTTATATCACGAAATGGACAAATAATAAAAGGTACAACAACAAATACAACAATAATTTCACCAAAACCTATAACAACAATAACGCCAGCAACAACAACGACACCAATAAATAAATCTCCATCATTATCATCATCATCAAATTCAGCATTTTATCCATCATCAACAAATAAAATTAAACAACAAGTAAGATCCGATGAAAATTATGTACCATTTTATCCGTCAACATTTTATCAAAATACATTTCAAAGTTCATTTTCACCATATACAACACCAACATCAACAAATGTTTATGTTACTAATGATACAAAAATGAATACAAATAATTCTTATTGGGCAAGACATTCATTTTATAATACATCAAGTCATTATGGATTTCCATCATTTGATACAAGTGGTATTATATCATCAACACCACCACAAACAGTACCACATGAAACATTAAATAATAATTCAATTGATAATTTATCATCTTATTTTACATATAATCCAACGAATGGTATTAATAAATTATCAGCTATTCATAATGATTGTTCAACAAATTTTGATCTTTATTCATAAAATTAAAAAAAAAAAGGCCGAAACAAAATAAAACATTTTCTTTTCTCGTGTGTGTGTGTGTGTGTGTGTGCGTTTATGTCTTTGTCTATTTTTTTTTTCATTTTCATTAAATCATTGATTAAAAAGTAATTTTTCACTTCTTAATATACTTTGACTAGCTTTACTAGATGGAAGACTATATGGTACAGTTAATGGTTGATTTTCACGATCATCTTTTTCTAATATATGAACTTTTTTTACACGATACATGCCATTTTTTGTATTATTATTACGTTTACGCAATTCTTCAAGTACTTCATCATGTGTTTGTATTGAAAGAGGATTATATTTTTCTTGAGATAATACTGTTGATGGTTTTTTTAATATTGATGTCGGCGGTGGTGGAGGAGGATAATAAGGAAGAGATTGATTAACAGATGGATATTGTTGATCATTTAACTGTACTGATGGTTTCGTTTCGGTAGGTGGAAAAACTGGTTGACTAACTGTATCATTTAATGATAAATGATAAAATCCATTATTACTTGAATTATAATTTGATAATACTGATACAGGAACGACCTATGTAATAAGAAAAAAAAAAGAAATTAAGAATGAAATAGAATATGAAATAGATTCACTTGAGGTTTTTGTCTTTCATAATAAAGCATTTGTGAAGAAGATGAATTAATTGGTTGTGCTTCAAGATCAGTCTGTAAGCCAATAGAGACAAATGTAGGTACTGTTGAATTATCTTCTGTTGTATTGTTACTACTACTAGGATTTGTAGTTGTTGATGAAGATGATGGAGTTGGTAAAGGAGTTTGTTTTAGTCGAGTATTCATTTTATACATCGTCGCTCTTGTATGTTGACCAACCTATAAATAATATATTATGTTTTAGACTATTATCTTATCGAATTATTAATGAAATGAATATTTTACTCAAAATTCTATAAATATATTTACAAAAAAAAAAAAAAAAAAAAACAACAAATTTTTACCGTTTGTTTTGTGCGATTGTCTGGTATATAGTATTTAAAATTTGATACATCGGTATTGATTAATTCATTACGTCCTGATAAAACACGATCACCATGAGGTGGACTATATATAGCTGTTGAACGTAATTGAAAGCTGGGCATAACAGTAATATTTGATGCATCATAGATTTCTTTTTGATCATTACTAGTTTTAGCCGTTGTCATTGTTAAAGCTGTTGTCGTTACACTAGATGTATCAGTACTTGTTACTTGTGGACTCAAATACCAGGCTGCTTTGCCTTTATCTCGTTGTTGTTGTTCATATTTACTCCATTTATACCATTGTGTATAAGCTGATGAAGCAGCAGATTTTGGGTTTTCAGCATTCGATGTTAGTGATTTTGCAATAGAAAAGAATGATGATTTGGAATTACCTTTAATATATTTTAGTCTTCTATTTAAAAATCAATTTTACTCTAGTATTTTATACACACTTTCAGTAGATACAGGCGTTGCTGAAGTATTTTTAGTAGTCGGAGCTGTAGAAGTAACTATAGGAGTAGGCATAGTAGTAGTCGTAGTAGTTTTTGTTGTTACTGTTGCAATATTAGTCTTAGCAGACGTATTATTAATGATAGGATCAGTAGTAGTATTCGTTGTAGTAGTAGTAGGAGGAGGGGTCGTAGTATCAGTTTTAGTAGTAGGAGGAGAAGTAACAGCAGCTAAAGATGATGAAGAATTAGCCGAGCTGCTAGTTTTGCTACCCATCGAGATTTCTTTTTCAAACAATAATTAGGTATTGGATTGTTATGAATTCAATAATATTTTGGTATGGCTTCATTGTATAATTTAGTTTTTTAGTTTATAAATGATGAACACCAATGAAAAAGAAATTTGTTTCATGTATCATAAATTTTACTATTTCAAACATGTTTTATTTTTCAAACAGTTAAGGAAGCTTTTAATAAATATATATTCTATCTATGTTTGACATAATTTTATGTTAAGTAGTGACATCGTCTGAATGTCAAAATATATCTAACGGGTTCTATATTTTATCCAATCAGGATAAGAAAGAGACCTTTGTGATTTGGAAATGGAAAATGATGACCCGACTGATGTCCGCGTGCACGTCAACACTTATTCAATTAGACAGTTATTCAATTGTTTTAAATTTTTATTGTTTTTGAAATTATCTGATAATTTTTTGGCATTGTGTTGCTTTTCTTTGATAGATCAGGTGTCTGTGACTTCATATATTAAATCCGGCCTCGATAAAACAATAAGCGGATTGTCTTATTTTGTTTTTTGTTTTTATTTGTGTATTATTAACTTGTTTCTCATGTCTTCATTTGTTACATTTATCTATTTGGTTTAATTTTCGTATTTATTTAAAAATATTTTTTGTTACTTCCATTTGATCTGTTATATTGCGTAATCAATGGAAGCAAACAAAGATTCTGCACTTCATTATATAGAACTTGCTGAAAAAGCAATACTTGCCAATGATAATGAACGAGCTCTTCGATATCTCACAAAATCTGAAAATCTTTTTCCAACACAGAAAGCCAAAGGTTAATTCTTTTGTTTTCTTCATTAGTTTATAAATTAATTTCTGTTGTTTTTTTCTTATCGATAGATCTCATGGAACGACTAATGCATGTTAATTCTCATTCGACATCAACTAGTAATAATAAAACTTATGAATCTACATCAACATCTTCAAACTATGAACAAGCAACAACAAATGGAGCACCATCAAATGCAAAACAACGAACAACATCAACATCACATACACATTCAACATCATCCCATGATTATACTCCTGAAGAAGCACAAGCTGTACGAAAGTAAGTACACATATAGATTGTTATTATCTTTTGTTGATGAATATGTTATTTTAAATATTAGAATTAAAACATGCAAAGATTTGTATGAAATTCTCGGTGTTAGTAAATCAGCAACGGAAGCAGATCTAAAGAAAGCTTATCGTAAATTAGCTCTTCAGGTAAGAAAAAAAAAAGAGAAGTTTCTATTTTATTTAATTATTTGATTCTTATCTAGTTTCATCCAGACAAATGTAAAGCACCTGGTGCTACAGATGCTTTTAAAGGTTATCTATCTCCATAAATTTTAATCACCTTTCTTTGTTTATTATAATTGTTTTCTTTGTTTTTTTTTAAACAGCTATTGGTAAGGCTTTTTCGATCTTGAGTGATCCTAAAAAACGTGAACAGTACGATCAATTTGGTCATGCTATGGAACCACAATATCATCGGGGTGGTAATGGTGGTGGACGTGCTTCACAAAATTATTATTATTATGAAGATGATGATGATTTTTCAGCTGAAGAAATTTTCAATCTTTTCTTTGGATATTCGGGTATGATTTTTTTCTTTTAATTTCAAAATGAAAGAGAAAAAAGCTAAAATTATGTCCTTCAATTTATAAGAAGGTATAAATAACTTCAATTTAGTGTTCTACAATCATGTCGGACACCCAGTAGCCGACTCGATTCGAAGCGTGAATCCGGAAGTAAATACTTTGAAACTACTATATATATAAAAGCATAAGAATGAAATCAGGTTCGACCATAATTGAGTCATTTATTGTACTTGAGAATAGGTCATAGAATTGAAGAGCGATATTGTTTTACTGAGAGAACTCGTTCTTACTGAAAATTCATTTACATATGATGAGGATCCATACGATGAAGTAATTGAATACATAGACAGGAACAAAAATTGTCAAAAAAGTAAACATGTATTGTCGTGATGGAAAAAGCATTCGTGCATGTCTTAGCAATTATGACGTTTGGTATCAACATTGAGTCTGATTTCAGTGTTATTAGCAATAAGCAAATGCATAATTAGCGAAACTGATCAGGTTTTAGAAGCAGAAAGACACCAAGTGAATCTTGAATACCTTGCTCTTTTCTGGAATTTGAGATGATCTCTTCTTTTTTGTTGCTGTTTATGGAAGAAACTAAATGGTATACATTTTCACATAAAGTAAAGGTTTGAAACCTGTAATATGACTGAAAGTATTTATCGGATGTCGATTAGCTCCGATTCGAATTCTGATATAATAAAAGTGCCAGTCTAGATTCGAATATAAAAAATCGTACCCGTGCAGGACACTACTTCAATCATAATCTTTAAACTTCTATGTAAATTCAGTATAGACATAAGTAAGATCCGATTTTGTTTGAGTTCTGATCTCCCTATATCCACTTTTTGTGACCGATCATTAGATTCTATTTGAATCAGTTAATGGGATCTTAGATTAATTTTAATTGATATATTCAGGACCAACAACTCGTACATATCGACGTCGTCAACAGCATCCATTTCAATTTACTACACATTCAACAAATAATCATACACAAACTGTTTGTTAATTGAATCATTTAAATTATATTTTTATTTATTATATTTTAGACTACACATACACTTGCACAATTATTGCCTTATTTATTTCTATTTCTTATTTCAATTATTGGTACATTTTTAGTGAGTGAACCTCAGTTTCAATTGCATCGAACTGGGTATATTCATTTCTATATTGTAAATATATATAATTTTTTTTCTCTGCATATTTAATAGAAAATATACTAATGCACGTGCGACTCGTTCATCAAAAATTGAATACTTTGTTAAACCAGAGTTTCGTCCACCAAAAACAGATTCTGAATTGAATAAATTTGAATCATCAGTTGTCGATGAATATGTATCTGATTTACGACATCAATGTTATCGAGAACAACAATATAAAGAATCAATGCTTTGGCGTGCACGAATGATGAATGACAATGGGTTATATCGTGAAGCACAAAAACAAGGTACACCATCTTGTACTAAATTAAATGATTTTGTACAACGAGGATATGCTTAGTCATTATTTATTAAATATTTGAAATTCAAAATGCCACAGTGAGACATTACTTCTTTTTTTCCTCTATCTTTGTTTATTATTTCACTTTTTTTTTTGTTCTGGTTCTTATTCTTTCTCTGTCTCTCATGTGATGCAATTGTAACAGAAAAAAAAGAAAGGATGCTTGTTGCAAATAAATAGATAAAAAAAGAGAAAAACGAACAAATATTACAAATAAAATAAAATAAAATTTATTTGAATTAACCATAAACATCCATTTCAAGTTTAGCCTTTTCAAGTTGATGAACTAGAGCATAGAATTGTTCTAATGTAACACTTAATGGAATATCTGTACGATCGTTACCATTATTTGACATCGTTGTTAATTTTAAGTAAAGCCGAGCTGTACCATTGCCATCATCAGTTTTACTATTTGCCACATTAATAGCAAATTTCCAATCAAGATCAACTAACTGTTGACTGGGAGTAGCCATCTATAACAAAAAGAAAATTATTATAGAATATAAACAAACAAACAACAAAAAAGCGTATAGAAAAGACAAAAAGAAGAATGTATACTTCGTTGTGTTAGTTACTTGTCCTTTTTTTTCAAATATCTATTATACACAAAAGAATATTTTAAAGTGTGAAGTCATTGTTATGACAAAAAAAGATAAGAACATTAAAAAATGAGACGAAAAGAAAAGTTCAGATAAAAAATATAAGGTAGCATAAGAGATATATAGATCCACAACAACATGTGTAAGTTTTATGTTTTTAATAGGAAATTTATTATTTAGCATAAGATGCTTGACCAGCAAGGAGAAGCCACCGTTTAAATTCATCATAGAGAACAAGAACAAGTGATGAACCAACACTACGATAAATATTTGATAAATTGCCTTTGAAAAAAGCTGTTGAGCCTTCATTAACAGCAATCTTTCGTGCACAATCGATTGTTCCTTGATAAATAATATCACCACGACCACTTTGCATCATCAAACGACTTAAAATAAAGATGTTAATACAAGAGTTTCGAACATATTTTTTTTCGTTTAGCCTACCGTCGGATTGTATCAAGTGGATAAGCAAGAAATTCTGATGATGATGTAATAAATTGTGCAAAAAGAAAACGATAAAATATATTCGGATTTGGATCATCACCAAACATAAATCTTTTTCCTTAAAAGAAAACAAAAACGAAGAAGAATTGACAAATTTTTCGTTTCCATTAATGATGTCCTTCTTTGGAACTACTTCTGGCTCTTCGCAAGAGTACAACCGACTAGGCTCAAATTTTTCTTACAACTAGATTATCAAAAAT
This sequence comes from Rotaria sp. Silwood2, assembly GCA_905329745.1. Classification (NCBI taxonomy): domain Eukaryota; kingdom Metazoa; phylum Rotifera; class Eurotatoria; order Philodinida; family Philodinidae; genus Rotaria; species Rotaria sp. Silwood2. Next base: position 556,574 of record CAJNSZ010000034.1, on the reverse strand, counting down.
GATGAGATCCATGTTCGAGAAAAAAATTTCAAAAGCAGATCTTAAGGAATATTTGAAGTAATCTGGAAAAACAATTGGGCCTGTTTCCAATCCACATTTTACTTTGTCCGATCAGGCTGACATTTTTTCTGGAGGTACCTGAGAGAAAATCTCAGAAGTTTTCTAAAAAAAAAAGTCTAAAACATGTCTGAGTTTTTATTTCAAGAATCAACAGCAAAAAATATCAGTCTAATCAGGCAAACTAAGACTTGGGTCGTAAGCAGAAGCGATGGTCTTTGAAAATTCTTTCAAACATTCCCGAAGATCTGCTTTTAAGGTTTTTCTCTCGAACATGGATCTGATCATTTTTAATAATCTAGCTGTGATAAAAATTTGAGCTCGATCGGTTATACTCTCGCGAATACTTACAAGTAGTCCAAAAGAGTAGGAATATCCCCTGAAATTATCTTACCAGCATCATAACCACCAAAATAAAATGCTCGATAGACAAATATACCAGCAACACTAATAGCAAAACCTCGATAGAGACCTAACAATATAATAGAACTTTCGTTTTTAAAAAAAGTGTTTTCAAACTAAATCTACCTTGAATACCATCAGCTTTATAAATTTTAATAAGACAATCATTCATGCCTTTGAATTGTCGTTCACTAATTGATTTTCCAATATCAACACCAAGACGTGTTCGAGCAAAATCAAGTGGATAAACAAATAATAAACCTGTTGCACCAGCCATGCCACCAGCGAATAGATTACCAGCAAAAAATTTATATGGATTTAATTTTGGATTATAATTAGCAAACATTCGTTGATAACGTTCTTTGAATGCAAAATTTAATGCTTGCTTTTTGAAAGGAAAAAAAACAATAATGACAACAATATAACTTAATTAAACTCTTAAAAATTGAGATAAAATTCAAATTACTGTTGGAAAATAACGAATAACGTTTGCCCAATTACCACGCCAAAGAGAAATGGGCCCTTCTTCTCGAATACATCGAATGAAACAATCACCAAATCCTTTGTATTTTTTTCCTTGCATAATTTTTTGATTAACATCTTGTGTTTGTAAAAGAAGTTTTACACGTTCAAGTGGTGCTACGGCTGTTTTTGAAATAGCTCCCTAAAAAAGATCAATTGACATGGAAGTTTTACAGATGTAAAACGAAGAATAATGTTATACATACAGCTAAAAAAAATTGAAATGAAAACTATACTCATTCAATAAAATAAAAGAAGAACAAACCTGTTCCACCAGCAAGAAAATCGAGTAAAACATCTTTAGTCGTTGCTGCTTGATTTTGTGAAGTTCCGCCCATATTGATCTAAAACAAATGGTTATACATAATGAGCTTTAAGTCATCTCGTTCATTGTTTTGGTTTATCTAAGTCTGATACTGATAAGATTTCATGTGCAGATTGATGCAGAGACACATAGATTCTCTGAAGAATGAATGAAAGAAAACAACATCGCACCCTATAGGTTGTTAAACTGGACTAATCAGTAACTGTTGTGTTTCGACCATGCAATGCAGCGCTGTCTATCGATAAATTGTTATCTCTTATGTTGCCTCGTGAAAATGCCCCCCCACCCTCCCCGTCCGCCCAATCTGCACTCATCTCTCTTCATCCCGCCCGTTTTGTCCAATTTTTTTCCGGCCGTATCCTGTCGTCATTCGTTCCAAGTTAAATCTTCCCCGTCCTCCGTCTGTACTCACGAGACCTCACGAGTTACCACGTGGATCGCACAGCTTTGTACCTTGCTCTTAAATTATCATTTTGAAGAAATTGTTAAATGAAACTTGAGAACGCTTAAATTTAAAAAATTACACTTAGACTGAAATGTTAATCTAACAGTTGACAATGCATTTCTTTATCTAAAACTACAAATGAGCATAGACATGCATGCCAGTTGATCATTTTATACATAGTTGCGTATACAATAGATAACATGTACATGCACAACTGCTCTTCATGTATATTATTGGTTTCTCTTTCGAAACACTATAAAAGTTAAAGAAAAAATTAGAATGATAAAAAATAATACAATATGTTCATTCAAATACTTGATTCGTTTACATATGCATCGAAAAATTACCAACATTCGTTCACCTTCGCTGTTCATCTGATGCTTTCATGTATGTTTTTTGAAGCTCTACTTTTTTTTTATTATATCAGAGCATAGATATTTCTGAAAATACCTACCAGGAAACAGAATGTGAACGACTGGTACGAATCATAAAACAAATTTTCTATTTAAAAGGAAAGCAATATAGAAGAAGAGAACACAATATCTTAGTAATAGCTGATTACATCAATTAACGCCGTATAAAGCTACTTTAGATTTTTCCAAAAAATAACGTCCATAATAGAAAGTAATAATTTAAGTAGTCATTATAAAACTATTTTTCAAAAGAATCTAGAGTACGACAGATTCTTTTAATAAAAAACAAAAAAAACTTAGGAAAAAGTCAAATAAAGCCAGGCTAAAACGTATCCGGACACCCTGATGTTTTTTCGTTTTTTTTTTATATACGAAGCAGAAACAAGAGATAAAAGTATTCTTTTCTCACCAATAGATAGTCCACACTTCATACTAGGTTCTCTATAAAAATTTTGACTATCATAGCAAATTAAAAGTAGTCTGCTAGTTGTGCAGGGCTACCTAACTTTTTGTCTGATCTAAAATATAAAGTAAAGGTGCATCAATCGGTTTAAATTAAATTGGAAGAAAATATTGCTAATTCATGAGTTATGCTGAATCAAGCTGAATTGAAAAAAGTTTTCAAAAGTCTATGAATTCAGTTGAATTGAATTTAGAAATATTCCAATTAATTTTACTGAAAAGAAAATAACTTATAAAATAACACCTCAGAAATCCAAAATTTCGTGATTTTTTTGCAATATCTCCCTAGGTTTCTTGTTTGGAAGTGTTTGAATCATACTTGCAGCTCTATGTTTTTGGTTTTTATGTTCGCATAATGCAATCATTAATTGTTCTAAGTGCTTACATGATGTATATATCTAGTTTACCCACCTGCGTGCTTGATATACAGATGTATAATTCTCTTAATTTTGGTGATGAGTACTGTATTCATTTCTTTACGTGTCAATTTGTGCTACATCATTTGCTGAATTTCTCTAAATGACATTTGTATCACTCAATTAAAAAACAACCAACTCAATTTTATTCAATTCATGGCTTCAGATGAATTGAATTAACGAAATTTTTTCGAATCAATGACATTACATTGAGTCGAATTCGGAAAAAATTGTTCGAATCTATAATTTTATTTTAACTGCATAGATCTACAGATTGATTTGAACTGAAATAAAAAAAATATTTCGTAAGATCTATGATTTGAATTGAATTGAATGAAAGAACTGTTCCAGAATTTCATCAATTCAATAACATTGCTCAGTTCTGCCTGTAAATGAATATTCTCTAGTACTTATTCCGATTACAACCACATCCCTCCTCTGACATACTGCTACCTACTGCGCCAATCAATGTCTATATAAGATGTGTATAATCTGAAGATAATCCAAAAATATGTAAAACTTCCTTGAATATGCTCATTACTGATTAGGCTATGGAATACTGCCAAAGATATCAAATGGAACTGTAGTATTCTAGAGATAATAAATTCTTTATCAAAAGTTTCCTTTACTTTTAAATTTNATTCGACAATCTGGCCTTGTTGCAAATGTCAGGTCCTATAGTGGAAATTCACTAAATATGTTCGATCTTCTCAGAAACAAGCCAGAAACCCGAACTCTTTTTACTGTAGACACAGCTCACTAAGATCCACAAGATACTCTAAGTCCCGACTGGAAAGCGTTCCGACACCTGGGAATGTTCCCTAGTAAGTACACATTTTTCAGAGATGTAGTTTTTTATACTATTAGTATATAAAATGTTGTTTCAAGTGACATCAACGAGGAATCTTTTCTCCATCATGAAATTTTTATCAACTGAAATAATAGTTTCGCTATACAAGTAGTTCACTCACGATCAAATGACGTTGATTTGTCCAAAACTTAAAGTTAATAGGTAAAACGGTAATTATTTATAAGAACTAATAGAATTAGACTTACGAAATTTCAAATTATAGACATTTATTTGATAAGATGCTTTAAATGAAATTGCTATTCTTCATTTATTGAATTTTCCTCGATTGCGTTCTACTATTTTTCATATGAATCATTCGCTCAATGTGAGCACTTTTTTACTAGAATTTTTTCTCATAAACATAGATACTCACATGGTTATACTATACGAGGCAATAACGTGTACTATAATGGATCTCATTTGCTAGCAAAGATATCTTTCTAGGCTTCTTGACCAATTATATATCAGTAAAATGCGTACATTTACCATTGATATTTTATTTCCAAAGTTCACTTTCCCTAGAAAGATCCCTAGAGAGAGTCTCCTGAAAAATGCGAAATCTCTGGAGAGTCCCAGAATTTCAGGGAGTACAAAAAAAGAAAAAAAACTCTCTGAAAATTCTCCAAGAAAATTTCATTACTATATCTATTTTGTTCGTAGGTCTACAGGAAATTAAAGTTGTCCCAGTCTAAAAAATCATATACAGCTTTGCATCAATCGTTGTCTCTTTACTCCTTTTAATCTCTTTAGTCTCTTTGGTCTCTTTGCCCTCTATTAGTGTTTTTAATCTCTATAATCTCTTTACTCTCTTTACACCTTTTAGCTCCTTTAGTTTCTTACAGGTACTCAAGAGAGTAAAAGAACTAAAGCAACTCGCTTGAAAATTTTCAGGGACTCTTCAAGGATTTTTTCAGGAAAGTGGACAAAAGTTAGCTATCTTTATGAACACAGAAATGAAAGTATTTGTAGTGTTTAATTATGGATTTTTTTGAATAACATTAAAATATAATCATTCTCCTGAACAAACATCTATTAACAGGATAAATTTCAACGACATTTTTTATGTACTCAATAGATCGTCCCAATGAATTCGTCTGACAAAGACGATTATCTTTACCTGATCATCTTCTTGATGTTGATCACATTGGATACATGTGTGATTTTCGCAATAGTTCCCTGTGGAATTCATTATCTGCTTATTATTCATGCCAAATTACTAATGATTCTCAATTCTGTTGTGTCACATTGCCGAATACGTGATAGATTTTTTTCATATTGAAATATGAAAGAACAAAGTTTTATAAAAGCGAATTAATATTAATCGTTGAATAAACTTTTACATATCGAGAAAGGACATTTAAGAAAAGTTGACAAAATTTCTATCATCAACAGAATACTATCTTATTTGAAGTAAAAGCGTATTTACTGACTAGATTGATGAACACAGAGTCCTTATACGACTGTAAACGATTATGCGCGTTCTGTATTTTTCCGTATCACATGATCGGTTATTAAGATCCTATATTACCTTTATTGCATATGGAACAATACGATGGTAACTACAGAAAAACGGAGACCGTATACAACGTTCATGTCTGAACATAGTACACGAGCATTGTTTTTCCCCATATATGACCGTTTTTCTCCATATATGAGACGGAGATGAACGATTGTTCTGATTTAGCTTGGATGACATCTGCTTTAGCGTCTTGGTGGTTAGAATAGTTTAATTCAATCATGGCCAGGTCAAAAATCAGACATTAACTCTTATAAGATCAGGTGAAATCGTACTAAAAATCGTGATCTCAGAAATCTTACATAAAATCGCACTGTAAGATTCTTGTAAGATCTTATCGTGACATAAGGTTTTCTATAATCTTATAGTAATATCATAGAGAGCAGCGAAATTTTTCAAGAATCCTATCAGTGTTGGCAGATCTTCTGGATTTTCTATACAAAATTCGGATTTTAGAAAATTTTCTTAAGTCTTTCTCGTTTCTGGATTTTTTTTGGATTTCAGGTGTTTTCTATTTCATTTGTTTGTTGAAATATTCAATAGTAATTTTTGATCCGAAAGAGATTGAGGCTTTTTTTCTCTTGTTTTGTCGAAAAAAAAATACTTTCCTTAATTCTTGCGTTTGTTTTCTCTATCTTATTCCAATGAATAATGAAACATTTATCTGAAGATCAGTAAAATCCTGTGTCAACAGAATTCGTTCCAATTGAATTAAACATTTTTTTGAACTTATTATTGAAAGCTTATGATTGTCTTTCGTGTAAGCGAGAACTATTGAAATCTCCTGAGTCTAATCAGAATTATCGTACCAAAAAAAAAAATGTTAATTGATATCGAAATAAGCAGTTGACAAGTTCTTATTCTTAGTGATAATTATATTCTCACGTTCATTTTCTATTATTTCCCTGAACGATTTTTTTTGTATAGATAGAAAATAAATTTATTTGTAATCTAATTGAAAAAACCAGTTTAAACAGTTAAAACGGATCTTTGAAGGTGTTTCTGGATTTTTTCAGGATTTTGAAAAAAAATTCTGTAATTTTCCAGATTTGAATATTTGCATTCTGGAATTTTTGATACTCATATCTGGCAACACTGAACCCTATAGTATGATCTAATGTAAGATTTCTGAGACTTCAATTTTTTTCTACAGTTTTCGTACAATTTCGTCTTGTCTGCGATGTCCTACATCTGATTTGTCGACGTGAGTTGGTACATCCAGATGATTTCTTGAGATTAGATAGCATCGCATCATGTCCGATACGACAGGTTCTACTCGTCGGACCTTACCGTTGCTGACAGAACACATCCGATCGTAACTCAATGAATTCGATAACGAGATATCAAAGAAAAATGGTGTAAATCATAGGAGCATGTTCGAAAATGTCCAACCAGATCCAAATGTCGTGCGCAATCTGATTTCAAACCCGTCCAACAAAAATTCGACTGAGCAAGATTCATCTGATTATATTCTTCAACTTCGTTATGCTAATATAAAATACGTAAAATGAATAGTATCTAGTAAATGATATTTGTTGTCCAAGAATTTTGTTAACCATTGGTTTAACTGACAAAACAGCTGATTATATACATTCATCATATCCATAACAAATTTGAATACACTAATTATGTACCTCGATAAATTGGAAAGTACAAATATCTATTATTTTCGAAAATTAGAGCTTGATTAGTGCATTATTTTTGTGTTGGTGAATATGAAAAGTCTAACAAATCAATAGATCACTGTCCATCATCTTTGTTATCTATCATATATTCGTTTATTTGCGCAAAATATTAAGAAAACTACGCTATTCAAACATTCAAAAATGTATTCTAGTCATTTAAATTTCCAACGAAGCTTGAGAATGATGTAGGCTGTAGAACGGTCTAAGCTTTGTTGTAGATGTCATCAAGGATCATTTTCCATTGATAAGGAACTGTGGAAAGGAGTTTCATGCTTGTTGTTTCCGGCTGTTAAGAGAGGATTTGTATTCAATGATTTTTGAACTCGGTTGCTATGGATAATAGGAGATAGGAGGAGATGGAAAACTGTGCCTTAAAACTTGCATTCTTGTTTTTTTTTCATCGTAAAATATGTCAATTCTACAAAATCCAAAGGGAAACACGACCAACAAAAAAATCAATTACGTTTCCTTCTCTAGTTATGTATATAAAAGTTCTATTAATCAATTTTTATTATTAATAGATTTACCAATGATTATAGTAAGCACAAAATTATTCTAGAAAATAAATATTAATGGGCATATGCATACTTATATTGTCAATATAAGCTTGATAGCATTTTTGATATTTTTACAATGCATTTTTTCTTTTGGTTATGACATTTACTGATTAAATTTATTAAGATTAATTAAAGGAATAATAAGATTTTCAATGTTTTTCCTTTTCTAACTTTTAGGAACCATATCATTTACTTTTGACAAAATTATCTAATTATGTTTCGAAAATCTTGATAAAATATAAATATACTTATCGTCCGTCAGTCGATTTAAACGAACAACATGTTACGATTGTCTAATAATTGCTATCAATCTGTTCGTCTTACGAGAGAACATATTTGAGTGTAGACACACAGAGCAGATGTACAGACATCTTATCCTATAAGGACCTAGATGAATATATCGAAAATAAATATCTTAGCTGCTCTGGTTTAGGTTTGACATAAAGAGAAAACAAAATTTTTTTGATTTTCCATTTGATTCTACTAAAAGATGAGTCATAAAGTTATTTTTTTTTTTCATTTCTTGTCAAATGTGTAACAATGATCATTTTGTTTTTAGAAAAGAGCGAGAGAAACCAAGAAAATTGACGATGAAAGAGCCACTTTTCTGTGAAAAAGTAATAGTATCGTATTTAATTTTCATGTAGGCTTTCATCTGATTAAGCCCATTTTATTTTGTAAAATTTAATTATAACCATGAGAAATACTTCTAATAGTTTTTTTGCATAGATTTGAATCTAACATGTATTACCAACAAGCGAGTGCGAATGATAATATTCTCACGAACTTATCTCATAGGGAAAATATAATGTAGCCAGATTGTGACGTCATCGTCACTTATCAATATAGAAAATGAAAGACACTTAAAACTGCTTAGTTAAATGAATTGGTTAACATGGGATATAAATATATCAGATAAATATATATTTTTCTTTTTCTTCGAAACAATTTTAAAAAAATCTTAGTTCATTTTTTTAATTTCTTCTGTATTTCTTTTTTGATTGAAGTCTTTTCATAAAAGACTATAATTATAATTATTATTGAATTGTCCAAAACAAAACGTACTTAATAAGATGAAAACCTAAATGAAAATAAAATATGATACTATTACTTTTTCACAGAAAAGTGGCTCTTTCATCTTTAATTTTCTTGATTTTCTATCGCTCTTTTCTAAAAACAAAATGATCATTTTTACATATTTTACAAGAAATGAAAAAAAAACTTTATGACACATCTATTAGTAGAATCTAAATGGAAAATCAAAAGTTTTGTCCTCTCTTTTTGTCAGACCTACGTCAGGGTAGCTAAGATATTCATTTTCAAGATATTCATCTAGGTCTTTATACGATAAAATGCTTGTAAATCTACTCTGTGTGTCTACACTCAAGCATGTCCGACCTCGTTAGTCAACGTATATATTATAATATGCACATAATTTGTTACAAGTTAATTAAAATGTTTATGAAAAGAAGAACCTTGAATTGCTTATTATTGATCATCTATTGACTTGATCACACATAGATTAGAAATTAGACGTTTAGATTTTCTTGTATATGTATTTTATATAAAACCAATATTTCACCAATAAAATGTACATTGTTTTTTAAAGAGAAACTGTGATATTTGAATCGCTATGCTGGTCTTCAAATCAAAGTTCTCATAAAACAAACTGCTGATATAATTGTCTAGTATGTTTTTACTAGATAAACTGTGTTTGACCTGTTTTTTGCTTAAAAGTGAAGGATACGAATTTTATTTAGTGAATTTCGTTAGAATAATAATAATAACTTTTGGATTAGCTAAGTTTCAATTTATATTTCAATATGCTTCACAAATGGAACAAAAAAATAGAAAAAAGTTGCCGAATGATTATCATGAAACTTTGCTATATGAAATAAATGTCTTTTCTCTAATGATTGGAAGGTAAGGGTGGATATCGACATGCAATGCGCATCTCAATATAATGACTTCTACAAAGATATCGCATCCACATCCATGTCAGTTCCACCAAACAACATCTTTGATAAAAGTGAATAGATAAATATGTTCATACTTCTGTTTAAATAGAATTCATGCTAGAATGTCCTTGGAAAAAATGTCCTGGACGAAATGTCCCCGAACTTTCGTCCTTGGAAAAATGTCCTTCGAAGCAAATATCCTTGATAAAAATGTCCTTTAGAAATGGTCCCTCGTCTGAAAATGTTCTTCATATTGACTTGAAGATTTTTAAATAAAATGTGACTGCAACGTAGATGACGCGGGTGTGGGAGGGTGTGAGTGTGAATGTTGGTTTTCTTTTCACGTACACATCCACACCCTCCAAGAAAAAACTAAGTAAATTTTATACTCATTTGTTTGGTTTATTTTTGGTTGTTTGATACTTGTACGTTCGCTCGACGTATATTGACTTTGTAATGACTTGATGTTTGACCTCATTTCTCTTCTTTCTGTGTACAATTAGACAAGACAGTTCAGTCGTGTACATATTCATGATTGTTCTAAAAATTAATGAAGATACTCTATTTATAGTTTTCAAAGTGCGTTACATATCACGTCATTGAAATGCATTGAAAGTTAAAAGAATTCAGAGATTTACTTAATAGAATATGTTTTTCGTTTAAATACAGAGGAATCTATTTCCCTTCGTTTTCGTTTTTAGATTAAATCAGAATAAAACTAGTAAGTTATTGTATTGTGTATGTGCAATCATAAGAGGAGAACTTGAAGCAATGATTGATAGTAGCTGATTGTATCCTAACAGATCATTTGATAATTGCACTTTGAGTTAGCAGCCTATGAGTGTGCATATTGTTTCACAATTAAGAAGTCAAATATGTTTATTACAGAAATAGAAATGATATATTGAACTGTATCTTAACAAGGAATCATTCTGTAGATTTAATTCTCGAAATTATTCATCAAAATAATCAGTAGTTCTTTTTTGTAAATATTCCTCAAAAACATGAGCAAAATTTGAAATAGATGTATCATACAATAATATTTGAAAAATGCACTATTTTCATATATTATTGTATGATACATCTAGTTAAAAGAAAATTCAACAATGTTTTCTTTAAAAAAACTCACATTTTTATTTACAAATTTCGATAATAAAACGCCGAACTTGTTAAATAGATTTATATTTTCTAGTAAAGTCATTAAAATATCAACATAAAAATTATTTTTTCATCGCTACTTCTTTCGTTTAACCGATAAATGCATTTCTTTGACAAAAACTTGCAACATTTGACAAAGCAAATTATATCCTGAATGCTTCGCCACGTTCCACATCTTGTCTGAAGTATATTAGCATTTTTCAGATGAAAATAATTGTTTTTCTACAGAGAAAGAACATGTTTTTACAAAGAAAATTCCAAAGAAATTAGAACTCTAAAAATTCTTTAGGTTATCTTTCTCAATATTTGTTTTTGTTGAGACATTATAGATATATTCATTGCAAATGTCAAACATTACCGATTCCACTATTGCTAATTACGAGGCATTTTGGTGTACATTTGTTGCTCTCCTCAATCAGAATATCTCAAGATATGGTCTAGGTTTTATATGGCTTATCTGAAACTTTGGATCAATTGTTCATTGTTTTTTCTTTCGTCAAACAAATCTTCGCAAGAATCCATGTGTTATGTATTTACTAGCTTCTACTGCCTCCCAATTTGTAACGTTCAACTTTACTCTTTTCACCAGAATGCTTCAATATGGTTACAATGTTCAATCAGTTAATACTGTCCTTTGGTATTGTAAATTCCGCTTTTATTTTTTCTATATTTTTGTTGCCACTGCACATTATTATATTATGTTGGCATCAATCGATCGTTTTTTTTGCTAGTTTTTCTGATATTTACTGGCGTCGATGGAGTTCATCAAAAAACTTCTATGCGATTAATCACTGGTAGTTTTTTATTTTGGTGTTTAATGCACATTCAAGTTCTTGTTTTCTATGAAATTCAAAATGATAGTTGTTCATTGCGAACTGGTGTTTATGGTATTTTCTTCAACGTGTATTTGTGGATTGAAAGTGGGATATTTCCACCATTGATGATGCTCATTTTTGGATTTCTTACATTGAATAATATTCGAAAAAGCAAACGAAAAACAAGATCATTAACAATAGTTGATGCTGTTGGACCTGGACAATTTACTGGAATGTCAAGAAAAGATTCACAATTTTCTAAAATGTTATTTAATCAAATATGTCTTTAGATTATTTTAAATATTATTAACCCTTGCTACTTTCTTTATCGAACAATAACAATGCATAATACCAAATCAATTCTTCATTTAACAGTTGAATCATTTATTATTCAGACATGAGTTTAATCAATTAATTCGAAAGAAAATATTACGTCATTTTTCATCAAATAGAACTCTTACAAATAACATATAATTCGAGTTATTCTTTAAATTAACTTCACCGATCTTCTAGAAACATAACTAACGTAGATATTTAAATATAGTTAATCGTATTGTCATTTTGTTCTGTATTATGATGTCATTTGTTTTCTCATATGTCTATCTATGATTTTAAAATAGAAATTAGTTGAATAAAGTAAATTCAAATCAATTATATTTATAACACTTCAAATGAAACAATAATAAGTGAGAAAATCAGAATTGATTTCGTTGCTTAATGACATGATGGTGAACGTTGTATCAATATAATTGATTTTAAAATTTATCTATCTAATAGTTATTTAAAAAATAAGATGAAACAGCATTAGTTCGTTCATGATGAAAACAATTTGATTGCGACCTTTTAAATGTAAGACAGAAGTTTTATGATTAATCTTCGTCTATTCTAAAGATAAGAAATTCTTCTTCAATTCAATGCATATAATTTCTTTTTAAGATTAAGATACTTTCCATGAGAGAAATCAAAGTCTAATTTATTTTTATTTTTTCTTGTACAAATACAATGAAAAACTCTCAAGTTAGAAATTTCATAAGTTACAAAACAATTTCATTTAGAATTCTACTGTTGATTTTTTGCATCGACATTGGAAAAAGAAGACTATTGTAGTACGTGCAGCAGCAAACCTCCAATTAAGTCGTCTGCCTATCTTAGCTTCATTGAAACTAATGAAACAAAATCCGTTTTATATCAAGCACACCCGCTTAATAGATTTGCATTAATTAATCATAACCCCAATCTTCTCTCCAGGATAAAAAGCCACGATCTGCTATTATAAAAATTCACACCGCTCTTCCAAAGATGGCCTTCTATTCGCTAATTACAAAGAAATGGCTGCCAGATGTTACAACTTCTCAGGTCTGCTAGCCTTTCGAAAAACGACTTTGAAACACTCGCAGTCGTCTATTTTGACGAAGTTTAATAAGTATATCGACAGAACAATTCTGGTGAGTCGGTCTGTGCAAACTCAAATTGATTAAATCGATCTTTTTCAAAGTGTTTTTCAGAAGAAAGAAAAACAAATTTTGAACTTAATGATGTAAATAAAATTTCAAAAGTAATATAATATTTTATTAAAATTTTCTGCAATATAAAAAAATGAGCAAAAAGTTTTAATAGTTAAAATTTCTCTATATCAATACATAATATTAATTTCTTATGAAAATTTTTTTCAAATATGAATTCTTTCTATTATTCTAATTTTATTTTAGAAAATTCTATATCCGCTAGTTCTTCTCTTTCCGTCGATTGCTTCGTGCCGAAGTCTTAAATAACACTCGTAAAATAACTTTCTAAGTTTATCAATGATCTTATTACGGGCAATCAAGTATTTGCTGATGATGACAAAAAAAGAAGAAGATTATTGTGCCTTCGTGAATAGCTTAATATGCTCGATCATGAGCCTGATAAAACTAGTAAGAGTTACGTTAATTTGAACGTTCACAACAAAAATTAATGACGAACGATTCAAGATTTGTGTTGCAGTATCTGGTTCTCTTAACAAACCTAATTTATTTAGAGAGAGACTAACTAAAGTCTCTGATGTAAACCTTCGCGATCGAGTTAGAAGTACTGTAATATTTCAAAAAATCTTTTCTAATCAAAACTATTTACTATCATCAAATCATTAAAGTGATACTGGTTGATTTACTGAGACTTTATGTTAAAAAATAGAGTTTAGTTTGCTAAAACCGTGTTATATGTTCTTTTCTATCTACACAATTATAGAATATTTTGAATTTGTGAATAAATTCTATTGAAAAATAAATTTCGTAGAAAATGATTTTTCATTCACAAGTAAATTCTTCGAAAAAAATTCTCTAGTTTTCCTCAGAATAAATCTCTAAAGCATATAATACTGTATTTAGTTTGTATTGAACATCATGTAGAAATAAATGCAAAATTATTTATTATTAATCATGCACAATAATAATTGTGACTTCTTCATAAATACTAAAGAATCTCACAGAATTAATAAAATTCCTTCTCAGTTATACTTAAATAATTGATTATTGTAAATAGCTGACAAATGAAATTAACTAATACATATGATCTTCTTTTATTTTTATTAATGATCATTGATATATCAAAGCAAATGATATTCAAATTGATATGAAGATCTCAATAATAAACAATAACAATTCGAAAATAATAGTAAGAAAAGGATATGTATTTTTATTTTTACTCAAGAAGAAAAAAATTCATCTGAACGATACTATTGTCTTATTTCAATGTCATGGTACAAATGTGTTCACGACATAGTTTCACTCATGGACATTTGATAAAAAATATCCGTTACTCTTTTCAAAACTCTTTATTATTTAATTCTGTTGCTGACTATATGGACGGTTTAACAATAAATTCTGAAACAATGATTTGTTTGTAGATTTTTCTGAAATTTTGAGGTACTATCATATATCGTATCCATTGTCTTCCAAAAAACAAGATAATCCCTTAAAAAAAAACACATTTGAAACATGAGTTATTTTCCCTTATCATGAACAAAGAAGTCAAATTCATTAGTATGCCTTATTACTGATGAATATTTTTCGGGCTGATGTAACATAATTCAAGCATGTTTGCTCTGAAAAAAAATGAAGAGCAACAAGTAATACTTGTATATATTTAAACCATATTTTTTGCTTCTTCATCACAATTATTGTGCGGTCAAAAGTATATTATATTAAATTATGAAAATATGAGAGCTTTGATAAGCGAAGCAATAATAATGTTACATATATATATATATATCTTTTATCTAACTAGCTTCATTATTTAATTAATCACTCTACTAGAAAATAGAAACTGTTGGAATTTTTTCATTTTCTATATTTTTCTATTACTGGCAAGATTTTCAAAGAATAATATCTCTTGAATATAAATAATGCTGTCTAATTCAGCATTGTTTTTTCAAAATAATATAAAAGATATAACATATATTGACAAAAATATTGTTCTTTATTCATCAAGGTGGCATACGTTTTCTTTTTGTGTAATCAAATAAATAAAAATGACGTATTATCAAGTATTTAAGTGTACGTTTATCTAATGATAAAAGATGTCCCATGCAGTCAACTATAAGTCATAGACAAACAAATAAGAAAAATTCGAAAATTTATTTTAAAAGACTAATCGGTTTCTTTATTTTAATAAAGTCGATATTGCGTATGATGTTAAATTAGTTTTACACAAAAGAAAAAAAAAAAGAAAAATTTGGAATCAATGTGCTCGTAAAACTTAAATACATACACGAAAAAAAAAAATCAACGTTATAATAAGAGGAAAAAGACAAGATAGTTTTATTGTTCTTCGAAAACAGATTAGGAGAAATATCGAGGTAGCTTGAGTTTTTATTCTTTTTTGTTTATATACAAAAAAAAAAAAAATAATAATAATAGAAGACTATATGTATTAGTGTTTTATTATATTAACATGCACATCCTTCTTTCTTTTGTTGTTCTTCTTGTTGTGGAATACGTATTGGCATTGGAAAATCAGTTTGTTGATCGATTTCTTTTTCACGTGCTAATGCATTACGTGCAACTGTTTCAAATGCTTTTTCAACATTAATACCTTCTTTAGCTGATGTTTCAAAATATGGAATGTTATTTTTTTCTAAACGAAAAAATAAATAAATTTGATTTCTATTCAAATAATTCTATATACCTTGACACCAGCTTTGTGCTTTACGTGTTGGAATCTAAATTGAAAACAAAATTTTAAATTACAAAATAAAAACAAAACAAAAAAGAACTTTACCATTCGATTTTCTAAATCGATTTTATTACCAAGTACCTAAATGATAATGATAGAAAATTTATTTTTCATTTTGTTTTTCTGACATAAAAAATAATGACATACAACAAATGGAAAGTTTTCTGGATCACGTGGTCCTGCTTGAATAAGAAATTCATCTTTCCAACTTTCTAATGATTTAAATGATGTTGGTGATGTTACATCCATGACAAGAACACAACAATCAGCACCACGATAAAATGCAACTCCTAAACTTTGAAAGCGTTCTTGACCAGCTGTATCCCAAATCTATAAAAAGAAACTTCAGTTTTTTTAATCTAATTATCTTAAAATCTATTATGATTACCTGCATGGTAACAAGACGATCATCAATTTGTAATTCCTTGGTTAAAAAATCGGCACCAATTGTTGCTTTATATTGATTTGAAAACTAAAATTAATAATTTAATATAAATAGAACAACAACAAGAAACTTTATTTTTACTTTTCGATTAACAAATTGATTCATTAATGATGTTTTACCAACACCTGAATCACCTAATATAATTACTTTAAGTAAAACTTTTTTTCGTGATGCCATTTTTTTAAATTATCCTTGATTTATTAATTTTCAAAAGAAAAAAACAATGAAAAGATCTAAAAATAAAATATATACATATGTTATCAAGTTTTATTTCAAAATAAATAAATAAATATGTATACTTTTTGTTTTTGTCATTATCAACATTGATAAAACATCAATGAAATCAATACTAAATGATTTTGCGTCGCAATCGTTTCTCTCTTCCTCTCTCTCTCTCTCTCTCTCTCTCTCACACATCTATGAATGCTAATAGTCATCAGACGATCCGTACATTATTCATTTTGAATATTCCATGAAAAAACATTGGTTGGAAAAGAAACAGAAAAAAAAAGCAAATGTTTTTACTTACATATATTACTTACACTGCTAGTAGGCCTACCCTAGAGGACGCAACGTTAGCTGTATGCGTGATTCTCATTGTGATTTAGTAATGAATGTGAGTCATTATCAGCTGGCAAACACATACACGAAGGACAAAAAAAAATATGAAAGACGACGTCAACAAAGTAATCTTCTTCCATTTTTTATGTTGGTTCATTATAGACAACAAAAAAAAAGACTTTGGTTAATGTTTTCAAAGTACAAAAAAATAAATAATAAAGAAGAAAAAAAGAAGTAGTCCTAATTTGCCTTTTTGAATAATAACATAGATATATTCTCATGATTATTTTTTACACATATACCTCGTTTTATCCTCACTTACATACATAGATACATAAGATAAAATAGAAAGACAAGCAAGTAAGGAATAATATTTAATTAAGTTTTAATTGTGATAAGAATTGAAGAATATCTTGTTGTTGAGAATTATCAGTTACTTTTTTCAATGTTAATAATATTCGTTTAAGTGTTACCCATCGTTCGAATGCTGCAGCTTTTGTTTGTGCTAATTCAACAATTGATTCAGGTATATTAGCCAAACCTTTAAAATGATAATATATAATGTTTTATCCTTAATTAAATACATTTACTTACGAGCTGCATTAAATCCATGACTTTTTGGACATGAGCCTTCAACAAATTTATAAAGAAAAACAAGTGTTTCTTTGGTCGATGTTTCTTCGTCATTTTCAATCATACATGACTATAATTATATAAAAAATAAATTAATAAAATAATATAACTCATCAAATCATATATCTATATACCATATGTCCTAATCCAACATTTTCATGTTTTTCAAAATCATCAACTAATGTATGATAATGTGTACTAAATAATGTTCGACATTTAATACGATTTGCAAGATCATTAACAACAGAACAAGCAATAGCTGTACCATCAAACGTTGATGTTCCTCGTCCTTAAATATATTATGGATAATTATATTAGAAAAAAGAAAAACAAAACTAAAATTTCAATTTTCTAACCAAGTTCATCAATAAGTACTAAGGAATGACGAGAAGCATGACGTAAAATTGATGATGCTTCACTTAATTCAACGAAAAATGTTGATTCACCAGCCATAATTCGATCACTAGCACCCAAACGTGTAAATATTCGATCACATACACTCATTGTACATGATATTGCTGGTACATAACTTCCCTAAAATTATATATATATTTTTTTTTATTATAAAATTTCTATCCGTAATTAGTGACGTAACCAGACAAGAGCCTCAGCTTCTCCTAGAAGAACGAACGATTAAGATCCGCTTAAAAAAGGACTTGAGCCGTCATTTAGGAGCATTAACAGTAACCTAATTTTAATTCGAAACATTGTACATATAAAGAATTCAGCTTGACTAGCTTCTATACAAAAAAGTCAAAAGTTTTGAACAAAATCTCTTCGAAATATGAGACTTTCAAGATTAAGACCCTTTTCTATGAAGAGTGTTTACAACATGCAGTTTTTGAAAGCATCATATTTTGAAGAGGTTTTGTTCAAAAGTTCTGGATTTTTTAATCGGAAGTTAGTCTAGTTAAGTTTTCTATAAGCACCAAGTTTCAAATCAAAACTCGATAGGTTGCTAAAATTTCAAAAGAAATCCAAATCTGTTTAGATTTTTTATTAGAACACTATGTAGAATTTATAGGAAAAAAAAAATTATTGAAATTGAAAGGGGAACGTCAGGGAAGATTCCTTCGTGAAACTGTTCTCTTCTCTACGGCTTTTTTTCTGATTATGCCACTATTTTTATAAGAAAGTATAAACATACAACATGCGCTAAAATTGCAAGTACAGCTGTTTGTCTCATTAATGTTGATTTACCACCCATATTTGGACCTGTTACAAGCACTAATGGTTTTGTTTGCCAATGTTCAGTTGATGACTAAAATAAAATTAATTAATTTAAAACTAAAATTTTTTGAATTTACCTGATCGGCAAGAATAATATCATTCGGAATAAATATATTTGTTGCTTTTTCAAGCATACATGGATGTTTACCATCATGAATATTAATAAATGGTTGTTGATCATTTTCTGTTTGAAGTAGATTTGGTCTACACATATCTGAATATGATTGACTATAAGCAGTAAAACTAAGTAATACATCAAGTGTACTTAAACAATTAAGTACACGTTGGAATGTATCATGATGACTATCAAAATGACGAAATAAACTACTTGTTGTATCTTTTAATGCTAATTCTTTCTTTTTTTCACTTTCAGTTAATTCTTCAATTAATTCACGTAATTCACTGGTATAATATCTAATAAAGAAAAACAAGATAATATAAAAGTAAAAGAAAAATTTTTATGTATGAAAAAAAAAACGATGTTTTCTCTTCTGGGAAAGAGTGTCGCTCGACTCATGTACTAGATAAAATATAATTAGAAAGTGTAATAGGTTCTTTTTTTCAAAATGTAAAAATGAACTTGTCAAAACCTGCATTTGTCATATTCATCTCCTATTATATTCAAAATGTTCTATCTGGTTAACAAAATAAGAAAAATAACCAGTTCTATTTTGTTTTTACCAGCTAAGTGAAAGACCTGGCATAGCCATAGTTTATTTGATTTTGATTCTTTGCAGCGGTTATTTTTCTGAAAGAGTACTTCTGCTAAAGATATCTGTAAAAATATTGACTCTTTCAGTTGATTATTAATTAAAAAGTAATCATCAAATATGTTTCTAACCATATGACGAAAAACCTCGAAAACTTCACTACATTGCTAAGGAAAAGTAAATTAATTTTTTTTTTTTGAAAAATCGAGGCATCCTCAGAGATAGACATTTTGTATCTTCAGGAGTTGTTTCTAGAATATACTATTTAGTTTTTAAAACTGCTACCTTAATGCGGAATTTTTAAAAATTAAAATGTATGAAGCGAAAGCTAGTACATATTTTGCTGTCACGTCTTTAACACTAATTTTCTATTAATAACGTGTCTCAAACGCTAAATTTTCCAGGGTATTTCGAATAACTTAACATACATGTAACATATACAAATTAGTTCTAGAAAACTTTATTATCCCCAGATGCATTTGTTCTAACTTGACGAAGTCATGTTGCTCAAGAATAAGTTTTCGCATATAGGAAAAAAACCTTGAATGAATTAGACTCCTCTGCTCAGTGAATATTAATCTACAAAGTCATTTGATTCTAGTAGAGTTTAATTAAGAAATAGTAATACTTCTTATGGTTATGAAAAGTCAACTTAAAGTATTAAAATATGACTCCATTACAATAAAGAACAGTGCATTATACCCAGAAAGAGTATGCTGCGTTTTTTTTTCCTAAGTGAATAAAATTTTTCTATTAATGTGTATTTTCTGGATGGCTGCAAAACTTCGAAAAAAGCTGCTTAAATACATGTCATGTATATTAATAAGTTGATTTACCGTTTAAAACCTTTTCGTGAACTCATTAATTCATAATCATCATCTAAATTTCGACAAGCACTTTCTGGTATTTCCATAGCATAACGTATTTTTTGTATATGTACATATTTAATATCATGATTTTTTAAAAATTTCTTTTGTTTATTTAAATAATCATTTAAATCTTTTTCATTTTCACGTATTTCATTTAATGCATCATCATATTGTTTACAAACACCAACTGATGGAATTATTTTTCCTTCATTACGTGCTTGTGCATGTGAAAATGCTTTTGTATAATAATCAAGTATATCATCTAGATTGGGAAAATTTTTATTTTTATTCTCATTATTTTGATATATGATAGAATCAAGTAATGCTGATGATGATGAAAGATCATTATGTTTTGAAAATAATTGAACTATTTCATTAGCTACTTTTAAACCAGAAAGTGCAGCTAAGAAATCTTGAATTTTTCGTTTGTCATAAGTTATATCTTCATAAAGTATTGCACGATTTTCTGGATGATCAGGATCAAGTGGACGATGACCAAGTGAATGAATACTAATCAAGAAAAAAAAAAAAATAAATCTTAAGAATGAAATATATCTTGTTTTGTTTTTACCGGCAAAAAAGTCGTTCAAGATCAGGAATAGTTTTAAGCTTATCACGAATTTTAGTACATAAATCATTCTTTTGTCTTAAAGCATCAATGGCATTTAATCGTTCATTGATTTCATTTACATTACATAATGGTGCTGATAACCATCGAGACAAAAGACGTTTACCAAAATGAGTTGAACAACGATCACATGTATATAATAATGAACCTTCTTTTCCACCACGACTATTTGATAAAATTTCTAAATTATATAATGTTGCAGCATCAAGTATCTAAATAAAATAAAATAAAATAATTCAATTTAATAATCTATATTTATTTATCCAACCATATTTTGTTGTTTAAATGTTGATGCTTCTTTAAGTTCAATATTTTCATCAGGTGGTTGAAATATTGAAAATTTACGCATTGATAAAAGTTCTTTATCGACAAGACAATGTTGTAAATACCTAAATAAATAATTCTATTAAAAATTTAATACTATCAATAAACTTACCAAATAATACCACCTAATGCTCGCATCGATAATTGAAAGTTTGAACGAACATGTAAACCTTGTTGATCACCTATGGATATTTAAAAAAAAATAAACGATTCAATTTTATAGATAACTTATAGTACGAGAGTTTTGGCATAAAATATTCACTCATTCTTCGACTATTTAAGGACAGTTCGTTAGAGTCCAAAGTAAAGATGTATACGGTAAGCTTTTGTCGTACATTGACCATGGCTGAAAAATATTTTCTTACCTCCAGCCTATTCTATACGTCTCTAGCCCGAAGCAGTACTTAGAATTAAAATTTTCTTCTAAAATAGGATTGAATAAATGTCATCATATTGTTTCAAAAGGTTCAACATAGTGCTTGTACAGAACACTATTTAGGTGAATTTTATGTGTCGATTGAAGCGTATTAAATTCATAATACGAAACGAATTTTAATGCTTCAGTTTTGTTTGCTCTACAAAGAGTGTTATTTACTTCTACATGACAAATTTTTAAACTTTTGTATATTTTAAAACAGTTTTTGAAAAAGAGATTTTTTTTTCTGCATGAATGCAGATTTCTATAGCAACTAGTTCTTTAGTGCAAACGCATAGATAAAATTCCGTGTGTTGTAATATCTTATTTTGTACAGAATTTCATGTTCTGCCATAATGTTGAGTTGAAGCTGTTATAAATTGAGCTCATAAGGTCCGAGATCAATTCGACAGACTCAAGTTTCAGTACACAAGCTACAGAATGCGTGAAAAGCATTATTTTGCTTTGTACTGACACAATTTTGAACTTTTACAAAATTTAACTGATAGTTGTTTAATCTTAGTTCAGAAGAAAAACTAGTTATTTTTAATGATCGAAAAATGAGTGAATATTTTGTGGCAAGACTTTCGCACCACAGGTTAATTCTTTACCTTCATTAAAAACACGTTGAAAAGCATCTGGCCATTGAAGATTTCCTTTTTCATCTTTGAAATATGTATCATCTCGAAGAATATCAAGTGTTTTTGTTGTTTCATACATTTCTTTATTTGCTATTAAATATTCCATTTTAGCATGAGTTAATGTTAAAACTTTTTTCGTTTTTTCTGATAATTTATTCTTTTCACATAAAATCTAATAAAAATATAAATAATATTTATTTAAAAAGAAAAAAGAAAAAGAAATCGAATGTTACTTGTGCTGGTGGATATTGAGCAAGTAAAGTTTGTAAACGTGATAAATATCGATCATCTTCAAATTGGCCAATCTAAACGAAAAAAAAAATTCATAGCAAAAACTTTTACAAAGTCTTCAAACATACATAAAATTGTGCAATAGTTGTATCAACAAAACATACACCGAATTCACATGGTGTTATTTTATTATCATTAATTGGCTAAAATAAAAAAAGAAAAGAAAATCCTATCATTTTTATTCTTTTATTATTAAAATAAACATACCACTTCAACAATGCATAATAAATATAAACTTTCACGAAACACATTATCATTATCTAATGTATTAAATGTTTTTGTACCGGGCGTAGTTATCTGACAAATTTCTCGACGTACTGTTTTATCAAATTTATTTTTTCGTCCTTTTTCTATAAAAAAATTCATTATTGAAAAAATTTATATATAAAAATAAATAAATATAGTTATATGCATACCTTGTTCAAGACGTTCTTTCATCATATTTGGTGTTTCTGTTTGTTCAACTCGTGCTACTTTATAACCTTTTGTAACAAGTATATCAGCAAATTTACTATATGCTTTTTCAGGAAAACCACAATGAGCCACTTCACCTTTGATTAAAGAATACTTAAATATGTTTAAAATAAAATCAGTAGAATTTTATACCTTTCATCATTGTTAAATTTAATTCTGGTGCACAAATAGCAGCATCCATATTATCTATTAAAAATCGAAGAAAAAATTCAATCTTTTTTAAAAGTCTAAAATCATTAACATACAAAGTTCATAGAATTTTCCAACCTATAGTATAAAAAAACAATCATTGTACAATACGAATATAAAGAAGAAATAGTTACTTTAAAAAAAAGAATTGTATCAAAATATTCCATTTTCATTGTCCACCATTGACGCATTGCCTTGAAAAAAGAAGACAAAACATTTGTATAGATTGATATAAAAGTATCATTAATACAACTTACAGGTGTAAGAGTATTAAGATACTCGTCTGGAACATACAATGTACGTGAATCATAGTCTAGATAATGAATAGTAAAACAATAGAAAACAATTCAATAGAAGTCAGTTTCATTAATGAACATACTTGAATCAGTGTGAAGACGACGATTAGCATCACTATGAAATACAAAACAAATGAACATGTCATTGAGTGTTATAAGGAAAATTTTCTGTTACACAAAACCTAGATCGTAGTGATATTTTATTATAGGATAAATACTATTCAATATCGATGAATAAAAATCAAACTAATCGATTAAATCAAATTTTATAGAATCTAGTCAAGTCTACTTTCATTTTTATCTATTAAAAAATAGTCAAAATCGTTGTATTCATTGAAAATGTTAATTAATTGTAACATAATTATATAAAATATATTGAAAATAAAATAAAAATTGATAGAGTAATAAATGAAATCTTCGTTGCAGAGAAAACAATTTGACAAGGTCAAAAAAGAATATTCTAAATGTAGATGATTATAATTCGATTTATGTCAAAAAAAAAATTAACGTCAAAATCAATAGTGGCATGTTACGATAACAAATCTTATATTAAATAAGAAAATTTCAACATTAAACTTACCGTCGTTTTCCATCTTTGAGAAAATCTAAAGAAAGATGGGTAAAGTTGCTATCATTAGCATGTTTTGCTGCTTTTTTGTTTCGATTTAAAGTTGTTGTTCGACGTTTTGGTGTTTTCGTCTTTCATAAAAATAAAATACAAGTGTTTTTGTTTTTTATATGAATAAAATTTATTTGTACTTGATCTTCATTATCATCTTCATATTCTTCAGGTTCACTTTCATCATTTTCATCTGCTGAACCATCATTGTATAAAGCCTCTTCATCTTCAATTTCTTCAGTTTTTTTCTTTCTTGATGTTCGAGTCGAATTATTACCTTTTGTTTTTGTATCATTTTTAGTTTTACTTGTTTTTTTATTTAATGGTGTAACATCAACATCCATACGATCTATGAAAATAATAAATTTAAAAAAAATATAACATATGAAAAATATTCTACCGTTCTCTAATTCTTCCTCATCGCTATCAAGAATAGCAATACGTTTTCGATTTTGACTCTAAAAAAAATTTGATTATCTTTTGTTTTGTTTTTCATATTCAATAAATTTTATATTTACTTTGCTAACTTTAAGTTCTGGTTCATCATCATCATCATCATCATTATCTGATTCATTTCGTGCATTAAGTGTTTTTCGTTCTATATTAGAAAATAATAATAATAATAATTTTTTTTTGTTTTTGTTTATATGATTGTCTTACTTTTATTTTTTGGTAATGCATCATGATCATCTGTTGTAATAGTTGATGATTGTTTTCGTTTTTCAGATTTAGGTGAATCAGCACTATAGACATCACTCATATTCATTGATTTACGTGATGATGTTAATGATTCTTTTGGTGTTTGATTCTTTTTTTTAAATCCATTATTATCATGTTTGGGTGTATTATTTGCTTGACTATTTGATCCATCATTTGCCGTTGTAGATGCCATTTTTTTGGGCTCAACGCGTTGAAAGTAACTGTACAAATTTGACATTTTATTCTACAATAAGAAAAAAAGAACAATACCGAACAACATGATGAACTTGTTATTCAGAGAGAAACAATGATGAATCCAATATATTGCCTGATAGTTGTAATTTACTCATCTGATACTTGTACCCTTTCTGATATAGGAAAGTAGCCGGACTTGTAAACTCGAAGTTTTCAATTATGATGTATTTCTCATTTCACCTACGACATGTTTCCTTTCGTTTTCTTGAGACATTCACCAATATCCATGAACAAGGAAAAACAATTATCATAAATCTTAGCACTTGTTTTGAGTCTTTCATTGATGAGTATATTAAACAAAAGCGCTCTCAATAATGGCTTTTGCTGATTGTAAACGTATTGTTATCCATTGTTACAGTCTACAAAAAGATACTAATGGATTCTAGGAAAATGCCATGCTGCTTCTCGATTGCCTTCGGATATACTGTTTCTATTTGCATTTACTTCAACATTAAAATAATTAGTTTATCATTTCTGAGTTTACTTTTAGAATCTCATTATGGAGGAAGTTCAGATAAAAACAACTTCTCTAGGATAAATAAGTAAATAAAAACTTCAAAAAATTCCTCTTCTCTCGTTTATTTATATACATAAAATAGAAATAGAGCGCCGAACATCCATATGGTTTTGTTTTTTCTCTACTCAAATAACATGAAAAGAATAATAGTAACCATGAAGAGAACAATGCGGATTAGAATACCGCTAGCCAAAGAATGCATCTACAGCGCATAAAGATTTATATATAGAGAAAGAGAGAAAACACACACAAACACACACGCACACACACAAATGAACAGAACCGTTGGATAGATCGGATTAAAAGGAAAAAAAATGACCGGCGCACAAGGAAAAATTCACTGTCAATCAATCTAATATTGATCAATGCCAACCAAAGGAGAGAATGTGAGAGTTCTAATATCCGTTTCATGATATTCGAAAAAAAAACGAGAACATATATAGAGAAAGAAAGAAAAAAAGAAAAAAAAAACACAACAAAATAGCAAATAACGGCGAAAGACTAGCTGTTGCTTTAACAGGTCATAGACAGAACATGTCTTTTGTTTTTAAGCAAATCCGAATCCAGCACATTCACGAATTGCGATTAAAAGCATTTTACGTAATTTATCATAACTTTCATAAGCTGGGAGATCAAGTTGATTGAAACTAAACACAAGAAAAAAATAAATTATATAGATTGTATTAAAACAAAACAAAAAAAAAACGAATAATATCCTACCAAGTGTGAGCTGATGGTAAACGATCAGTTGATCGGTCATCACGATGTATTTGAAATTTTTGTGCACCATTCATACCTTCTAAATGAGCAAAACCTTGTAATGGCACTTTTGATGTACCTGTAACAAATTGTAAAAATTTTGCTAAATCTTCTTTATCAAGTGATCGTAATGCACGCCAAAACCATTGAACCTAAATACAAAAGAATATGTATTTTATACCATTAAGCAAAAAAAAAAACAAGACTTGTTAGCACAATCTCTTTGAGGTTAGAATATTAATCATTGATTTAACTGACTAATAAGCCTGTTATACATGCTCATTATATCTATAATAAGTCTCAATGTTATATTGCATATAGATATCTATCAAATAAATTTTCATTTAAACAAAAATATATTGCAGTCATTCAAATTTTAAAGGAAAGCTTTAGAATGTTTTTAGAAGTCTAAATCTTGTTGATGCCTGCGCAACGTCATTTTCCATTTACTAAGGAACTCTAGCGAAGAAGTCTGATATCTATTGTCTTCAATGGGGTTATAAGAATCGAGCCGTAAAACTTCTACTTTCTATATCTATATTCATAATGTGAGTTCTACAAGAGCAAAAAACGAAAAAGAAAATTTGTTTTTACTTGTAAAGAATTTGGTCTATATTTATGATATTCTGTATTTGCTTTAAGATCTTCAATATCAATATCTGGTAAACCAGATATTAATAATTCTAATTCTTGTTCATTAAATATTGATATTAAACTTTTTGGTATAATTGTATAAAAACCTTCTAAAAATGCATTAATTTGTAGTCGAATAGAACCAATCATTTTTTCTTGACAAACAAGTCGAACATATTCATGTTTATTTTCATTTGTCACAGGTATAGTTGAACCATTTGGTATTAATTCAATAACTTTATTAACACCAAATTCACTTGCATCTAATGAAAATGTTAAATCTAAACCTAATTGATGTATATCTTTTTCTAATAATATAACTAAATTTTTATAAAATTGTAAATCAACAGATTCCATGTCTGTATAACGTACAGGTATACCAAGTATATGTTTATAAAATGAACGTGTAAAATAACAATCCATACATTTATTATCAAATATAGCTTTAGCTATAACACGTCCAATAAATTTAAAATATTGTGAATGATTTGTATTACAATGTGATAATGGATTAGGCATATATGTAACACGATCACCTGGATTAATCATAAATAAAGCATAATTTGGATCAAACATTGAACGTGCTATTATTGAATACCATTCACGTAAAAGACCACCAGCATCTTGTCCTTCTTCACCATCAAATACAATATAAAATCTATGTTTCCAATCTTCCGGTGAACGTCGACTTAATTCTCTATAAGAATCTTCAAATACATTATTGCGTCGAACATGTACAGCTAAATCTTCACCACGTATATTTTCTTTTAAACGATCAAGTTCATGACGAAAATATTTTCTTTTAACATCAAAATCAAGTATTGATGTATAATCAGTTAATATATGAAATGGTCCTTCACTTAAATGTTGTGTACTTTGACGTAAAATTTGATTTAATACAGTACGATGTGTACGTGCAAATTCAACAAATTTTTGTGCATCTAATGGTAAATCATTTGTTGATATTGATTGTATACTATTTGTACGTAAAACAAGTGTTGGTACTGATGTATCATTTGTTGCTGTTGTTTCTGTTACGATTGCTGTTGATTGTTCATCGGTTGTTGTTGTTGGTGCTGGACCAAAACATTCTAAATGTGCTAATCCTTCACGTGTTTCACGATCTTTTTTCTTTCGATTTGTTTTATCATTTTCATTATCTAAATCAGCAGCATGTACAAGAAAGAAAGCTTCAACAGCTGGTTGAAGTACTAAAACAGCATGTGGATCAGGTAATTTAGCTAATGATAATAAACAATCACTTAATGAATCCCATAATTGATTTATATTTAATAAATCACTTAATTTAACTTGTTGTGTTGGTAAATATTGTCCTATATCCATTGGTTCAATTATTTGTGGAAATAATGGTGGTATTGTTTGTAAAACATCATTTATACGTGTTGTCATAGTTGTTGTTGTTGTTGTTGTTGTTGCTAATGATGGTTCATGTAAATTTTCAATTAATGATTCAAGTTGTCGAATTAAACGATATATATCTTGAATATCATTTATTGTTTCACGTTGAGAAAATAATTGTTGACGTTGTTCAATTGTATTCGAATTTAATATTGTTTGTAAACGTGTACGCATTTGTTCTAAACGATTTGATAAATCATCAATAGGTTGTAAAATTTCATTTTGTTGATTATTATTATCAGTTGGTATATGTGAACGTAATGATTGTCGTAATGTATCAAGACGACGTGTTAATGTATGAAGTTCATTTTCAAAATGTGTTTGTGTATCAAGTTGTTCTTTTTTAGTTGCTTCACGTAATTGTATAATAACTTTAAGAATACGTAATAAAAATTGTTGATTAGCAGTTTTAGATGTTAACATAACCATAGCTGGTAATTGTAAATCTTGTTGTTTTGCATTTGGATCAACATTTGTTGATGTTAATGTATTTGAACGTACAGTTTTATATGAATCGAATAATTTAGCAGATTCATCTATTGCTATATTCGATGATTCATCATCATTACCTGTTGTTGTTGTGGATTTATTTTTTGATAAATAATCTTGAACTTCCCAATGTAATTGTCTAAATGAGAGATATATAATTTTGATATTTTTTTGTTTGTTTTAGAAGAAGAGATTAACATGAAAAAAAAATATTATTCAATTTTTGTCATTTTATGATTTACTATTTGAAGAGTGCAGTTTCTGATAAACATTATTCAGAATGAAATGATCAAAGTAAAACCAATTATACTGACGAATTTTTAGATAACACTGTTCTTTATTATTGCATGTCTTCGACACTTATGTAATATATTTTATTCACCAACGAGGGAAATACTATAGATACTTAATGGATTTGTCAGTCAAGATAGTTTGCATCATATAGACTCTAATAAGTTATGAACATTGTGGAATAAGATCAAATTAGTACGCAGTTTATTACTGCCGAGGATATGGCATTTTTATAGTATTTGTTATATGAAAGTCTTGATTAGTAAAAACGGCTTCTTGTGTACATCGTTCATATCGCATCTGCGAAAATTTCAAGTTATTGTCCGAAAACTGTATGCGAAGTTTACAAAGGTTGCTTTTCTCAGACTGCTCCTGTCAGAAAGATTATCTTTATCTTCGACTGTCAATCAAATTTTTAGTCTCTGCCACTTCGAAAAACTATTGAGAGCTATATTCAGAAAAGAAACAAACCCAAAGACCTACAACAAACTTTTCTGTTTGACTTATCTCTGTATGAACTTCAAAAAAAAAACAGTTTTCTACGATGTTACGAACGAAAACCATGACTTTAAATTAACAAATAAGATTAAAATGCAGTATCTGGGCAGTAATAAGTTACCAACATGAACTCTTTTCAGAGTATTTATAATTCATTAGAGTTTACACAATACACATTATTTTGATTCAAAAAAAATAGATAGTCGTGAAACTTCTCTTTTCATAAGAGTTATTTTCTTTTAATATATAAACAAAACTTACTTAATTTCTTCGCTAACATCTTTGCCTAATAAACGAATACCATTAAGTAATAAATGTAAAACTTTATCTCTTGTAGCTTGATTAATTTTCGATATATTTAATAAAAGTATAGTTGCAAATTCAAGACCATCTTCTGTACATGATTTTGATATTAAAGCTTTAATAACTAAATCTAATTGGGTACCTAAAACAACTTGATCATCAGATACAACTAATTTATTATTTGTATTTGTTGTCAAAGCTTGATTATTTGTTGGTTCTTGAATTGCATTTGCTGTATTTGTTGTTGCTGCTACTGCAGCTGCTGCTGCTGCTGCTGCTGCTGCTGCTGTTGCTGTTGCTGTGGTTGTTGTTTGATTTGGTGGTTCAGTTGTCATTGGTGTTGATGTAGCTAATGGTAATGGTGAAATTTCTTTTTTTGTAATAATATGTATTTGAAAACTTTGTGATATAATTGAAAGTAATTTAAATAATTTATCCATTAATTGATTATTTTTATTCAATATTGGATGATCAAGCATAAGTAATAATGCAGCTAATGGTGATGATTCAAAATCAATTTCATTATTATTAATATTTAATGTTAATGTTGTTCGTTGATTATTATTATTATTAATAGTAGCAGTAATATTCGTATTCGTAGCAGTATTAGTTGTTGTTGTATTTGTAATAACAATAGATGATATATTTTGTAATGGATTAGTTGACGAACGATTTGAACGATTATTAAATGATTGATCTAATTTAAGAATTAATTCCCAAAATGATAAATCACGTATATTTGGAGAAGTTTTTGATGGTGTTGCTACTAATTGTTTATCAGGTGATGTATTTTTATTTGTTTGTTCATTTGTTGATAATATTGCTGGCTGTTGTTGTTGTTGTTCATTATTATTATTTAATGGCAATGGAAGAAATTGTTCGGGAAAAGTTTTAGCCAATATTATTAATGATTCAAGTACTTGTCGACAAACAATTGGACATGCTTGTGCATGAACAGATATTTGTATTGAACCATGTCGTTTTGTATGACCAAGACGTTGAATTTTAAAAACATTTGTACGTGCACCAAATGCACTTTCAAAATTAATTGTTAACCATGATGGATTAATATTTTTTATTTGTTGAATATCATTTCCATTATTAGTAGTATTTATTGTTGTTTGTGTTTGTGTTTGATTATTAATTGCTGGATTTTTTAATATAAGTGTTGGTGCACCCGGTGTTGATGTTAATGGTCCATCATATTCAGTACGTCCTGTACTTTTATTTACAATTGATAATAATGCTTTTATTATCCATTGTCGTGTTTGTGTATGATGACATAAGTTTTTTAAAACTTTTTGTAAACGTGCAAAATTTAAACGTGGATCATCAATAAATAACAATATTAATAAACAACATATTGATTCATAATCAAGTAATTGTCGACCACGTGAACCTATTGTTGATGTATTACTATTTAAATCACCTGTATTTGCACCTGTACGTAATGAATACCAATTTGTTGGTTGTCTATCTGTACGATTATTACGGGCTTCTTGTAACGCACGAAAATTATACATACGTATTGGACGTGTACTATGATGTGTATTATTGGTTAACATATTCATCATATCATGATGATTACGTACCATACGTTCACGTAAATATTGTTGTTGTTGAGTTTCCATAGCAGCACGTAATGCACGTGCTTCATTAGCTATATCTTCTGGTAAAGCACCTATTTGACTTTCATCCATATCGGCAAGAACTTGTTGACGTAAATGGGGTTGTAATGTACGTAAAAATTCTGCTGGACCACTATCAGGTAAATTAACACCATTCATAGCAGCCATTGTAGCTGCTGTACGACGACGTTCAGCTAATAATTCTTCACGTATTTCTGGTGGTAGTGCTGAAATAAATTCTGGATTAATTTCACCAAGCATTTCACCAATAACAGCTTCACTTGTTGTTTGATTTGTACGTGATGAAAAATTTTCATTAGTAATACCATCAATTGTTTGAGGATTTAAATTTGCTGTTGGATTAGCTGCAGCATAAGCAGCAGCACGTTGTGCACGTCGTTGATTTTCTTCACGTTCAAAATTTCGTACTTGATCAGTTAAAATTTCTTGTCGCATTTCTTCAGGTAAGGCAGCTAAAAATGATGGATCGATTTCTAATGCTTTTGGTACACGAAATTCACGACCATCAATAACTAATGTTGTCCATTCAACTTCAGGTTCAACTGGTGGTGCTGTTGTTACTGAAGAAGCAGAAGCAGCAGTAGCTGATTGTTCAGTTGTAGTTGATGAAGAAACTTGTTCAGTTGTTGTCGTTGGTGTTGTTTCTGGTTCAATAGTGACTTGTTGTTCTTGCTGTTGTTGTTGTTCAGTTGAAATTTCTCTTATTGGTGATGGATGATTGATTTCCATTGATGTTGTAGGTGATGTTGCTAATTGACCTGGTGATTGGCCACCAGTAGACATATTTTCATTTGCTAATGGACTTGTACCAGCATCACTAGTGACTAATGACACTTAATAAAAACAAAACAAAGATTTGTTTTTGATTAAAGAAAAAAAAAACAAATAAAAATAAATTTTTCTACCTGTTCCACCTGGTTGTAAATTCATTGGTGTTGATTCATCGTTAGTTGAACGTATAGGAGTTGTACTCATATCTTGACTAGTTGAAGCAGCAGCAGCAGCAGCGGCGGCGGCAGCTGCATGCAATTGTGCAGAACGTTGTAACTGTGGTGAAAGTAATGTTTCTTCTTGACGAAGATGAATATCATCATTAAATGATGTTACTGATATAAGTGGTTCATTAGTAGCTGTTGTTGTATTTTCTGTTGGTTGTTGATCAGTTGTCGTAGTTGATGTTGTTACAGTATTAGATGAAGCTACAGCAGCAGTTGCTGCTTGTACACGTTCAGCATCTTGTCGTGCTTTTTCATCTGAACGTTTTTTACGTTCTTCATCATCTTTAGTTTTTTTAGCTAAAACAACTTGTAATTCTGATTCATATTGTTTTTCTAATGGTTCAGTTATTTTAGATTTTAATGCTAGAACAGTATCATGGACATATGGTCCATCAAGTACAATACTTTCTTCAATCCAACGTGCTAATGGTGTACGTATCATATAAATTTTTGTACCATCGATATTTTCATTTCCTTCATTAGCTTGTGGTGCTATATCCATTAACATTTGATCATGTAAAAATCGTAATGCATCAGAATCAGCACTATTACCAACAAGTATACGTGCTGTTGCTGTACCTTGTAGATTACCATTATTTGTTAATGTTGAACCAGTTAATGGATCAACATCAAGTTGATTAGCATGTTGAAGATATTCAGCAAAGCCACCAGCTGCTGCACGACCAAATGTTGTTGTACCACCTGGAATAAATAATGTTCGAGTTGTACCTATATAACAAAAAAAAAAAAAAAATTTTTTATGATTAGTAGCGAGAAGTAAACATCGCTAAGTTCTCTACTGATAGGAAAATAAACTAAACAATCGTAACGTTTCCATCTATTGTTTTTCCCAACGTAACATTTTTGAATATAACTATTTCTAATAGCAGATAAAATGTCTTACTCTGTTGTAAACTTTTCCATGTTTATCTATACCACGAAACCACAATTAAAATTTAACAATGATTTTTGAAATGATTTAGAATTATTAATCTCATCGTTCTAGAAAATTTTGCTGTGAAGAACACTTCAAAATTCTTTACGAGTCTTTTAAAACTTGAGTTTAACTGTCAGAAATGTTCCGAAATCACCAAGCAAGATTGGAGCGAGAAGCTGATGACTCAACAGATTGATTTGAAGATTTTTGCTAAAATTGACCGAATTCTTAAATGAAAACTTTTCAAGATTGGAAAGGATAACTCTCCCAACTAGATATGGAACTAGTATGGATTTTTCACGACCAGTATCAGTTCTATCTTTATCTTCACTCGAAACATCATTGAAAAGTGTATTAAGCAAAACTTATCGAGATTTTTCTCTCTAAACAGTCATCTGCATGCATGACCCTTCCCTTCCAGTAGGAAAAAATAAAACTAATAAAAAACAACAACAACATACGATTTCGTTGTGCTTGTTGATTAATTTGTTGTTGTACAGTTAATGCTGTTTGTCCAGTAAGCATTGTTGGTCCATTTTGTTGACCAAATGTTAATGTTGTTACAGGATTTGCTTGTGTTGATAAAACATTTATATTTGCTTGATTCGGTGCTGTCGTTGTTGTTGTTGTTGTACCTAATTGACGAAAACGTGAAAAAGCACCCGAACTTAGCTGATTATCAGCATGATGAACAAGTAATGGATGCAAAGCAGGAACACTGATTGGTGGTGGTGGAAGAGCTGGATCAACTAAAAGAAGAAAGTCAAATTATTAAAAAGAACTAAAATTTTGTTTAATAAAATCCAACCTGTATCATTGATGCCATGAAATGATGGATAACCACTTGCACGAATTCGAACACCTTGAAGATTAGATATTAAAATGGGATCAATATCAGTTGGTGACATAAGATTATTACGAATTTCTGAAAGAACTTCTTCATCAAGTTCCATTTCAGTGACATAGTCAGCTATATCACCATCATCATCTTCAAATTCTGTACTTTCATCTTCATCATCTTCATCTTCATCTTCTTCATCATCATCTTGCCATGCATTAGCTGCATCCATATCGCTAAAAACAAAACGATTTCATTTATTATTAATAAAAAGATATTTTAGTAAAAAAAGTCTACCGTTCAACCATATCTTCAATATCTTCAGCAGCAGCATCATCATCCTCAGCAAAATCATCTTCATCTTCATCTTGTTCTTCTTCATCTTCTTCTTCTTCTTCATCTTCATCTTCGTCATCTTCTTGATTATTATTATTATTATTAGTTGCTGTATCATCAGTAATATTATCACTTGTTTCATTTGTTTGACCAGTTCTTTCATTATTACTTGTTAAATTTTCATCTGTTGATGGACTTGATGCTGTTTCAATATGTATATCAATTGTAGGACCTTCAGTTTCATCTAATTCATCACCTGTATGAGTTTCATCACTATCACTATTATCACTATCTTCATCAAGATCATCATCATGTTCATCATCATGTTGTTCACCTGATGATGTTGGACCTATGAATGAAGAAAAGCAAATATTAAAATAAAACAAAAAAAAATTAACATCAAAACATTTCTATATACCTGTTAAACGAACATCAACTTCTTCTTCACTTGTAATGTCTTCATCATCATCACTATAACTATTAAAAAAGAAAAACAAAAGGTTAAGAAAGAAAATCTAAACAAATATTTGGAAATCTAATTGTTTCTCGCTCTAATTAATTATCTTTAAATGACTGAAAACTGAACCAAAAAAAAAAAATTTTGTATTCAAATCTTTTGCATTGTAGATTATTTAAAAAATCTTACCGATGCTGTGGTTCACGATCATTTCCATTGGCACTTTCCATATCTATATCTTCATCAGGACTATCAGTTTCTTCTGCGTCATCTTCATCTTGATCAGCACTTGTTGTTGTTGAACTTGAACTTGATGCTATTTATATTAGAAAAAAAACAACAACAACATGTTAACACGATGCCTGTCGGATTAAATTATGAAACACGATATAATTGCTATTGCTAATTACAGTGAGTTTGTTCATTATTTTACTTAATCCTCGAGAAACGCAATAAATAATCGAAATTTCTATCTCTATACTACAAAACTACTTTTAAATTGTGCTTCATAAAAAATTTAAAAAAATTAAACTAAACTTTAAAGGTTTAGTTTTTATATATAATAAACATACCATGTTCATGTGTATCATCAAGAGGATGTGCAACATCAAATTCAACATTAATTGTTCCAACAGGACCATTTTCATCTTCATCATCATCGTCTTCAATACTAACTTCTTCGTCATCTTCATCATCATCGTCTTCATCAGTTGAAAGTCTAGCTGTACCATGAATATTTCTTTCAAATATATCAACATCTTGTGGTAAACCAGCTACAGGTTCCATATCTGTTGCATTTAATAATTCTTCTTGACTAATACTTAATTGAACTTGATTAGCTGAATTAAGTGATGTATTATTATTATTTATATTTGTATTATCAATTGATGAACGATTATCATCTTGTAGAGATACAAGTGTTGAATCAGTTGATGTTTGTTGTTGTTGTTCAGTAGTTCGAGATGAATCAACTGTTGTTGTTGTTGTTGTTGTTATTATTGTTGGTTGTTCATCATTTCTTATTGTTGTTTGTTCTTGAATAGGTACTGTTGAATCTGTTGTTGTTGATGATGATGATGGTGGCAAAGTAGTTGAAGTATCTGTTTGATTTGTATTTGTTGTTGTTGGATGTCTTGTTGTATGTGGACGTGTACCACTTTGTACATGTAATGATGTTGCATAATTAATAGCACGTGATAATGTTTCCATAGGTTTAAGTACAGCATTAACTGTATCAGCTAATTTTGAACTTGATAATTCAATACTATGAATCATTTTAGCTAAATCATTAATTAAACCACGTTTATACATAATTTTAATCATATTATTTATAATTGATTGTGACATTCGATGTTGTCCTTGTTGTGGTGCTGATGTATTTGGTGCTGGACATGATTCAATCATTGTATTAATTATATTAGCTAATGCTTGTAATCTCATATGTTTTTCATCACATTCAGGTAAAATTAAAATTTTATTTAATGACATTTTAACTTCATTAACTAAATTCATTTGTGATTCTAAACAATGATTACATGCTGCCATAGCAACAAGAAATAAACGACATAATGCTGGTATATCTTTATCATAATCAATATGTTGATTATTTGTACCGGGTAATAAATAATCAAGTATATATGATAATGCTGAACATGTTTGATTATCTTGTAATTGAAATGTTTTTGTTGATACAAGTTTAGCAACATTAGCATATGAACGTATTAATTCAGCTAATATACGTAAAACAGTTGATTTTGATAGTAAACGTTTTGAATTATTATTATTATTATTATTATTATTATCATCATTTGTTAAAAGAAAATCAAGTAAATCAACTAATAAACGTTCAGCTAATTCTCCAACTGTATCATTTGTTGTTGTTGTTGTTGTTGTTGTTGTTATTGTTGTTGGTATTGGTCGTGTTGTACGTATTTGTGAATTTTGTTCGGATGTTGTTGTTTGACTTGTTGCTGGTCGTGCTTGTAATATTAATGGACCCATTGGTAAATTTGTTTGTGTATGATGATCATCATCAGTTAAAAATGGATTTGTAAAACGACTTAATGAACCAGCTAAACGACTAGCTGATGGTGGTAATAATTGTAAAACATTTGATGCAACATCTAAAAATATATCAGGTGCACGTGTCATAGCTGGACCAAGTATACGTAAAATAACATTAAGTTCATGTGAACCTGGACATGCTGGTTGTACACCAATTGATACACCATGATTACCAGTTAATGCTTGTCGTATAGCTTTTTCCATAGCTAAACGTAAATTACTATCATCTTCCATAATATGACGAAATATTAATGTTATTAATGATGCACAACCTTGAAATGATGATGCTTGTGTTAAACTTAATATAGCTTGTATACCACCTGATTGAGCAAATTGTCGTGCATATTTATAATCACGTGTTAAACGTAATATAAGACGTAATAATGCATGTATAGCATCAGGATCAACAGGCATACGTATTAAATAAACACAATCAGTTGTTAATAATAATGCATGATCATCAGCTAATGATTCAATAACTGATATTGTTGTTGTTTCGTTTTGTTGTTCTGGTGTTTGTTGTTGTGGTGTTTGTTGTTCTGTATCCATTTTTGTATCATTTGAATTAATTGCAACACTTTGTCCATGTTGTTCATCATCGTCATCATCATCATCATCGTCGTCATCATCACTTGTATCCGATGCCGAAAATATTCTTGATGATGATGATGTTGGTGGTGGTGGTGGTGGTATTTGTGTTGAACCATCTGTATTTGTTTTAATTGTTGGTTTTGAAAAAGTAAGCATAATAGGTCGTTTATTATGTGTATCTTCATTTGTTTGTAACATTGTATTAAATTGTATAATATAATTTCGTCGTTGTATAACGATTTTACATGATGGTTCACCATTAGCATATGCATCATCAATTTGTTTATTTTGTGCTAATGGATAATTATTCCATTTAACAGCACGTTCATCAAACCATTGCCATACACGATTATAATTACGATAATTTTGATTTATAATTGAACGACGTTTTGATGCTAATGATACTTTTTCATATAAATCAATAAATATAAATACAGGTGATAACCATGTTGGAGTCTTTTTTTCATTAAATTTAATTAAATAATCTGTTGTACGATGTACTAATATACAAAAATAATTAATTAATGAAAATTTTTCAGCTATACGTGCACATGGAAATGGCATTTCTTCAAATAATAATGACATTAATAATGTTCGACTAAATAAAACAGAATTTTGATGATCATTTAAAAATATTAATATTGATTGTTCATCATTTTGTTGATTTAAATAATTTTTATCTAATAAATCAATTAAATATAAATAACTTGTTTTTATATCATTTGCTATTATTTCAAGAAAATGATCACGCCATATTATACCATTACGATGCATTGTTGTTACAACAAGTTCACACATTTTATAAACAGTATCAGGTAATATATCAAGTATTTTTAACATAATTGAATCAGTAAAACGATCAACAGATTCTTTTGATAATGATTCAATAATAGGTAAAGATTTTTGTTGATTTAAATTTTCAACTAATGTTTGATTTTGTATTGTTGTATCTGTATTTGTTGTTGTTGGTAGTGGTGGTTGTGATGGTGGTATTGTTGTTGGTAAATTGGAAGATAATGTTGAAGTTATTTCATTTATATTATTATTATCTCTTGATAATGCAGCTAATGCAGCTATTGGATTAGCTAATGATGTTTCATCAACATCTTGTCCTAATGATAATAATAAAGCACGTGCCATGTCAGCATCCATATCAGGAAGATTTGTTTGTGTTTGTGGTGTTATAACAGCTTGTGGATGATTAACACAATAATCAACAGCTAATTCAAGATTATTATTTGTTTGTAATAAACCTTCAATAGCATGTTCACGTGAAAAACCCATCATTGTTATAGATTGTATAAGATCTTCATTCAATTGTGTTGATGCATTTGGTATTAATGCTGATGAACCCGGTAAATCATTATCAGTATTTGATTGTTGTTGTGTTGTATCATTTGTTGGGACTGTTGATGATGATGTTGCTGATGTAATTGTTGTTGAATTTTGTTGTTGTTGTTGTTGTTGTTGCTGTTGTTGTTGTTGTTGTTGTTGTTGTTGCTGTTGTTGTTGTTGTTGTTCTTCTTCTTGTAATTTTTTTTGTATTTGTGATTCACCACGTAATATATGACAAAATATTGATAATATGCTATCGATTATTTTTGTTGCATGATCTTTTAATAAATATGGTTTATCCCATAGAACCGAACAGGAATTTGTTAATATATGAAATGCACATTTATGTGTTAATGCTAAATAATGTAATGGATTAAAGGGAATAAAATAACTACGTTCTGTTTGTGGTTTTTTAGGTATTGAATGTGGAGATTCAAGTATGGATTTAACATTAACTAAACGTAATATAAGCATTAATGCTGAATTAAGAAATTCTGTTGGCGATGCATCATATGTATTATTTATTTGTGTTGATGCTTGTTGATCATCGGTTATTAATGATTGACGATTAATTAAATCAAGTGTCCATTCAAGTGAAGAAAAAAGTGCATCTTGAGCTTTAGATAATTCAAATTGTTGTAACATTAACATATAAGGACGACGACGTTCATCAAATAACATTGGAGTAGCAAAACTAAAAAAAAAAAAAGAAATTTTTTATTTTGTCATCATATTTTTCAAGTTTATTAATTAAGAAAAACTTGATATCAAATTCCAATTAAGTATGAGTACGATATTTTTGTTCTAAAATATCAGAATAAGAATCTCAAGATTTAAAACTGCAAAAAACGAACATCAACTTTTTGTAGCTTGGAATGTACAGTGTGAATGTGAATACTAAACAATAAATCACTGATTATATTGTAGAGTTCGATAGTTCATAAAATGAAACTGAAAACGAAATCAGCATCTTTATATTATTAAATAGATACTAAAATTTTTATTAATTATATGTATAATATCATTTGTTAATGTACTAAAAAATGTAGTGTGTTTAATCTTCACAATTCAAGAGTAAAAACTTCGTATCTATTTGGCGATTTAAGAGTTTCAATTCCGGATAACTTTTGGAACCACTGAACTCTACTTGACTGACATCTGCGTTGGCCGCAACATTGAGATAGTAACTTTACCGAAAGACGTCCTTTTTCTAGCGATGTGTTTCAATGCTTCAGTGTGCTTGTCGAATTGTCTAG
The DNA here is from genome assembly GCA_905329745.1 of Rotaria sp. Silwood2. Classification (NCBI taxonomy): domain Eukaryota; kingdom Metazoa; phylum Rotifera; class Eurotatoria; order Philodinida; family Philodinidae; genus Rotaria; species Rotaria sp. Silwood2. The sequence goes on along the minus strand of CAJNSZ010000034.1, from coordinate 516,132 downwards.
TTACCAAATACAAAAAACTGGAAAAAAAGTATCTCGTATCTTCGGAGTGGCTATCTAATTCTAATTAGCAAATTTCATAAAGAGTATCAAAGTACGATTCACTCGAGTTCGAAAACCTCTATTGTACTGTCAGGAGTCAGTAAACTGAAACTAAACATCTCTATTTATGGAACACAAATACATTGTATTTCGTACAATGTTCACTATGTTCTGGGGATGTTAAGTCAATAGAGGATATCTATTGTCATGCTTGACATCTGAAATTCTATGTTTTATGATAACTCTTTATCATTTGACGAATCTAAATAAATAAATTTGACAACTTACCCAATTGTACAAACAAAAAATGTTAGACGAAATTTTTCAATTTGACTTTCTGTTAGATTAACATTTCCTGGTAAATTAAATAAATACCCATCACGTAATACTTCAGTTAATGTTGATGCAACAAGTTTTGCAGCTGCTGTTGGTATATATGGTGTTGGTGGTTGATTAAAACGTCTTGCATGTCTTAATTGTGATGTTGAACATTGTTTAACAAGTAAATTATAAAGTTCACTTAATGCTCTGCCAAGTTTTGATGAAACACATAATAATGGTTTAATTGTTTTAATACGTTGTTGTATATTAAATGATAATTTTAATTTTAATTTAGTAAAATCAGTTGTATCCATTGACATAATTTCATCAATATCAAATGTACGTGTCATTTCATTTGTTGTTAAATCATTTAATTGTGTTGAAACATTTTGTAATGGCGATATTGTATTTGTTAAATCATTTATTAATGGAAATAATTTTAATAAATCATTTTTATTAAATTGTTGATCAATTATATTTGTATCTGATGAACATAATGATAATAATATTGAACTTTCCCATATTAATGTTAAACATAATTTATTTAAATTTTTTAATACACGTATACCAGTTTCAGCACCCCAAAAACTAATTAATATACTGCGCACTTCATTTTGTGTTATTTTACATAATGATATTAATAATGATATATGAGAATGAACAATTGATAATTGATGAAGTATAGGTGTTAATGATGATTGATTAATAGCATCCATTGGATCAATTGATACGGTTGTTGTTGATGATACAGCACGTGCTAATTCTTCTATTAATAATGAACCATCATATGTACGATTTGAATAAAAATCTGTTAAAGAATTTAATATTGTATCAAGATTTGTTATAACCATTTCAATTAATTTATTATCTTTCACTAAAAGAGTCTAAAATAAAAAGAAAAAAAAAAGTTTTTTTATTTGTTTTCAAATAAACAAGTAAACTTACAAGTGTTGATTTACAAAGTGCCGCAACACATTGACAAGCTGGACTTGATGGAAAATCAATAGGTAAATTTTTCATTTGTAAAATATCAAGTAAAGGTTTTAAACCACCTAATTTAACAAATTCTTTTCCATGATCATCAGTTGTATTATTACTAATAACACCTTCAACAAAACGCATTATATTTGTTATATAATCAAGTAATGGTACAGCTATTGGAACAGTTTCATCTTCAGATTTGTTTTCACTTAATAATGTTTGATTAAGTACTATTGGAATATTTGTTGTTGCTTCAGTTGTTGTTGTTGTAGATGTAGTTGTTAATGGTTGTGTTGATTGTGATTGTACAGATCGATTAGCTAATGGTGCTTCATCATTTGTGGCTTCATCATCATCATATTCATCATCAGATGAATTTCTATCATTTCCACCTGTATTTGTATTTGTTGTATTTGTTGTACGTACAGTACGATGTTGTGTACGTATTGTATCTGTTAATTTTGTTGTTGTTGTTGATGATGATGATGAATGTGGTTTTTGACAACAATATTTAGGATTATTTCCTAATTCGACAAGTTGTTCAAGTAATTTAATTATAGATTTCATAGCTTCTGTACGTAAACTAACTTGATGTCTCATTAATTCATCAACAGCATTACCAAGACTTGATGCTGTACCATAAAGTGTATCATTACCGCGTCGTCGTCTCATAGCTGGTAAATATTCTGGTGATAATAAAACACAAAATAATTTATCAAATGGTTTATATTCCATAAAATTTTCTAAACCACGCGTATTTAAACATAATGCACTAAATATATTTGGTAATGATGCTAAAACATCACGTGCAGCTGGTACATCTTTTTTTAAAAGTGCATGCATTAATACGTCAGTTAAACCATTATCTTGCAATGATGATAATTGTGATGGTTCTTGAAATATAAATGATGTAACAACATCAGTTGCTAAATGAAATAATGATGGTCCATAATATTCAGCATTACTTATTATATGTTTTAATGAATTTGGTAATGAACCATCCATTATATGACGTGTTGTATCAGCCATTGTTGGTTCAGTAAAAGCTCGTTTTAAATAATTTAATATTGATTTAAGTAATGCAGCACGTTGATGATAACATGTTAAACCAGGTATTGGACTATTTGGCATTAATTCATGATTTTCATCTAACAGTTCACTTGTATCCATATCTTTTGATAAATGACTTGGTGTTGTTGCTGTTAATGTTGGATGTTCACCAGATATATCAGATCGTGCACTTGGTGATAACGGTGGATGTGTATCGAGATTTATTGTTGGTGTTCCTTGTGTACGTTTTGGTATACGAATTATAAATGGTTGTTGTTTGCGACATTGTGTTATTTCATGCTAAAATTTATTTAGATAGTTAAATGTTTCACAATTTGAAATTTCTAAAACAATATTCTTTTTCTCATGATTGGATAGAACTCGTTTAAATACTTAGAGAAATCTTGTTTTTATAGTAAAATAATGGTTATAAGAAACAACCAGAAAAGTCTATAAAAATTGAAATATGCCAAAAGCAACATGTTTCAATATTTATCCGAATCTTTTTATATGATACTCAACAAAATTAATTTTCGCCTAATTTTGGTCTCAAAACGAAAGCACAGATCACAATAAGACTAGTAGATGAAGCCTCTAAGAGTTCATTCTCATATGCTGTTCTTTTCAAATTATTAAAAATTTATGAAATCCTTTTTTCACCTGGTAAGGTATTTGTCAATATATGGAATTAGGAAGTTTTTCCCATAGGTAAACCTCGTGAATCTTGGAATGCCTTGTAAATTTCAGTCTGAAGCGATATACTCTCTCTCGGAAACAGTGAATTTTGAAAACACTGAACTTTCTTACCTTAACACGTGACACAAGTTTGTTTTGGAGATAATTACTATCTCAAGAAAAGTACATAGCCTCAGGCTGAAATTTTCAAGGAATCATAAAAATCCATCAGACATAGCTATGAGTGAGATCTCAGCTTGCAACATCGTAATTGTATTGTTCACAGATAAGAATCTTTTAAAAATTTTAATAAATTCAGAAGAATAGCGCATTAAGATAAACCCTTATAGGCTTCTACTAGTGTCGTCGACATCCACCTATGAACTAAATATTAGTTCGATTGGCAAGTCACAGTAAAAGATAGTCTCTCGTTAGAATAGAAATTCGTATTTTCTCAAACTAAATTTTACTACAAAAGCATCAACTAATTATTTTCATATGCCAGTAACTCGACGAGCTCTATCCAACCATGATAAAAAAAATGCTTTTTTTTTTGCTTATATTTTTTGAATAGTCAAAAAAAATATTTCTTGTTCAATAAGTTGGTAATGCTATTTATACATTGAATAGATATATAAATTGCGACCGTTCTTATTAGATATATTTTTATTCTTGCTCACACATTGACACTTCTAATCACGTATATCATAGAAATGCTTCGATAGGAGCTTGTACACGAGACCTTTTGTTTGCTATTGACTAAACCAAATGCATCAAAATCAACTTACTTCTAAACGATTGATAAATGCTTGTAAACCATTATTTGTTTGAAATGAGGTTATATCTAACGAAGTGATTAAATCAATAACACGAACAGCACGCGTAACAAACTAAAATACAACCAAAATAAAATAAAAATGTTTTTTTTTTCTTTATTTTTTTTTACCATAATAAAATCTTGAGATTCATCATAATAATTAACAACTTTAATTAATGATTGCATTATACCACAATTAACTAATGCATCACCACCTGTTTCGTACGACGCCAAATGATAAAGAAATGAAAATAAGGCTGTTGATAATGATTGAGGAAATCGTTCATTACTATCATCTAATTAATATACAAATAAATTAATCAATTATATATATATATATATAAATCAAAAAATAATTTTACCAGTTAATTTATCAATACATTGTCGTACAAGTGCTGGTAAAAATCCATGATACGAATTTGCTTGTGTTGTTTCAATTATTTCTTGTAAACGTGGTGGATGTCTAAAAAATTTAAATAATTAAACACAATAAAAAAAAAAAAAACATTATTTTAAAATATAATATTTACTTTGTTGTTCGTTCAAGATGAATTATTGATGTTAAAGTTTTTAAGGCTGAAGCTTTTATATCCTATTTTAAAAAAGAGAATATATTTACATATTTTATTCATTTATAAACATACTGTTAATGTTGGGTCACGAACATTCAATACTTCAACAAGTTCTTCAATCAAACCATCATATAATACATTATTCGCTTCTTGCATTCCTGATGAATAAACTAAAATTAAAATGTTTTTTTTTATAAAATATATATAAATTGTAATCATTGATTTTTTTTTCTTTACTGAGAATAGATAATGCTTGTAATCGTGCTTGAATACATAATAAACGTTGATCAAATGATGGAAATGCATAAGCTAAACGAAGATGTGTAAATAATTTTATTTGTTTATCTTCTGGTAATGGATGTTCAGCAAGAACTATTTCCATTACAGCAGCAGCATTAATTCCAGCTAAATGAACATTTGGAATATCGATTTGTTTCGAAATTTGCTAACAAAAGAAAAGAGAAATTTTATTATATATCGTAGATAAAGAAAAAAAGAAGTTTTTTTTTTTTTACCAATGTTGGTCCACTACTTGATGTTGATTCTGTTGGTACTGTATATGCAAAATGTAGATTTGTTGCATGTTCAGGAAAATCCTATATGAATTAAAATCCATGCATTTATAAGATTTTAGAAAATAAGTTTAACAATAACGTATTTCTGATTTTTTTTTTCTATAATGTTAAGCACCATGTTGAAATCGGATAGGAGTTCTGTAACACATTAGATACAGAAATATTCAGTTACCAAAAGATCATTTTTCTAAACAGTGCTGTTTAAACATAACGAAGTTTAACGGATGGGTTGAAAGTTTTGAGAGAAAATATGTGTTCGTAGTTAACTACTTTTGTAATGTTTCCGAGGAGTCAAAAGTTATGAGTTATGACCAGAATTTTGTGCTCGTTTTAAATGAACGCTTATCAATGAGATGATCATTTGAAAGCTCCACGAAATATTTTTTTATTGTACTTTGATAGTTTCATTATTACAGCTCGAAAGTAAATATTCATACTTTCATTAACATATCAGCTGGTAGAGCAGAAGCTACCCTATAAAAATCTATCATTGAAGTTTTTTCTTTTGCAGATCACTTCAATTTTTGTTTCTCTTGCATCTTCATTTCTGAAAAATTGATTTCTCCATCAAGAGGAACTCTTGACGACCTACCTTTAGTTTCATACAGGTAAAAGCCATAGCTTAGTTCAATATAAAGTTTTGTAAAGAAGTATCCGCTCGACTTCAATATATTTTGGCACCTTACAGCAAGAACTTATAGAGATTAGCAAAAGTCTGTTGATTTACTATTCAATATAATTTATTTTAGCCTTTTAAAAAATCCCTTCACTAGTCCCAAACAAAAACTGAGATAAATTTGTTAAGGTCAGTACACAATATGCTGCTCCTAACTTATAGCTTTTTTAACGCCTCGGAAACATGTTCAAGGAAGTCAAACAATTGACACACGTCTTGTTTTTTTAACCTTTTTGCAATGCTTTTAACTTCTTAAAGGAAGGCCATTGAAAATGTTGTGACCCCCATATTGTTCTCTCCAAAACGGCATTGTTAAAAGATAGTCTTTTGAGATTTGAAAACTACTGTGGACATTTCTTTAGATATCTTACTATTAGAAAACTTCATTGGCTATTAAAATCACTGTACGGATTCAAGCTACATGCTTTACATTGTAGGAAAAAATAAAAACTATTGATATTTACTGATGGATTTCGAACACTACAACAACGAGCTAAATCGAAACCATTCTCTCGTCCACCCCAAGTCTAAAAGAAAAAAAAAACAAACAAATAAATACAAAATATTTTTATAAAAGAAAATTTTACTTCAGCTAAGAAAATAAGTCGACCAATTAATGCTTGTTTTTTATCAATTTGAAGTCTTGTTATAAAATTAGAACGTTTACTGAATACATATAGAAGTGATAGAACACCAAGTACAATATGTACATCAGATGATTGTAATAACATAATTAAATATTCGATTGAATTATATAAATGACGAGAATATGAATGTTCAATTAATAATGCAGTAAAATGAAGAATATCAAGTACTAACATTTTTAACTAAATATAAAAACAAAAATATAAAAAAATCAATCTCAAATGATAAATGTATGTAAAGTCGGAATAAAAGAATTTCACGAAGAAGAATACTATATTTATTGAACTTTGATAACAGAATTCTTTTAGTTAAAAAAGAATTTTTTTTTCCAGAAATTCGAGTTGTTTCTGTTATAAGTGTGCACTACATAGGAAATTTTATCAATTAAGAAACAAAAGAATCAGAGACTGACGATATTCTAATAAAATTTAATCCAATCTTAACGGAAATATTGATAAATGTCAAAACCATTGAGTAGGGTTTAGATTTTGAGAGATGTAAAAATTTTCATTAATTATTCTAGGAGATAGAAAATGATATTTTTTTGATTCTTTGCTATAACAAAATATTCAATAAACGAATCGGACTTTCTATAAATTTTAAAAAGTATTCTCGGAGAATAAACACTCATTCATTGCTAACGGAAAAAATCTAAGAAGTTTCACTCGATGAGCTCTGATCTTCTTCAGTCAAAATTTAACTTTATCCTGCTGCTATAAGATTCCATTGTCTATAGTTCACTATGCTAACGAACCATTTCGTAAACCATAAAAAAAAGCTTCCATGAAATTTATTGTAGAATTAGCTAACATATGTCGTACACGAAAAAGTACTTATTCACGTATTGGATAATTGCAACTTATCAGAAAAAAAACAAACCTCTCCATTTTCTGGTTTGTCACAGTTAAGCATCCATGTGCCCGTTTTTATACATGCTTCTTCGAGAATCGAATCAAATAAATCCAATGCATCAATCCAATGATATAGTTCACACTAGAAAATAATAAACAACAATATAGATATATGTTCTATGTTTAACATAACAAACAAAAAAAAAAAAAAAAACAAAAAATTGCATAATAACAAGAAATGGATCAACTAACTTTGGTTAACTATAAAAATACAGTGTCGAGAAGAAGTAAATTATATAATTATGTTTCTAGAAATAAAAGGTTAACAACGTACTTTTCCAATATGCCAAATAGTTATTGGTTTTAATAGGTCATGAAGTTCTTTCCGATCACAACTTTTTAATTTATCAATAAATAATTTACAATCAGCCGGCTATTGAAAAAAAAACAAACAAACAAATAAACAATGATTTATGAATATAAAAAAATTGAAATATCTTACTGGTTCCGGTAGATATTTTTTTAGTTTCGATCGATCAATTTTCATATTTATTAACAAAGATAAATAACAAAAACCATCTGAAAAAAGAAACAAAAAAAATAATAAAGTACCACGAATAATGTCCTCCGTAATTTCACGTGGACATATAGATGTGTCTGTCGACGATGGAAAGAAAAGAACGATATGACTATGAATCAGATACAACTTTTACCTTCGTATTTATAAGAAAAAATTACCCATTGATCATTTTTCCTATATACTTCTATGTTCTAGGTAAATAACGGCGTAGGAAAAAAAAAACTTTTTTTTGTTTTTTTTTCTGAATACTGTTTGGTTGAAAATTTCTTTCTTTACCTTTTTCTTATTATTCAAGCACCATCTATCATACACACATATACATTAATGAATAGAGTTCAATAATTATTGGATATGGTTGGTTATATGACATTAGTTAAAACATGGACAAAGAAAAGAGAACGGCTTACTGTTTTCTTTACTTTTACAAGAAAAAAAAGATCAATCAATTTTTTGTTTTTTTTTTTGTTTGCTACTTAAAATTGACCAATCATTTTATTTTTATTCAGATTTGATTCTTTTTTTTCCTATGATGTTTTGTTTATTTGTGTTTTATATTTACAATCATCGTTATTGCTAATGTCAAAAAAAGAAAGAATTTTCTTAAATTTATATCAAGATTTTTCTGTTTATATTATGAGTATAAAAAATAAAATTGGTGTTTGATAGTAACAAGAAAAACCAATATGAATGATCAATTTACGTAAGAAATTTATTTCATCTTTTTCTTTTCCGATTAATAATTTGAAGGGAGTTTTCCGATTAGAAAAATTTCTTCCTTCGCTGAATTAATATGTTATTATAAAAATATTATCTTTTGCATTCTTAATTCATTTGAAAAATTGAAACACAATTTATTCTTAAAATACGGAATAGATTATGATTAGCCGTAGTTGCTATGATGTTAGATAGGAATCTGTCGAACAGAATTGATTGATATTAATGAAAAAGAAAAATAACTTGTAAACAATTCAATGAACTTTACGATGTAAAACTCATAATATTGTTTAGCTTTAATAGCAAGATGCATTGGCTCAGCATACATACGATGAATGATAATTATTGAAGTCTCATTAGATTTCAACATAGTTAATATCTCTTGTTTTTGTTCACATAAAATCTAAATATTACAGTTTCTTTTATATCTTAGACATTCCTCTTTTCATCCATTTTTCTGTAATTATTATGTATATTTTTTTTTTACATTTGTTTATAGAACACAAACAGCACCAGCACCAATAGTTTTAAAATTGAAAAAGTACGATGATCATCATTCAGATGTCATACTTCCTCATACATCGTAAGTATTTGTTATTTTATTTTATTAGTTAATGATTAGTTTAATTTCTTTTTCTTAATAGTCATTTAGCAACAGAAACTATCGATGATGGACTTCCAATGCCATCATCATCAATTATTCGAAATAGTGATAGCACTGGCGTTGCTAATGCATCACCGTCAACACTTCGCGTCAAATTAAAAAATCCATTTCTTAATGGTGGTGCTGATCATAATGATGAAGAATATACAGAGTATATAATTAAAACAAAAAGAGTTTAATTTTTTTTTTATTTAACTTAATTACAATTTTAGTTCGATTTCGTCAGAAAATATAACTCGTCCAGCTAAACGTAGTAAAAAATCATTATCAAACGATAATGTTAGTAATAACATGTAAGTAAAAAATACTAAGTTAATATCATTAATAGAGATCAGATACTTATCTAATGAGAATTTTTTTTTATCTTCGTCTAAAGAAGAAATTCTAGAATTTTACATCATTTTTTTCTCTAAAAAACGTTAACATACATACATTCCAGTGATAAATGATTGCAAAAAAGAAACTTAACTTTCTGATCGTTACTTTATATCTTATCATCTGTCTCTGAATCAATAATACAACACTTCATTTCATAGGGATTTGAGAGTCTTTTCTGTCGTCATAAAATTTAACCTTACATTAGAAGTTTCATCCAGTAATATTTTATTCATATTTTTACTGAGAAAACGCCATCTATTAATTTATACAGTTGATATAAAAAAACTAAATCTTACTATTCGTTCGATTATTTCAAGGCAGCGAAGAAAAAGTTAAAATTTTTATTCTGATATTTATCAACCATATATATGAAAATACAGAGGTCTATTGATATTTTCAAGGGTGTTCCAAGTACAGATATACCGGACCAGAAGCACAAGAAAGAGTAATTCCTGAGGTCGAGACGAGAACTACGAGGAAAAAAAAGTTATCCCAATTACAATTAAATTTTCTATGGTTTTAATCGAGTTCTCTTACAAATCATCAACTAAAACGTAATTCAAGAGAGATGATCCCAGAATATGTTGGTCATCGACTAAATGAATAAAACAAAAAGAATGTTTTCGATGTCATACGAATAAATTTTCGAATTGCTTTCTCTTGATCAAAGCCGGAACTGCTAGAGAAAAGCTATCTGGATCGAGACCCAAAAAAAACTTGATCTTGCACATCTCTAGTTGTTGTGAGCTGCGAAGACGTGACCATATCCAATCTTTTAAAAATTTTCGTTCTTTTCAAGCAAAGTTCTAACATTAATTTTTAGTAAAAGTTGTTCAATCGACCTCTTGAATCATTGATATTTCCCATCCTAGTCATGACGACCACAAGGCACTTTTGGATATTTCTATATAATTTCATTGATTATAGAACACTAATAGATTGTATTTCTATTCATTGATCATATAAAATCATTCGAGCAAAACCAAACAAGAAACAATAATTTCTTTTCTCTTGTCCATAGTGATTTGTCCTTTACATTCACCTATAAAAACAAAGTCCATTAGAGTCATATATATCTTCAATATACTTCAATTTTCATTGACTCAAAATCATAGTACAATTATACGTAATTTTTCTTTTTTTCTTTCTTTCTTTGCTGTAGATCAAATACTGACTTAAATAATGATTATATGTCTAGTCAACAGGAGAAACAAATTATTAAGTGCGTTATTCTATAAGAAAGAAAAATTGAAAAAAGTAATTAATAATTTTTTTTTTCTTTGTTTTTAAATAGTACACAACAAGAACATTGTATAACAACTGAACAATCTTTAACTTCACCATTAGTTCTTAAAATTCGTCGAGATAGTTTAGCTATGGCAACTACAAATTCATCGAATGGGTAATTTGATATTTTCACCTTTGAATATAGACCTTCTACACATTTTTTTCTCTTCTTTTCTATATGCTTATATACTTAGGCAAACATACACATATCCGACTTGTTTGAGTTGGAATGTACGGTTTCCTTTTTTCTTTTCTTCTTCTTCTTCTCCTCTCCCGTTTATTTTCTTTCCTCCTGTCAACGAACACAATTGGCTAAAACACATAACTCTATACATAGTTCAATATATATTTTTTCATCTTGTGTTCGTGTTGCATATCTTGTTTTATGTATTTAGGATTCCGCCAATAGTTGAAAATGAAACAAATCGACAATTATTAATTAAACTTAAAAAAAATGAACATGGTGAATTAATAACAAGTAAAAATTCAATTGATTTATCAATGTCAACAGAATATTTAATAAATGAACAACAAAATTGTTCAACAATAAATGAAATTTCATCAACAAATTATTCTGAAACACTACATACAAATGGTCATAACGATTCATTGTATAAACCATTGACTGTACAATCGTCATCAACACCACATATTACAAATATGTTATCAAATATTAATACAGATAATAATAATCAAATATCTCAACAAAAAACAACAACAACATCAGATGAAATTGTTGAAACGTAACTTAATTATTTCTATTATATATTTAAAATTAATTTTCATTTTCTTTTAGTCATACAAAAGAACTATTAGATGAAGCATTAGATAGTGTAAAAAATGTGTTAATGCAAACATTTAAAAAAAATTTGGAAGCAGGCGGTGATCTTAAGTACATAAGAATTATTTCAAAAGAAAATCGATATTAAATTTTCTATTATATGTTTGTTTTTTCTTTGTTTATAGTGCTTTAAAAAGTACATTGGGTTCAGATGAAGTTGCAGAAGTCTTTCTTGCAAAATTACGACAATCACTTAAACGTGATACAGAAAATGAAATAAAATCTCAAGAGTATATTATAATAAATATTTTTTTTTTTTTCAATAATAAAAAAGAACAAAAAAATTATTATTTTTCTTTTTCTTTTGTGTTATTTAAATAGAATTAACGTCAATACAGAAATTCATTCATCACAAACTTCAACAGCATCAACTTTTTCAAATACAATGATATCACCAGTAATGAATGTTGTTTCATCACCTTCATCATCACCATTATTACCATCAATGATTAGTAAAAATACTTCACCATCACCATCACCTCAGTCACAAATTACGAATGTTAGTAATAAAAGAAAATCTTCAACACCATCAACAAATCCAAATCGTTTTGATGGTACAACGGAAGAAGAATTAACTAAACGTCTTCTATCAGATATTCTTCAACCAAATCTTGATATTGTTTTTGTAAGTTATTATGTTTTTCTTTCTACTTAAACTTCTTATCGTAATCGAGACTCCTGGGTCTTTTCGTTAGAGCAGAAGTCTTAGATTCAGACTGTATATAATTTTCTATCTCACTTCTACAGAAAATGCATTTTTTTTCTCTAAAAATGCTGAAATTTGACCTTTTTTGAAGGACTAAGTTTTTCCAGCGAATCTAGCAGTCGGAACAAATTTTTTTTAATCTCCTAACGTTCACTTTGTTGTCAACTGTTTAAGAAAGTTACTAATATGACTTCAATGTTTCCGAATAGAAGACTCATATATCTACATCATATTACTATTAGAAGAAATATCTATTTATTAATCTATGATATTATTCAAATAGCTGTTCTCAAACAAAGTGGCGATTATAGAGTGTACATAGTGACCCATGATCTCATACGTCGACGAAAAATGAAAATAATTTTCGGAGATTATTCTTAATTATGAGTATTTTGACGACTGGAGAAATATTTCTTATAAGCAGACGGTATCAAGCCAAGATTAATCTAATAACATCTGCAGAGTTTTTTTTTTTCAAGACTGAATTTGTTTAAACACAACAGAATCTCGAAAGCTTCTATTTTTGGGAGTGGTTTATATTAATTATATTCTATTTTAGGTAGGAATTAATCCAAGTCTTTATGCTGTACATAAAGGGCATCATTATGGTGGACCAGGAAATCATTTTTGGAAATTATTACATATGTCGGGTTTAATACCAACTGCACTTAGTGCTAATGATGACTATCGTATGCCACAATATGGTATTGGCTTTACAAATATTGTACAAAGGCCAACGAAAGCTGGATCAGATATTACAAAGTATTAATAAAATAAATGAAATATTTTCTTTTTACTATTTAATATATATTTATAGAGATGAAATAACTGCTGGTGCTGAAGTTTTAATGCAAAAAATTAAAATGTATAGACCGAAAATTGTTGCATTTAATGGAAGAGGTTTGAATATTGATATGATTTTATTTCGATTAACAAATAAATATTATTATTATAGGAATCTATGAAGTTTATGCTGGTAATAAACATTTTCATTATGGAAAACAACCTGAATTATTTCTTGGTACAGATACAGTAAGCATCTCTATGAAGAAAAGCAGCGATAAACAATTCTTTTTTATTTCGATTTGATTAGAATACATATTTCTACCATATGTATACCCTCAAGATATCACTTCCAAACAGTTACTATTTTTGTAAACAAGGAAACCTATATCGCATACATGACATATAAACTAGATCTATTTAATGAATTTTCTAACCACTCTATTCATCCTATATAATTGTTTTCTTACAAGGAAATTATTAAAATTGATATCTAACGCTCGAAACCCTGTGATTGCCATTTTATTGAATTTTAGAATCAGCTTTAAGTGTATGTTAAAAAGTCAAAATCAGAGTTTCGACATAAAATCTTGTTCATAGATAAGTCTAATGATTTATAGAATATTTTGACAGTTGAGGTCGAAACGACTATTGCTTTGTTGAGATATTGAATTTCCAAGTAAATTCGATTTTTGTTATATGCCCGTGACAATTGAGTTTATTTTTGGAAATGAAATTATCTTGACAAAGAAATATTCTTTTCGAATGAAACTTTCCGGATATTCTATTGATCATTCGACCTTATTTACAGACAAAATTTCATGTCAAAATACTGATCTTCATTTTTCAGTGTAAACCTAAAATTTGATCGAAAATTGAGTAAAACAACTGTAACTCAACCATAGGGATAAATCCTTTTGAGGTTTCTGCTACTCTTACTAAGATATTCTTATAGGTCAAATATAAGCTCAAACGACCCGTATCACTTCAGTTGACTTTTTCGTTAATAAATGGTAGACTATTTGAGATGTAGTGATCCACTGTATATATATATATTAAAATAATATGAATTCTAATCGTTGATTACGTCAAAAAAAAAACTGTATTTGTTTAGTTTTAGTTAAAAGAAATAATACATTTTATTTATTTTTTTCCATAGCACGTATTTGTAATGCCATCATCAAGTGCTCGTTGTTCACAATTACCACGTGCCGAAGACAAATTACCATTTTATGTTGGTTTAAGAAAATTACGTGATTTTGTAAATGGTTCATTGCATTCATTAAATGAAGCTGAAATAACATTTCCTGATATAAAAATAAAAGATACCGATGATGTTTTACAAAAAACAGTAATACGTATAAGTAATAAACCATTTTCTGAATTATCAGCTGAATCACTTAAATGTTATGGTGATAAAATTCCATCTGGACAAATGATATCCAAACATATATCATCATCTCAACAAATAATTTGTCCATCACGATCATCATCACCGTCATCGAATTTAGTTTTTAATACAGATGCATTAACAACACAAACAATGTCTATTTTACATAATACAAATCATCATCAACAAAATGAAAATTTAATTACTTATGATCAACAAACACAACGTGTTTATCTACAAAATAATGGAAGTTATTCACCGTCACCACCACCACCAACTAATCAACAACAACAACAACAGCATCAACAACGTTCATCAACAAATTCTTTTATTGATAATTCATCTTCAAGTACAAATGCAGCTGTTCTTGCTGCATTAGCTAATGGAGGACTTAATTCATCATCGTCATCTCAATCTCAACCAACACAAACTATTTTTATTGGAGGACAACATTCACAATCACAATCTATTTCTTATTCAATACCTTCATCTTTAAATAATACTTCAACAAGTAAATAACGAGGGTGATCCATAAGGAATAAGAGTCTCTGTATTTTCTCAATATCTTCTATAGTTTTCATAGATTGACATTGAAGTTTTTTCTTTCTGAAGATTCAGCATTTGGTCCTCTACAAATCCATACACAAATATGTCTCAGAAATAAAAGCTAAAAGGGCTATTATTGTAATATTGCGAACATACGGAATCAACAACTTCCAAACACAAAATATATTTGTCCTGTATTTTTTGTTTTCATATCAAACTGTATAGATGAATTTGTCTGTCCATTTTGCAGAGCTTCAATATTTTGACTACAAATAGAGCTCAGTGAACCGTGATTATAAACAGCAATCCAACATCGATAGATCTTAATGCAAAGGATTTACGATGAAAATACTGATTTTTCGCTATTTAAATGTGTTAACCTCCATTTTCTTATTAACAATAAAAGATTCGCAGATCTATATTGTATCGCAGATAGAGTGCTCCAATACGCTGTTATCTTGAGACGCAAAGAAGCTCCCCATTATTTGGGATGATTTCATAATGCATCTTTCTTTCCTTAATGACTGTGATCGTGAAATTTTTAACACAAATTTGATTTGAGTGGAGCATTCATCGAAGACAATGTCAAGGCACATGCTTAAAATTAGTCAAGGGGTACCGAACACTGTTCGATGATTCTCATCAACTTGAGTGTGGATATTAACCAAAGATTGCTTCATAAGTTAGGCAAACTAAAACCGTTTGATATAACATTTTTACTTGTGATAGAAGCTGCCCACTTTCGATTTCATCGGTTTTTGCCGATTGATAGTTGACTAAACTGTTGAATTGTGATCTAAAACTCTGTGCATATAGGCAACTCAACTAGTCAAGGTTCCATAAAAATGTTTAGAAAGTTTTGAACAAAGTCTTTTTTGGTTTATGCAACGTACATTTTTTCAAAAACTTCATATCTCAAACAGACTATGTTTTAAACTTTCGAATTTTTTTTTTTTATAAAATTTCGTTTAGTTTTCTATATGTAGTAAGTTTCATGTTTAGATTCGAAAAACTAGGAGCCCTAGAAAATAGACGTATTAAAAGTTCAATAATCTAGTCAAATATTAATAGGACCCAAATTCTTTAAAAGCTTTTACTAGAACATTAAATAATATTTATAGGCACATAATCATTGAAATCGAATGGGGATAGCTGAAGAGATTCCATTACTAGCTGTTGAGTGAGACTGGCTAATGTCATGAGATTTGTTGTCTATATTAAGATATTCTTATCTGAAATACAAAGCTGTGTTGACCTGGTTAACAAGACTTTTTTTGACTACTATATTTTATGTAATAAGATTTCGTTATGAACATGCTTCACCATAATAATCAAATATTGAAGCTCTACAAAATTGATAGGAGAATTGGTCTACATAGCTAGACATGAGAACACATAAATACAATACAACTGTATGTGGTGCTTGAAAGTTGTTGATGTAGCATAATCGTAGTATTACTGCAATAATCTTCATTCCTGTAATATTCATGTGTATATTCTTCTGTAAAGAATTAAATGCTGAATTTTTAAAAAACAAGTTTCATCCGAATCTATGGAACGCAGAGAATATACTGAGACCTTCATTCTTTATACGTCACTCATTATTTTTTAATGAATTTTTCTACAACAAAAAAAAAATCTAATTTTGATTTTTTAGTTTCAAATTCTCGTTCATCACCAATATCATCTTATGTAATTCATCATTCTTCTCAGCCATCATCATCAATTGATCATCAAAACTCTTCAACATGTCAAGTTTTTTCACGTCCAATAATAAGTAATAGTTCAGAGCAATTACCATCATTTGATACAATACTTAATTCATCATCATTATCAATTCGTACACAAAAAATATCTTCAAAAGATTCTCTATCTAGTCATCAAACAATACCAAAGCAAACATTAATTGTTGTACCATCAACAATAAAACCCGTATCATCATGCCAAGTAACTTCAAATTCAACAAATTCATCAGCTATTATCCTTCCGAAAATATCAAATACAAATTCAATTGAAAAACGTTCAAATGATGATTGTTTATATGTTCGTTATGAACGTGAAACACATACAATGAATAATGAACAATATCGTTTTTCATTCATTATTGACGAACATTCACCATCATTACATAAACGTTTACGATATGTGTCAATAAATGATTTATAAAGAAAGAAAAAATGTTTTTCATCTTGTTTTTTTTTTTTTTTCGTTCAATGATTTTTCTTTACGAATGACTCTTCCATTTGTGCATTATTCTTATATTTCAATACAATACTGTCGTTCGTATTCTTTTAGTTTGTAGATAAACTTCTTTTGTTTTTTGTACTCTCGTTGATAGAATCTCTTCTTGTTTTTTGTCTCAGAAACAAAACGAAACTGTTTGGAATGAAGAAAAATAAATACATTGCTTTGCCTCGTTTTGTACAGCGTTCTATTTTTGTTTTTTTTTTGGTTCTTCTTTATATGTATTTCGAATATAATTTAGAGCATTATTAAACCTTTGTATGTAAAATATATAAATTATGTTTCGTTTTTTTTAACGGATTTTTGTTTTTGTTCTTGTGCATGTATCTTCTCTTTTGTTCTCGGTGTTTGCGTTTTTTTTTGGTTTTCTTTATTATCGTTCGACGCTTTCTAATGAAGAAATAAAATTTATTCGTCATGTTTCGATCTCGTTGACAGACAAAAAACAAACAAACAAAGAATATTTAGATGTTTTCTTCTTTATTTATTAGATATGAATAAAATGGACGATAAACATCGATATCGTTCATATTATGGAGCTAACAATTGTCATGATAGACGATATGATGATAATGATGATTATAATCGACGATATAAACATCATTATCAATATTCATTATCTCATCATGATGATCAATTGCATAATCAAAATCAGATGAATTTTTCAAATCAACAATATCAATATCAACCATTATCTAATTCAGATACTTATTCATATTATTCTGAATCATCACCAATACCATTGATGAGTACGAAAACAATGAATCCATCAACATTAATTACTGCTATACCACAGGAACGTGAATCATGGATACGTTCAGTAAAAAAAACAAAAACAAATGAAAGTACTGAACAAAAAACACAATATTTAGAAACAATGCTTCGTATGCCACAACAACAAAAATCTTCAATAAATTCATCAACATTCGATCGAATGCGTTTTGCTAATGATCAGATACCTACGCTAATGAATGCAACAGAAAATAGTAATAATAATTTCACTGGAAGTTCATTTCATTTAATTGCTGATACTAATCATTATGATGATATTGGTGCAATAGAAAGAATTTTATTTGATAACCCTCTACCAACAACAAATGACAAATATTCGAATATACAATTATTACCCACACCGCCATCATCCGTATGTGTACATTTAGGTTTTATTCCATATGAAGAATCTGTGTCAGACAATTTTCGTCAAGAAAAAAAACCGAAATGGAAGGATAGTCCATAGTCCGATCTTTCATAAACAATATAAGTTTTTATTTTACATCGTGATTTTTTGCTAAAATTGTTGATTACTTTCGTCACCTTATGGTTTCCCTTCTAGGCCCTCGTAATTGCCGATTGAAGAAGGAAAACCCCAGATCATTGAGTACGTTTTCCTAGCAATGAGAAATGGTACGTCAGTAATAACAGTATATAGATCATTCTGAATTTGGTATTTAATGAAGCGAGGAGATGTTATTGGAGATGTCGATCAGTAGGGCAGTGATAGTATTGATCTAGCAGAGTTAGAATAGGACTGACATTAAGAAAGTATCAGCTAACAGAATTTCAAGTTTAGGCAAAAATCAGCAATATACATGAAAGTTTGTTCAGAGAAGGAATAGTGTGTTCGGAAGATTACTGAATGTTTAAATCAATGTTTATAACAGGCTAATATGGTGATTGAACCGACGAAATAAAGAATAAAATGATATTTCCTACATCCGATAGCATATCACATATAGATTATCATAAGATGAAAACAAATTTTGTATTGAAGATATATTTGACAATATTAATAAGTTTTTTCAGTAGAAGGACATTAAATGAATCTAATAAATTGATAAAATAGTAATTCTAAATACAAACATTTACTATATGATAAAAATTTCAGAGTACATGTATTAACTATAAAAACTTTCATAGTTTTGATTCTATCATAAATAATTTTAATCTTTCTGACAGTATATCATAAACTTATGTCAGTCAAAGTTTGTGAGTTCGGCGTTTTGGCTTCACATGAGGTCGCACTGACAAGTCGTTTGAGCAATTAAACTTGTCACCCTTTTTCCCCGCATAAAAAGTAAGAAATTAAAAAGAAGGGCTCGTTACAGTCTGATACGCTCATTTCAAAAAAGAAAATTGATTGAATTAAGATCCGTGAAAAATTGCATGTTGACAAATCAACTATTTTTGATTCTTGTCCGTTGAATATCTCTTGAAAATGTTATGTTACAGAGCTGAAAATTTTCTCATAGCTTCTCCATTATACTTCCAAGAGATCGTGAAAATTTCACGCCGTTTGAATCTATCTGATTCAAGGTCAATTTTTGACGGGAGAACTTTAAAAAAAATACATAAAATAACATGTACTTAATTTTCTGTTTTCTTAACTCTGAAAGAATAGAAAAAAAGTGATTGTTTTTTTTTATTTTAATTTTTACTAGATCATCGATTGTGAAGCAGTTTTGCAAGTAAATTCAAAAAATTTGCCTTACTCAGGTTTTCTTATTGATAATTGTGATGAAGTTGAAGAATTATCATCACTTTCTTCTCCATCTCGTCTTCCTCTTATGATTTCTTCAACAACTAAAATACCAACACAACAAAATCCAAACGATGTCAATGAACAACGTGCCATGTTAGTCAATGAACTAGATGCTGCCGATGCTGAACAAAGGAAAGAACTAAAACATCAAAAACGGTTGCATAAAAAATTTGAAAAAAAAAAAAAACAATCAAATAAGAAAATTGAAGATAAACAAATAATCGAATCTGAACCAATTTCAGATGTCTATGATAATAATCATCAAGAATTATCATCGGATTGGATTCTTGAATATGATACAACAGGAACTGATCGAATTTTACAATTAACAGATATGGTAAGAAGAGCATCAACAAATATGAATGATGAAGATAAAATAGCTAAAGTTAATATAATTCTAAAAAAAATAAAAAAACAACAAAAACAATTAAGAAAATTAAGACAATATGTTTTATCAATGTTAGATGAAGAACAAAAACAAAATTCAACAAAAACAACACAACAAAATTCAAATATTAATCAAGATTTACTCATGGCATTTGTTAATCAACCAATTTTATCTGGTTGCTGGTTATGCTCAGGAAAAAAATATACTGAAGTAGATACACAATGTAATAACTGTTGATCTATTGAAAGAATTATTATTATTATTTTGATATTGTTTATTTCCTGTTTGTTTTTTTTACGTGTCTTCTATTTCTTGACTTTAGAAATTACTATTGTTATGTATATTCTTCTTTGTTGATTTGTACTTAACAAACATTCGTATAGCACAGATAGCATTAAAATTATAATTTTCTCATGTCTTTTTTTGTTTATCCTATTGATATATATATGAAATGTAAAGAATTTTTGTGATCAAGTTTAACAATCGATAAAGTTCTATATAAGTTTAAAAACTTTAGACTTATGAAATTCGTTATTAGAAAGATAAACTACTAACATATATATTTGCCTGGCACAATTTTGAATTGACGTCAGTAATGATAATGTTGATTGTTGTATGATAAATAGAAGACAAATATTTAAACAAATAAAATAATTGTCTTAAAATTTTCGCTTGATAAAATCACACTAGAAAAACAAAATAAGAAAAAACTATTATAACTTATGATATTTGTACTGTAAAGATCGATCCACAACAGAGTAGAACAGATGAATGATTACAGCAGAAACAATGATAAAACTTTTCATCGGCTTTTACCATTTGTCAACAGAATTCTATTGTTCTATTAACAATTCAGTATATCGAAGACATCATTTTTTCATTAGCCAAGCTTATCTCTCTGCGCTTTATTTAGACGCCTCCCCCCCCCCCCCCCCCCCAAACCACTCAACCCAAAAACTTTTAATCAACAACTAAAATTTCTTTACCCCCTCCCTTTATTCTTCTCCCCTCCCGACATCTCCGGAAAAGAGACACCTATCGGGGAGTTAATATAGTTAAAGTGTCTGTTTGTAATGGTCAATTAACACGATATATGAGTCAATCTCAAATTAATAATGAAATTTTGATAAATTTTTCTAAGAAAGCTACTCAAGAGAGAACATATTTCAATAGATCGTATATAAAACTTATTCTCTACAACAATACCAATCAGGTTATCATAAAAAATTGTGGTCCTTTTGCTAATAACAGAAAAATCAATGAGTATAACGAACGATTTCAATTTTATAAGTGTCATAAAAAATATTATAATATTACTTTTGAAATCTATTCATTTATGTGAGTTCAAGGAATTGAATTATATTTTATTGCATCAGCCAACTAGTGACGCTAATTACTTGGAGAAATGAGCGCCATCTTTAGAGCCAATATCATTCTAAAATTTTTGCTGTTCTATTACCTATTTCTTTTTTACAGTCACACAATGCTATTTCATGTAAAATTATATAAATTGCTTTTGTAAATGTAATTAAAATGCAGAAAAACTCTTGATTACTCGATATATTAATTGTTCAACATCACCGAGGTAGATGACATCGTTTCATTGGTAGATTGAAAGCTATTAGTATTGCGAATTACACGAGATCCAATTTAACTTATTGTTGGATTGGCAATCATATTTGTTTTAGATTTGACATAAAAATTTTCAATAGAAATTAAATATTTTGGATCGTTCAAAGGAAAGAATGTCCGAAATGGAAGTTACTGCTGGAAGCGCAAATCTTTCTGGCGTAGCTACTGCATCATCTTTGTCATCATCATCTTCACTTAATTGTACATTTCTCGGTTCATTATCGTCTCGTCGTGGTCGTGATATTCTCTCACAATTATGTTTACAAATTGCTCAACAATCAAAATTACAACATCATTTTGTTGAAAGAAAAAATATGGATAAAATGACACGACAATTGCTTAATAAATCAATAAAAAAGGCACAGAATCGTTCACATTCAATTCATTTACAAAGACCACCTGAACAAACAATGCCACTTGAAATGAAAGTTTTCTTTGTACGTGATCAACTTGAACGAATATCAGATGAACAGGTATATGCAAAAATTTATAAATCAATATATGATTGAAATGCTCTGAAATAGTTATCAGTCGATAAGTTATTAGAAATTTATTATGAAAAAAATTTTCCTACTAGGAAACATCTCAAACTGTCAGATGCTATTCGAATCTAATGTTATGACTATGAGTAAATTTATATGAGACTAAGAAAAACCTAAAAGTATTTGAGTCTGCTTGTAGAGAGTTATTTTTGTCAGAGCAATGCATTTTCGATAATATCAAAATGAAGAATTTCGTCCGGAAATGTTTCCTATGAATAGAGTTAATAATCATGAAAAGTTTGCAAGAAAACAAGCTTGTCATTCTCGAAATACTGGAACTTTCAAGCAGATTTGATTAGTGCTTTGTCTTGTAGTAAGAAGGTTTTAATAATTATTAACTCTATTTATAGACAAAATTTGATATGTTCGGAAATGTCTTGGTGTAACAAAAATAACTTTGCACCAGTAGAACATAGATTCACATTTTTTTAATGTTGTTCTTAATCTCACTAATGTGAGATCTACTCGTAGCCATAATATCAAGTCGAATGACGTTCGACAGTTAGGAATGTTTCCTCATTAGTATAATACTTATCAAATTATTCATGTTTATCTATAGGACTTTGTTAATACTGAATATATTGTGTATTTCGTTTTTTTTTTTTTTTTGTTTATTTGATGTAAATTAGAAAGTTGATAATGATTTATCATATGAAATAATTACTATATCCGGTCCACAATTAATTGACTTTTTACTTGGTACATGCGGAGGTTTATTTCGTACAACAGCTCAAACAAGTGTTGGTCATGAAATTCTTGGTAATGTTCTTAAACGTCGTCGTCCTGGTAATAATGATCCATTATTATCAACAAAAATAACATCAATACAATATCATCCACGAGTAGTAAATTATTATAAAGTTTGGCGTATGATGCATCGTCGTCGATTAGGTAAAACTTATCAACGTACAAAATATCAACAACCACGAGCTGGTATTATAATGACAAAACATCAAAGTCCTATTGTTTGTTTACGTATGTATCGTGGTTTACTTTATTCATGTTCATTAAATGGACAAGTACGATTTTATCAAATCCAAACACTTAATGAACATCCACGTCATCAACCAATATTTACACCAAATGGTGGTTCACAAACATTACAAGTTGCACATTGTAAAAGATTTAGTGGTACAATATTATGTGTTGCTGGTTTTGATCAAACAGTAAGATTATATCGTGATCATCCATTACATGAACCAAAAGGTGAAATAACATTAGCTGCTCCTGTACATTGTACAGCTGTTAAATTTCATATTTTAATGGTTGGATTAGGTTCTGGTGAAGTAGCATTTATTTCTTTAAAAAAAGTTCGTTCATTTAGTTTGTTTTTTTTTTACTTCATTTAACTTTTTTTTCTCTTTCGATTGTCTATTTATATAATAGATGTGTGTTATTCATACAATTAAATGTTCACCATATGTTGTATCAGCAGTAGCAGCTACACGTGATCCAGATGGTCGTCATTTATTGATTGCATCATCTTTTGATGGATCTATTGTTGTTATTTCTTTACTTAATGAACAAAGACGATTAACATTAACAGGTAGAATATAAATTTTAATTTTATTTATTTATTATATGTCAATTCTATGATAATTAATTAAGGTCATACAAAATCTCCACGTCAATTAATTGTTGATTCAATTCATCATTTATTATATAGTTGTTCAGCAGATAAAAAAATCATTGTACATAATTTTCTCAGTGGTGCTATTATATATGAATATAAAGAATTTGAAAAAGCTGTAACAAATATTGCAATGAATCAGCAACAACATCTATTAATTGCATCATCCCTTGATGGTCTTATTAAAATATTTAATATACAAACACATGAACTTATACAACAATTAACAACATCAACAAGTCAATCGATTATTTCAATGATTTTTAAAAATAATCTTGTATTTATAAACTATAGGATTGTTTTTTTCTCTGACTTAAAATATTTTTTATTTTTTTAAAATTAGGTCTATTGTGGAATGGAAAGTGGTATAATTGAAATCTTGCAATGTGATATTAATCAAGTCTATAGATGTGAAGTAAGTTCTAATCAAAATAATCGGTATTTTTTAAGGATGGAAGGAAGAATTGAAAGTGCTTCCATTTCCAGAATGAAGAGAAGTGGTGACCCAAAGGGAAAAATGAGTCTACGAAAATTAATCAATGCGAAAATGAAAGGCAAATAGCATCCCAAAATCTAGTTTCTATTTAAAGTTACCATGAAACTATAGAAATTCCTCTCCTTAATCGAGAGCTCTGGTTTTGATGAATATTTGTAAGTTAAACGTTGACATTCCTTTTTTTTAAACAGTATGCATCTTGTCGACAACCATTCTCTCGTCGTGAAGATGTTTTTATTCATGCTCGTCTTTTTCATGTACAACATTCATCTACGGTAATAATGACAAAGGATTTTATTTTGATTAAAAAAAATATGTATCGCTTTGTTTTTTATTTCAAGATTCAACGATGTCTATGGAAACAATGTATGAAATGGGTGCCTTTAAAAAAATTTAGTGATCATTTAAGAGTACATACAGATAATCTGATATTAGAAACCAAACAAGAACCATCGACATCATCTACACATCCAACATCAACTAATTCATACGGATTCTCATCAGATTCTCTTATAACAAATTATAGTTCCAAAACAGTTATTATATAATTATTAATTGTTGTTTAATGTATATTAATATATATTATGTATGTATTTGTGTTTATTGTTTTGTATTTCAAGAAGGAAAAAAAAGAACTAATAACGAGAATATTCTTTGGAGTAAATAATATTATCGAAAATATTTTTATTGGATATGAATTCAAATTTAAGCAATGCTTTATCCAAGTGTTCACTTCCGTATGGGCCAATACGTAATATGTGCCACAATGATATTGATTCTGAGAGAATGAACTCGATCTCTAGTGTAACGTTGCTTTCATGCTGAATAAAATACTGAATCTAAACTTCAATGAATTTGATTTAAAATTCATACGTCAATTAAATGTTTTTTTGTTTTGTTTCTATGGCATTGTTTGATTAGATACGAAAAAAAAAGTTAATATTGTCGAATCAAATAAACTGATTTCAAATATTCTTTTTCTTTCTACCGGAAGAATTTTTTTATCAATAATGTCATGAATATATTTTCTGATTGAAAAGGCAGGTGTAATGTACTAATCCAAAATGAAAACATTGATCGCCAACGACAAGTGTCAATATCGCCTACCTTGATTTAAATACACAAGTAAAGAAAAAGAGAAAAGATTCTATATTACCATACAACAACAATATCGAGGCCAATTGAAAAGAGAAAAAAAGCGTTGCTGAATCATTGTTTGTCTTACATGACTTCTTTTATGTATATTGTTGTCTAAAATTTACATTGAGAATAGTAAAAGAATGTGGCAAGCATGACATTTTTTCATTATGCTAATAATATCAACTTCGCATAATGTTAAATCTTAACAATAAACCTAAAATATGTTTATATTAATCACAAAATACACATTATCATTTTGCGTAATATTTGCTTTTGTCATAGACTTGTGTCATAAGATGGATATTTATACCCTTGAGGAACGCATAATAACAAAAAAAGATAGATATCTTTACCTCATCGTATCTTGAATACAAGTTAGTTATTTGTCATTTTTATCTAAACCTTAAAAAAATTTTTTTTCATAGTTCTTAACAATATTCGAATTATAAATTCATGATATTATCATCTATAATGCATCGGACAGAACCTTATTTAAGTTTAAATTGTAATGATAATCAAAATGTTTCAAATAATAAACAAACATCAACTCTGTCAAATTTATTTAGTTGTTCAATTCATAATTGTTCATGTAAAAGACCAAAAATTGGTTTAGTATTATATCCAAAAGATATTCAAATTAAAAATGTTATTCTACTTGTTTGTGATCAATGTTATCATTATACATTAGAAAATGATACACAACATACTCAACTTGAAAAGTGGTATTTCAATATTTATAAAGATTCAAAATCATTTCAATTTAAATCAAGATTTTCATTGAATGAAGATGATTCATTTCACTTTTATAATCCCATATCGAATACAAATGATTTATTTAATATTAATGAACGAGAATTAGAAAATTGGGAAAAAGAAGCTGTGCAACAAACTGTTCGAAATAAATTATATAATGTACTAGTTTAAATATGTTTATTTATTTAATTTAAATAAAAAGTAGGGGAGGAGCTTGTTAAACAATGCAATTGTTTCCTCTCTTGAAATTGTTCTTCTCATTTTTCTAATAATCAACTTAAATGGCAAGAATCGATTGCAATTCTAATTAGACAGTTAAATCTCATTCGGGCTGTGCGCAACTTAACTCAAAACTTAATATTATCTATCTATCTCCGATAGTATCATACTCTGCAGTTTCCGTTTAAAAAGTTTTTCTCTCTGTTAATTTAAATTATATATCAATCTTTCTTCTATTGAATAGTATATAGGAATGTGACAAAGTACGTTTCTTTCACTTTTTCTTTAAATATGATTGACCATTTGTATATACAATAAGAGAATACGCATAACAAAATTCCTCTCTCTATTGTGCTTTGAAAGCAGCGATGTACTTTAAACTATAAACTATTTGATAGGTCTGTAAAATGTCTACAAAATGGTACTGTTGTATCGACCTTAATTTTTGTATATAAACAATTCATTGAAATGGACAATGCTCATGAGTGCTATAAAATGTTTTTTTTTGACTGATATTTGACCGATTTTGATCAGAATAATTAAACCGTTCTAATAAAAAATAGATGATACATTTGGTATCAGCATAAAAACCTGGGTTGATCTATATTCGTCACAAAATTGGTTGAAAACTTTCATTTTCGTCTAAAAGCCCACCACTGGTTCTTTTTCAGAATTATGCTAAAATCTCAAGTCACCTCAAACATCACTGTGACTATAAAATATCACTGCTAAGTCTTCAAAGAACTAGGATAATCCAAAAATAAAGATGAATATGGAATAAAACCAATGTTTCGGATGACTTTATTTTATGATTTAACTCTGAAAGGAATCGAGATTGAATTTTTAGGAGAAATAAAAGCTGTTGGAAAATTTTATAACAAACATAGATCAATTCAGTTTTCTATGGTGGTTTTCAATATGTGATTTATTTGTTATTAGTTTATTAGTTATGCACAAAGTGCATAACTTCACAGCAAACTGTAGAAAGAAGAAACGAACACATACAAAGTATACATAAATTATTTGTCTTAAAGAGGCAAAGAAGAAAAATGTTCTTCACTTTCTATGCATGGATTCTATTGATATGCGTACAATGCTTTTAATAATAATATTTAGTAGAACGAGTTCGAAACAATATTTTATCTCTTTATCGCCATTCTTACTTGTTCTTTTTTGTTCTTCTAATCGTGTGTAAGCCTAATGTCTTGAATATATTTCTTGTAAATGCATTAAAAGCTGTTCTATGGATTTATAATGAGATAGATTCCTTCGAAGCTATGTTATTCATTTTTTTATCTGATGTAGTTCGTTGCCGAACGATTGACAATGCTACACTACTACTTCGCTCATGATCTTTATTAAAATTGAAAATTCATTTTCAGTTAAATTAGTTCTACGCTTTGAGAGTGTTTTTTTCTATCAGCACGTTCACTATTCTTTGACTTGAAGTTAGATCGTTGAATTAAATCAATTTTTCATGACAAAATTTCATGTGCATTCTTTTTAATCAATCGTTTCGACATATTTCGCAATTAATTGAGAACGAACAACGAGTATATTAATCTCTTATGATTTGAGAACAGTCATACATGATTCAGATGTATATATCATGCAAATAACTCAAACGATAATTATCAGTATACTAATGGAAGAACAAGAAGATACACATAACATTGTCAGTAGTCCATTTCCATTGAGTAAAATAACAAATGCTTCTCCGCAATACTCAAACGTGTTAATAAATCATCGGTATGATAATATTCATCAATAAGAAAATTTTTTGACATTTAATATCTTTTTCGATCTTTTGCTGATAAGACAAATTCCAATTATGATAATTTATTATGAATTAACATCCAACGCCAAGGTCTTTTCATTAATGTCAAACTCGAATAGACTAATAATGCTGACTTCTAAATCAATCAAATCTTTCTTTTTTTTGCTTGAAAAGAACAGTATGAGATATAAGGTATTTTACGAAATATATTTTTTCAAGAACTAATCTGAAAAACGTTACAAATTAAAAAGTAAATATCCCTTTAAAAGTGTTGTTGCACTTTCATTGTCGAGAAAAATCATTTTCTAATTTTTGTAAATTGTTTTTGTTTTATATTACAAGACAATAGAACAAACATATGTCACGAGAATGCTTATAGCTTTAAAGAATGTTCTTTTTGATTGGTATATTGAAAGTTCAATTTACTGAAAGATATTGAATAACTTGCTGTTGCTCATTACTGAGCCGTTTTGCAATGATAAGATATAGTTTTTGAAGTATATTTTTCTCTTACGTTTCTATGACATAACATATTTTGCACAAATAAAACAAAAAACATTTGCATATGGTTTCTAGAGACAACAGTTAATATTGTTGCAAGCGAATTATATTTGTAATAGACTATTTGATTTTTCTTCTGTTAAAATTCAGTTTATATTGTTCAAAAATAAACCAAAAAATAGAGACTTATCAAAAAGCAAAACAATTTTTTTTTAGAAAGATTTGGTTTTTCGCTTTGAAAATTCCTGAGACTTGTTCTTGAAAAATATTTATTGTATAATCTAACAAAAAAATAAAAATTTGATAGGTCTAAAAATCAATAATATGATTAAGTGGAGTTTGGTATTTTTACAATGATTTATGTTTCGCATCAGGGCTCCGCTTGAGATCGGACGATGCCATCCTATGGAGCAAATGTCTTTTGCCGAATTTTTTTTTTAAGGAACAACACAATTATTTTGAAACAGATGTGTTTCTCGCCTATTTCAGCGAAAGAGGTGCAAAATAATTCTTTTTTTCCTATTCTGGAAGTAACTAAGCACTGTAACCATTGTGATTCGATGAAAAAACATTATATCAACATATAAAGTAATAACCCAGCTCGATCTTTTATAATAGTAATAAAGGATTTGATTCTGCTTTTGCTTACAATCGATAGTATGTCTTCAGTTAAGTCGTTGTCTCCTGTTCAATGCCAATCCAATCAACTTGATTCCATAAACTTGGCCACTGTTTAGTCTTCTTCTATCATCACTTGATTTTCATCTTTTATTGTTGATTCTTCATCAGCTGTTTATGAATTTACAACTGAGCGAATTACTCGCTGATTAGAAATAGATCCATCGAATTATAAAGTCATTAAAAACTCATAGAATAAATTATCTTCGATTGTTTTTTGCAAATTTTTGTTTTTCCAGTCAACAAATCTCGGATAAAAGAATAAATTTGAATCAATTTCAGACTTGGCCAGTTGTCAATCATGCTCTCAATCATATGTATTTATATCGAGTTCTGATACACGTATACTCAACACACATAGTTGTGCTCAAAAATTATCTCCTGGTACAAAGACAAAGATTTTCGTCATTAGATGGCGATGGAACTCAAATGAAATTAGAAACAGTTTACATTCATAGAGAGAATGAAACGTGTTGTTTCATTGCAAAAATAAGTAAAAGAAATGAGAACTTGGTTATAATAATATTATGAAATACAAAATGAAATAATGTAAAATTTGATGAATATTAATGGAAACGATAGATGTGTTAAGAATTTAAAAAAGATATTTGACAAACATGAAGTCCCATACAATGCAAAGCCCTGTTTCACATGTTATTTAGTTTTTTTTCTATCAGTTCATGCTTGTAAACTATGTTGTAATTTGAAAAGTCAATGGAGTTAGTGTAGATGATAGAACATCAGTTGAAATTTTGTATACAACAACAGATAAATCCAATACTTTTTAATTGAATAAGTTTAATAATAATTTTAATTTGTTGTCAAAGTAGTTCAATTAATAGCTGAAAAAGAATATATATTTCTTTGGTAAACATGATTAATTTTTAGTTTTTTCACTATCACTTGTTTTCTGACATTAGTGTAAATAATGTAGCTATTGAATTGTTTTAGGTAGAACTGTACCTATGAATGAAAGAACAAATTTCTCATAGTTTTATTCAAATCTCATATTTGTCTTCATCTGGTATAGATTGAAGAACTTGAATAAAATCTTTAAGATTTAATAATGGTAAATCACTATCATCGATATATTTAAATAATAAAATACATCGCAACGTTTTGACAAACTAGATATATCTGGAGAACATTTTTATTTGAACAACTCTTTCGATAGAATCCGTGAATGAATTAATAATTCAAATGGATATCGATGTGGTAATCAGTTTTCACTATCTAATTGTTCATAACATTCTATTATTTGTAAGATCCGATCTAATAAGTAGTGATAGATAGCCTAGAATAGAACTAATATACCTTTATCACTTAAGTTTTATGTAAATGATTGTAAAGTTTTTAGATATGCGTAAAATACTCTCTGAGTGAAAAATTCAACAAAATAAATATTTGGAAAATGAAGTCAAATGTAGATCTGCTGCATATTTTGAACTAACTAGAACCATCAGATATTTACTACAACTTCATTTTTCTGAATATTTATTTGTATGAGTTTTTAACTTAGAGCGTATTTTACTAATACTCAAAAGTTGTTGTTTTTTTCTGTTCCTGTTACACCAACTATTCGACTATGCTAATTAAGTGTACACAATAGTATACTTAATTGCATTCCTACAATGGAATGATTGTTAACTTTAGCATTACCCAAATGAAATGAATCATTTTTTGAATATATACGAATCAAGAATGTGTATACGAAATCGATCAATATTATCCGATATAAATAAAAGAAAACGTGTACGTTTAGTGAAAAATAAAATATTTTTATTAGATATAAAAGACAAAAAATATTTTTAAATATTTTTCTTATTCATTTAATGGAGGGATATTATCAAGAATATGAGTTACAAATGTTATTTCTTCATTAGATGGATTTGTACTAACACTTTCTATTGATGATACTTCAAGTATTTCAAGATAAGTCTTTGGTCGTTCTTCGACAGTTTTTTTAAGTCTAAAAGTAAATAATAAATATCTTAAGAATATAAAACAAAACAGAACATATAAGTAAACATACAATTGTGTAATAAGATGTTTCATATCATTTGAAATTTTTGGATTTGCTGGTATTGTTGGAGTCCATGCTTGAATTGTTTTCATCGTTTGAAATGAATTCATATTTGCAAATGGTTGTTTTCCAGCAACGATTTCAAATAAACTTAATCCTAGTGCCCACATATCAGCACGAATACCATATGGTTGACTACCATCACCAATCAATTCAGGCTATTAAATCAATATATATATATATATGTGTATGATTTCAAATATAAACTAAATTTTTTTACATACTGGTAAATATGCTTCAGTACCTTGAACGGCACCAACAGCTATTGATTGTGATACACGCATTTGACGACTAATACCAAAATCACATAATTTAAAGACTGATTGTTTATTAACAAGCATATTTTGAGGTTTAACATCACGATGTAAGATTCGACGAGTTTTAAGAAAATGGAGGGCTGATGTTATCTAATCAATAAATAAATATTAGTATTTTATAAAAAAATAATAGTTAGAAAAATAAATTTACATTATGAGTTAAACGACATAATACATGATCAAGATCTGTATATGAAACATTATTAAGTGAATGCATTGTTTGATAAAATCTATCCATTGATGCGTCCATTAATTCTACACAAATAAGTAACTCACTAGCTTCCTTAAAAAAATAATTTAAAAAAAATCAAAACATAGATTTTCGAAATATATAGTTTTACTTTATCGATAACTGCTCCATAATAAGAAATAATATATGGATAATTTTGTGAACCAACATTTTGAATTGTTGTTAAATCTGTATATGTGGATGCTCGACGTTCTTCTTGTGTTTCAAGTGCTATTTTCTGTAACAAAAAAATCATGTATATATAATCATGAAAATCTATTTTAATCTATTACTTTAACAGCCATTTGAACATCTGGATGTCCTTCAATTGTTACAGCCAGTACTGTTCCATAACATCCACGTCCAAGTACACGAAGAATATCAAATTGTTGAGTAGTGGCTTCAATAGTTTGTCCATGATAAGTAAGCGTTGTCATTAATGAAGGTACTTCAAGACTATTTATATAAATATTTTTTTTAAAAACACGATCATAGAAAAAAGAAAAAACAATTATATCTACGTGTAAGTAGTCGCTTCTTTTTTTTCATCAGTCAAATGAGGACATGTGATTGTAAAATTACCTAAAAAAAAACAGACAGTTAAATATTATTTCAAATCAATAGTAATAGAATTTTAATAATAGTAGACTATATGAAAATTTTATTTCTATTTAACATGACAACTGTAAGAAGAGAAAAACAAACGATTTCGATCAACTTACCAAATTTTTTTGCTAGTGCTCTTCGCGCCGAACCAGATCCTCTAGCAGCCATTTATATCGCAGTAATGTTTTTATGTATAAAACTTCAATGATAAAAAAGAATTTTATAAGTGATTTGATCTCGAATGTTTATATAGGAAATAAAGCACACATTCCAATACTTTAGTTAAGTTGTTTCACTATGGGAACACTTCAATATGAACGAATTTAAAAAAAATATTTTCATGTCTCTTGCTCTCCTATATGTAGATATATATGCAATGCTTAGCAACACCATGCTATGGTGCTTTGTTTTTCTTCTGTTCTTACCTGAATATAGAGGAATAAAGAAAAAAATAAGAAAATAAGAGGACAACCTTGCCCGCCGCAAGAAAAAAAACCGCTACGTCTAGATGACGCCTTCTCTTTTTTTTTATTGCATAAACAAACCTTACATTTGCATAGAATGCTCTTACAATTGATAGTGACTATTTGATTATTTAACTTACACTTAAATATTTAATTCAATGATATTTTATTAAATGTTACAAGAAATGTTTTTCTATAAAATACTCTTTATCTCTTCTATGCACCTACCTTTTTTTGTTTATACAAACTAAATTGTAATGTTGTCCTTTTCTGGAATATTAAAATGAAAATTTCTTGTTTTGTCTTAATCTATTATTGTTCATCATTAGGAACTATTCGATCGACACAATTATCCTATTATGGTTGCATGTGCTTAGTATTACAAAAATAAATCTGATTTTTTTCTTTGGCATTATAAATATATCTGCAAAAGAGAAGGAAAGAAAAAGAAAACGCTTCAACCAACAATACAGAGTCAGCATTATTGATTTTCTTTTTAGTGACTTCTTACAACTTGAGATGAGTCATAATGAATCAGAATGACGTATGACGAACTCTCTGAATCATTTGTGACGTACTATATTGAATTCTTCTCTTTTGAATTTGTAGAATGAGTCTTCTCATGACGTATTTATTGACGTAAGGACTTGTTCTCAATCAATATACAGACTGTTGCCTACGTCATCGTAATGATTTTTAAGACGCATATCTTTTAATTCTAACTGCTAACTGAATGGAACAGATTAACTATTGCCAAAAATATGCATCTAAAAGATTTACTAGGATTTCGTTTTATTTGACTACATTTTCAATTTGTATCATATTTATATGATCTTGATTTGAGTCTATAAACGATGTTATATGACTTTACTTTCAAGTCATAATGATCGAAATGCCAATGACGGTATGAGAAAAGACATTCTGTTAGCAGTAAATATAGACTCGGTTGGAATTTTTAAAACTTAACACCGACAGGAAACAAAAGAAGAAGTTATTTGAAATTGCATTAGGGATAGCGGAAATTAGGTGACTTCTTACTTAAATCTATTTATCTTGTTCTAAGCGATTGTCATCTGAATCCTTTGTCTGGTAATGAAAAACTCAACGTATTAAAAGGTTTCTGAAGAAACTAATGTCTCAGACATGACATAACATACAATATCTCTTAATTATTTATGATATTGTAATTTTAATCCATATATTTAATCGGAAGTATGTCGAATTTTCAGGATACTGAGCTGAAAAACAATGAATACAAAAATTAAAAATATTTCTGCGTGGTTTTTTTTAATCTTTCAAATTATAGTAGCTATTTTAGGAAGTCTTCTTAATTATCATTATTAAAAAAAAAAGAATCTTATACACGAGCTCCTGTCACATTTATCTGCTTCAACATGGTAGACAACACAGAAACTTTTATTACATGAAATAGGAATTTATGTTGTACCAATCCACGATTTTTTTTAATCTGGTTTTACTTTACTCGTATTAATAAGGAAGAAATATTGAGATCGTTTTGGATTTGATCTAATCGATTCATCATTGCGTACATGTTTTTCGGTTAAGATAAGCTACATACATTTTTATAAATAGCTTATCTTCTTAAATCCTGTTTTTCGTACACTAAATGATACGATTGGTTTATTCATGTTCTATTCTTCGTAGACGAATAAAGACAAAAATATACATAATTAATTTATGTTGTTATTGCTACTCATGACATCTAGTTTTATTTTGTCGACTGTTCTTGCTAAAAATTCTGAACAGAAAAAGTAAAAGTATTCGTTTGTACTTGAGATGTTGAAATATGACTCTCGCGTCTACTTATTTTATGATTATATTGCAAAGAAAATTTATTTTTATAAAACACAGAAAATATTAGATTTTGTTTTGTTAACGTTGTTCGGTAACATAAATATTAAATGTGTTGTATTTTATTGTTCCATTCATTATTGTTCAATTGTAACTATCTCATCATTATTAATGATAAAACTAATAAGTTATTATCGGATATAATTTATACAAGTCCTGTCAGTGGCGGATCTAGAATTTTAGAAGGACAGGGCGATTTTCGAAAGATGTGACGGTTATAGTGAAAAATCACTTTTTGATACTTATGCGAGGTAGTAAAGACCAGTTGTTCGTGCGTTTTTGCTGAGAAAAAACAAAAAAAATCTCTGGAAGGGGAAGGCGATTGCCTAATCTCCACCCCCATAAATCCGCCACTGAGTCCTGCTTTACATGTTCGTTGCTTTCTTTTGTTTTAATTAAATAGTAATATGTATGCTTGTGTTCAAATGTAATGCTTGAACAACGCATTCATAGTTTGTCAAGCTTTATAAATATTCTATTCAAATCTTCATGGTTTCATATTGCTCTCTTTTATAATAATATTCAAAAAAAGAAGATATAAACTTTCATTCTCTTCTATAACAGTGACTTTTCTAAAAAAATTCATCAATCTCTTTATATTCCATTGGGAATTTTTTTATCAATCACAAACTATTAATTATAATAGAAATTATTTTAATTATTGAACGTAAGAATATTGTACTACAAACTGTTCTTCATAGGGTTAGGGAAAATAAATCAATCACTTACTCAGCCATCGAGGTACTTGTGTCGTTCTGTTTTTTAAAACACACTCATGAGAGAGAAAATTCATTTTGGCGTGCATTGAGAAGACGAAAGAAAACAAAAGTGAAAATTATAGTTTAATAAAGTCATATACGAATGACGTAGCACCGTACAGAATTTTAATGGCTATATATAACTCAACACAATATATGTCACAAGGTGTAACATAAATGAAAAAGAACTATACGAAGTGATGCTCTCAATGCTTCATTGTAAGTAGTTGTGATTTGTGAAGTATTTACTTGTCTGTTAGACGCTGTTGGATACGAGAAAAAAAAAATAAATCTATAGATTTTCTTTCGTATGAAGAATATTGATAATAACAGAATGATGGTAAATATAACTAAGTGACATGATCACAGCAGGTAATTTTCGCATAGTAGACGAACATGTACTTTTTGTAGTAGAAAAAAAAACAAGTTTTAATTGCTTGGAAGTGATTATATTTTATGTACAAAAACCTCCTTTAAAGAGGGGGGCCCCCCCTTCAGAAAATCCATTTTTTGGTAAAGTAATCGACGTCGAGTTTTTATCATAGGAAGATGCAGCGAAGTTTCCTCTTTCAGAATATATATGAATTTAAAAAAAAAAGCCAAATTTTTCCCGACTTTCATAGGAGATTTCCATCTCACTACCCGGTTTTTGGAGAGATTTTCGCGGTTTTTGTTATTTTGAGGAACACTACTTTTTTACTTCTATCAACATGGAATCAACATTCTTATATCATATAGTACGACCTGTAGTATTAGTTTGCGGTATCTATTGCGTGCTTTCAAAAATTCCACATATTTATTATCAATATACCATTATTTCCTGCATTTGAATGAAAAAATCCATTTCTAAAAGTTCTTTTGGCGTTTTTCTCAAAACATAGTTTTCAGTCAGAAAAATTGAGGTAACTCACGCACGGTTCAAGATATAACACATCTTTTTTTTTATTTTAAACGTCTCAATGAAAGGAAACTTTTCATGCACCAATTTTTTTAAAACTGATTCCTGGGCTGAGAAAAGTGAAATTTACTGTCGTCAGATCGCTGTTTTTTATGCTTTTTTTAAGACATGCTTACTAAAATATTCATAAAAAATGAATAATACGGAATTTAAAAATTCTGGTTAATAAAAAGTTGCGTACTGACATTGGCTTTAATTTGAAATCACCCCGAGCTCTATATCTCGTATTGCGACAACGTTATCCAGATTCTCCTGAAGGTCAAAAATGGCCTATGAATTAGCTGAAACTCCGGTCTAGTACGGCCAAATGAGCTGAAATTTTTATCAGAGACGCATCTCTCCAGGATCACTGATTTCTGAAATTTTCAGCTCAAAAGGCTCATTCTAAATGGGAAATCATTTCTGAGGGGGTGGGGGGGCTTAAGGAAATAAACCACTTGTTTCGAAAACAAGTTTTCGCAAAAATTATCTGAGAAGAGACCTCAGTCATGTTTTTTGAAAGAAATTTTTCCTTAACAGATGTATTCAAACGTACATCATTTGACAAAGTTTCACACACTTATTGTGAATATCGTTTTAGTTTTGTCCTAGAATGTTATATGAATAACAAGAAAAGAATCTGAAAGTAATGCATTAGAATTTTTTGAAATTGCTAACCAGAGATGAGCACAGGATAACTTTTTCTGCCCGGTCCTGTTTTGTCCTGCTGGCTTTTTCTTTCTTGGTGGGAGGCAGGACCAGACATCAAAATTTTTGTCCTGTTTTTTTCTGCTGATTTATTCCGTTTTCGTAGATGACTGAAAAGTACATATGGGAGTTCTTACTTTTACTTTCAAAGATCAAAGTACGTAAGACTGTATTAGTTATCTGAGAGCTAATTTTTTTAATATAATTTTCAAGCACAATTAATACACTGTAAATAAGTATTTATATTATAGATACAACAAACTATACGAAAGTTCTGACTTATCACTGTAGCCCTTAAAATCCGAAGAAGTTTTTCTTTGCAATGAAAAGTAGCTGGTCACAGAAATGTTGTTTATGAACTCACAGTATGCTCATAGGTGAGCTAATAAGCATTAGCTCGTCGTACTTCGTGAGTTATAGAATCTACCTTGAAAGGAGTATATGACCGTATAGAAAAATAGCAAAAAAGGAATTTTAATCTAAAATTTGGTAATGAGTAGATCTAATAATCGTAGAAGTTCACTGAAATTTTCATTTGTATTGGATGCTTTCTCGTTCAGATCTTTGATACAGAAAAGTCCTCATATTTCACAAAAATGCTCAGAAAGCTAACTTTTCTTCGATATATGGTACCGCTAAAGGAAGGAATTAACTCTGACTGAAAATTTCAGCACATCCTAACGATCTTCAAACATATGTATGAGCAAAACATCAAAGAAAATCATCGCCGCTTTCGATTTCTTCATCAATCTGAGTATTTCTTCTTAAAAACAATTGTCCTCACGATGGCACTATGTATCAATATATCGCGTGGAAACTCATTGAGTAGTTTATCAGATATCTTAATGTTATGCTTAGTAACATCACACAGAAAAAGGCAAAACGTCATGTTGCACTTATGAATAAGCACCACTTTCCATTGCAAAATTGTACTTAAAAATCCATGAGTCTTGAAAGATTTTAGTGTTTTGTTGTTTAGTCACTAAAAAAACTAAGTTTTTCTCTCTATAATCGCTAATCTTATCTTACTTCAAAAGAAAGCTGAGATTCGTATATGAAGTCTTATGCGTATTTTTGTTGAAATCATGGAACGGCTTCTGAAAGGAACACTCGTCTTTTTATTATTATTAATAACGCGCTCATTAAAAGAAAAGAAGATTTTAAAAAATATGAACAGATTTGATTCAGGATGAGTACAGGACAACTTGTTCTGTCCTGTGCTCATCTCTGCTACCAACTCAGTTGACGTTAATTGGTTTTATAGTCGATGCTAAATCTTACATAGAAAAATTTTCGGTGAAAATTAAAGCGCAGTTGAGTATTAGCGAATTTCCGCGTTTACCAAATCAAAACAGTCGATTTTTTTGCAAGGTTTTCAACCTAACGTGAAATACGTTTCTCTAGAAAAAATGAATTTCATAGATGATTTTGACGTCAATGAGAGAGTTGATTCTGATTATCGTATTGGTTTTGCACCAACATAGTGTATTGTTTGCAAAAACAAACAAGAGATCTACGAGTCAAAATTTGAGCTTTCCCCAAAACTCAGAGAACTCAATGTGTCCATCAATGTGAAATCGTGACATGGATGACGATTAACCAAACATAAAGGAAAACTTAGTTGAAATTTGAGCTTAATCAGGTTATAATTATTCTATGCTTTACAAAATACAGAAAGACTGACTTTTCAGAATCTTGCCGATCACAGAAACCAATTTTACTTGACAAAAAACACTTACTGTTATGTACATTTCTATGCAGCACAGTGGGCAATTTCTATAGGGCATGTGGACATGGCTTATTTCATGTTAAAATCGCATTTTTTTCACAGAAATACTCGCTTCTACTCTTTAGAAAATAATTACTGATGAAAAAAAAGTGAAATTCAAAAACGAGTTTTTTAATGAAAAATCCCTGAGGGAGACCCTTACCCTAATTTTTTGTCAAAAACTTTTGCTATTTGAAAAGCTAACAAATCATACATCATTCAATGCAGTTTTGTGCGCTGATTCTAAATATGATATTTTTATTGGATGAAAACGTCTCTGAATCGAGAAAAATATGAAATACCTGAAAAACCATGGTTTTTTCGAAAATCTCCTGTATGGGCCAGCAACATGATGCTAATTTATGCGACCTGTGGTGATAGAGGACATATGGGAGAACATTCTGGCAAATTTGAATAACTTTCAAATTGGGCACTAGAGGGCGCGCTCATTTTACTAATATAGCCGTTTGCAAAAGGTCATAGGAAGTGATCCAAACTTTTGTGAACCAAACTACGCTACTGTCAACACATCGAGTTTCAAATCGTGTCGATAGTAGCGCACTTTGGTTCACAAAAGTTTGGTTCACTTCCTATGACCTTTGGAAAAGCACTGTAGAAAAAAAGACAATTTTTTTCTAAGAAACCTTCAGTAGTAATTGACCACTTTTTTTTATTAAAAATCGGTAGCGAACATTATGCAAATTTATAATATATATTGTTTTTGGCTGTCATTTCAACGGATCTTGTAAAAAAACTATGTGTTGTATAGATGGTGCTATTTTCAGGCTGATTTTTAATTATTTTCAATTAGCTCATTTTCCACTCTACTTGAACTTTGTAGTAAAACTTTTAACGCCATTAAGTAGTCCATAGTCCGAAGTATATCTAGCACTAATTGAATCTTGCAAAANTGAAGAGTTGATAATAATCATCAGGACACACCTATATAAAAGAAAATTAGAAAAAAAAAGAGACACATTTAATTGATAGCCTACTTTGAATGTTCCATCAGCGAACCAATGTTTGTTTTGCTTAAGAATGGATAAATTAGTTTTTGTTGTGAATATAATTAAATTTTTGTCTTCGTGCAAGATGAAATCTTCATCACGATATGTCTTTCTTAATCTTTCTGGTAAGCGACCATTGACATCGACTGTTTCAACAGTACGTTGTCGTCTAATCATTAGCATAAGTGCTTCATTTCTTGGAAGTTCACCAGCTGCACTTAATGGATATGTACGTAAGGCGGAATGAATAATTGAACTGGTTGGTTCATCTGTTATCACAACACGAGCTTTAATATCATTTTTTAATTGAATAGCTGGAACACGATCAGGTTGTGGAGCATGGGAATGAGTTGTTGATTGGGAGAGAATTGCATCCATTGATAAATTAGTATGACAACGAGCTTAATTGATAAATGATTTTCATTTGAATTAATTAATTGATGTTCAAAGCGAACTTACCTTTGCAATCTCGATTCTGGCATCGACGAATTAATTTCGTCGTTGTTGTACGTTCTACAGCATAGATATAACCATCACGAAGCATCATTGGTTTTTTTTTACAGAAAGGAGTTTCTCGATTTGAGACATTTTGCTTGAAAAATAGTGTGCTGTGAAAGTTGAAATTGAGAAGTGAAATGTTTCTTTTTTTTATCTGACTTGGTCCCATAATTAAGGATATTGGATCAGTGTTATCTTTAGTTTAGATTATGCTGAAATTCATTAGTCGAGGAACAAATTTAATTATTCATCGCTCACTTTAGCTCTATCACGATTGTATTGGAATAGTATTTTTTTTTTGTTGATACGTTTTTCCAATTAATCATCTCGCGCTATTGTACATATCTCTTGTAATTTTTCATTTATTTTATGTTATTTCCATTGGTTATAAAAAAAAGAATTGATTAAGAGCGATGCAGCAAGTAGACAGAAACGAACAGAACGAAAAAAAAATTCTGCGACGAAGTGTACTAGTGCCGTTTTGACCATTTCACTACATGGTCATTTGTATGATATTTATTAGATGGGCATTTAGACCATAGTTACCGTATGGGAACTATGTTACGGGCAGATAGACGGACACAGGTGAATTCCCGTTTGTGATCTCGTCAGCCTGGGGCTAAGTGAATCGCTGCGTGATGAACGTTACTTGTAATTATTCGGTGTTTCATATTTTGAAATATCTTATTACGTATCATCTTTCTCCATTAGAAAATTTTTGAACAGTTTAGTGTGCAACTCTGAAGAAGATGATATATATATCGTAGGTCAATCTCGGATTGACCTAGTCCAATCCTAGATTCGTCTAGTTTTGATCAGGCCAATCTTAGATTGGCCTACGACATATATTTGCAGAAAAATTTACCTTACACTAAATATTTTGATAATTCGATATCACCTTTAACTGATCTTTCTAGCAATAGCATCGAATGAAAAATGAAGATGAAAAATATAACTTTTTCTAACCATTGTAGCACTTTTGAAAAAAACAAACGTTTTAAATTATTATCTCAATAAACCTGAATTATAAAATATACTATGATGTATAGTAAATTTTACTTTTAAATAATTTAAGACAAAAAGCACTTGCAAAGTATAATATGTTATGAATGGAATGATGGGTATGGATGAGGGTATAACAAATGAAGGAGTCAAGTAGACTTTTCGAAGCGATAATGTGTTTTATAGTTGTTAACACAGCATTTGTTATTATTACGAATCTCGTTCTAGTTCTTTCTTTTATTTTTATTTCTAATAGTTTACAAACATTTCAGTCACATCAAAAGTATACGATCGATATGAATAAATATTAACCCTTTCAGTCCAGAATTTTTTCTACTAAACCGAATTTGATGAAACTCAGCATAAACTAACTAGGTGACATTATGAAGCATGTGGTTAAATTACAATTAAGAAAGCATGTGGCCACATGAAGATTAAAATATTTTTGTCATTGTTGAATTTTAATAAAAAATTGCTATTATAATTACTGAAACATTTATTTATTCCATTACTGGTACACGTAGTTTCTATGATATAACAAAAAGCAATTTTTTACACAAAGACCAACACAGCAAAAGTTACAAATTATATTCGTCCTTTTCTTTTGTGCTATAACAAGCGCATCGACGATAAATTGAAATAACTATTGGCATATGAGCCAAAAGTTATGATTTTTCGGAACTATTTATGTCCCTTATGCTCCTTTCAATGCGTTTTTTCTTCTGATTACTTATCGAGAAAGGTCTTCCTACCCTTTTCCCACTACGATAATTACTTACGAGTGCAGTACTAATAAGCGACACAATCTAAATATCCTCGAGTATCAAATTGGTCAAATCGGTGGCCTCGATATGAATAACCTATGCTCACTCGATGCTAGGACATACACATTGCTATTGCGTATTATATGTACAAAAGATAAATGTATTGTTGAGGATTGATGTAAATAAAACAAATGAATTTAATCTTTTGCAAACTACTGAATTATCATAGTGCCTCAGATATATCTCCTGAATACAAGTTATGTGCTGAAACCTTTTTTTGCACTAAGGAAACTTGGTATGGTACACTTTTCAATGTCCTCCATATATTCTATCATCCATGCAATCTAATAGAGACCTCTGTTAGCTTCTAACAGTTATTGAAAATAGTTCTCCAAGATTCTCAAAAACTTGAGGATTAGAAAATTCTCAAAGTGGGACGTATCCGTCCTACCGGGACTCAATGGGTTAAATTTCACCTCGTTAAATATGTAGTTGAAAGGATGAGGAGAATTTGCAAACTAAATCGACCCTATTTAAAAACGAAAAGAAAATGTTATCCGTTGTATGCTATTTCAAAGATAATTAACTCTACTCTTCAAAAATACCACTTTGCCCTGATTAACAGTAGAGTTGTAGTATAATTTAGTAATATACACGATTGAGAAACATACACTACTGTATGGGACCCTATATTCCGATACTTTTTGTCGGAATAACTAATACTCAGTCTGTTCTTTAGGAAACAACCTCACTATAGATTCCATACGATAGCTAAGCACTATCGATTATATATATCGTTGCATCAGCCTGAAAACTCTCAGTTGATACAGATAAAATGGTGTCTTGACAAAGTGCAACTAATTATCTTTGAAAATATCTCTAATAAGTAACGTTTTCTGTTAGTTTTCAAATAGGACTGACTTTGATAGCAAATTCACATCCGTCCTTAAAGAAGAAAATTATTTTTCATTTTCAAAAAAATAAATCCTACCAAACATGAATAAACCCATAGTCATGAAATTCGGTATATTAAAAGATGCAAAAAAAAGAAATTTCTAGCTGTTTATCCGCCTATAATATTATGCGTTCAATAAAAAGAGAGAGAAAAAAAATTATTCGATCACTTACCCATTGATCCATCGTCAATTTGAATTATAGAAAAATGTGTCATTGTTTATATTGACGATCTCGGTCAAATAGAACACATAAGTATGTCGATATAAACATTGACATTTATAAAATAAACAAAATAGATATAGATTTAGATAAACATGGAATATTCATGTGTTCAATTAAATGATTTACCTGACGAAATTCTTATAACTATTTTTAAAAAATTGGCTAATATAGAGGTACTTTATTCTTTAGTAAGTGTCAATAAACGGTTAAACAAAATCGCACATGATTTTGTTTTTACAAATAATTTGGCCCTTCTGTGGTCAACATCGGATGGTTTTGTTTATTCATTACATGATCCAATACTTGATCGATTTTGTTTACATATTTTACCTAAAATTCATCAAAAAATCAAATGGCTTGAGCTTGAATCACAATCAATGGAACGCATTCTTCTTGCTACAAATTATCCTAATTTATATGGAATTAGTTTATATAATATGCAAGCAGAAACAGCTATAGGTCTATTTACTGGTAAGATATTTTACTTATATTCTTCCAATGATAGACATATTAAAGCTATAAGTCAAATAAATTCATGAATAGATTTCTGGTTTAATTAATAAGATGATTACAGATTTTATTAAGTTGAAAATAATTTTGTATTCGATTCGTATTTGTTAGTATGAAGAGAAGAAGGTTGTCATCAAAGAGATCATTGTCCATGAAACTTAAGTGCTTATATAAAAATAAAAGACCTAGATATTGTCTTCAATTTAAACTTTTAAACAAATTTTTGAAAAAGAAAATGTAAAATAAAATAGATGATAACGTTTATGATTGTGATATAATATAACATTTAAGATGCAATATAAACGAACAAGTCTAAAGAAGAAAATCAAATATGTAAATTATATCATTATTAAAAAATAAATAAAGTATACATACT
The DNA here is from genome assembly GCA_905329745.1 of Rotaria sp. Silwood2. NCBI lineage: Eukaryota > Metazoa > Rotifera > Eurotatoria > Philodinida > Philodinidae > Rotaria > Rotaria sp. Silwood2. Next base: position 471,424 of record CAJNSZ010000034.1, on the reverse strand, counting down.
TAGACTTAAGCAATCATATAAAATCTAATAAAATATTTTTCTCAATGACTTTTTAATCTTTTCATTGTTTAGAGGAAACTTCCGTACTTCGTACCTTGAAAAATCAAATTTTATCACTGACTATCGATATTAGTACAACGGGAACACAACATCGTCCAGCAGATGTTCATAGAATTATATTTACACATATCTTTACCATGTTTACTAATTTACAATATTTAAATTTTGGTTTATATTCAATTCGTGATCAACGATTATCAATTCGTACACCACTCCTAACTGTTATCTCTGCAAATTTGTTAGAATTACACGTCTCTTTAGATAATTTTCAGGATTGTCTTTACTTACTTGATGGTCGTTTCAATAAACTTCATACACTTTGTGCTGATATTTTTTTCATTCGCTCTTCGCGTCTAATAATCAAAAATCAGGTAGAGTATTTTTGATTAATATGTACGTTATTCAAATGAATTAATAATATTGTTCTTTTCCTAGGAAAAACTACCTACTTTAAAATGCTTTTCGCTATACTCTAATATGAGAACAGATGTTTATGATGAATTAATTTTACCAGTTTTACATCGAATGTCAAATTTAGAAATACTCGATTTGTGCCTTATTGTTGATGGAAGAAAAATATTTTTCGATGGTAATGATTTGAAGATGAATATTATTAATCATATGCCAGAACTAAACAAGTTCACATTTAATATTCGTTCATCGAGTTGTTCTTATAATGAAATTAATTTACTATCAAATGAAGATATCCAACAGACGTTCAAAGATTTTAAAGATAAATAAATTATCTATTGTGCTGATTATTTTCCAAAAAAAAAAAAAGGTCAATGCCATATTTATTCATATCCATATAAACTGAAACATTATGATGATATAACAAATAATTTTCCAGGTGGAATATTCAAATGTGTTCGTAAAGTATCATTATTTGATGAACGTCCTTTTGAACATGAATTTTTCCTTCAAATTGCTCAATCATTTCCATTCATGGAAAAATTATATGTAACTAATCAAAAACAACAAATTAATAAACGATTTAGAAAATCTAAGAATGAAAATCAAAATTTATCAATCATTAAATATCCTCATCTTAAATATCTTCATCTTGTTAATGCTTGCAAAGATTATCATGAACAATTCTTACTCGATACCAAAACGTGTTTACCACTTGATGTTGGTGTTTATATGAATTATAAACTAGTGAAAAAATTGACACGGAATTTTAGACGAAATACAACACGAAGTAACTGTGCGAAACTGAATTACGTATATTTACATCGAAAAGTAGAATTTCCTGGATATTCAAACAGCTTTTTTTCTACAAAAACTCAACTTCCTGAACATGTAAAAGACTATTTTCCTCATGCGGAAATAAACTGATTATTAGTAATTTATTATTTAAATAAAACATGAACAAAAGCAGATTGATTTATATAGAATGAAAGTGTTGAAATGGAGAGATGGAAATGATAGAGGACAATGGTTGTTGAAAACAGACATTGAAGGACATATTGTTACAAATGAAATTGTGCTGTCTGGCTGTGCATATACTTCAGAAAAAAAACAAAATGAAATTACAAAGTAAATACGTCCTAAGTATATTGAAAATTCAAGAGGAAAATCAAGTGATTTATTTGTTTTCTTATATAAGACAAAAATGTTGAATAAATACGATAGAAATATCACAAATACAAACTTAAAATAAATAAAAAATGCAAAGAAAAAAATATATGTTCTTTACAAGGGTGTGGGTTGGGTGTGGGTTGGGTGGGGGTGTGGGGTGTGGGTGGGCGTGGCTGAAAAGAACATTTAAATCTACACCCACACCGATTTCTCGAGTTTCAGCTCAAGCAAACTTAGATCTAAGAATCTGACTCATAATAAATTCAATGAAGAAATGTTGAAGTGCGGTACGGTCTCAAGCCAGAAATCGAATATTGTAAGGAAAATAACCCTGTTGCCTCCTGTGGAAAAATGGAGTACTACGAGGAACGCTATCTGGCTCTCTTCTATATCATATGAGTTCTAAAGGTTTCATAGGAAAAACCGCTACACATTCAGCTATCTGGTAAGCCTGTGAAAAGAACACGTTAAATCATACAGAAGTATTACTATCTATACAGCATTATATAAAAATACATATTATTGTTGAAAGCTTTTCTTCACGTCGAACTTTCTCACAATCATATTCTACCAAACAGCATGATTTGTCGATGTGTTTCGAAATCTAAAACAGGATTTATAAGACACGGTACTCATCAAGATTCTCAAAATCTTGATAAGAAGAAGAATATTCTGCCTTTCGGCTACCTTCGGAGATGGGATAGGTTCGTGTTTTTCCGGAACCGAACCGAAATATTTTTAAACCGAACCGGACCGATCTAATTTTTGAAAAAGTTCTAACCCAATCGAACCGAACGGAATCAAAATTTATTTTGAACTAACAAATGCTCAGAGTGTTTTGAAAAGACAGTTATTGTATAAATGCATATAATGCCACTATTGATCAATGTCAATTCGAAACATTCTTCTGTTTTAAAAGGACAAAGTAAGCGTTAGAAAGTTTTATTTTTAAAAACTAAGTTCTCCAACTTTGGAAATGGAAAATAACAGCACTTTTGGTTACGATACAAAAATAGGCTTTTTTTTATACCAAAGCCACTATGTAGCAGCTTTTTATTGATACTTCTCGAAACTCTCATTTGTATTTGCTTCAGATCATTCATATCTTTTATTATGACTTCATAAATACTTGCTGTGAGAAACTTAAAAAAAGAAGGCAAAAAACTAGTTTTAACGACAGAAGAGCTATAA
>CAJNSZ010000034.1:391580-468535 GCA_905329745.1 Rotaria sp. Silwood2 | reverse complement strand
TACTCCAAACGAGTCAATCCATCAACATATTTGATCTGTAAGAATCAGGACAAACAGAAAATTAAAAAGATGTAGAGTCTCATTTTAGCATAAAAAATTTCTACAGAACAAGTCTAAATAGAATAGGTCTTAGTATGAATTTTCAAAACTATCTTGCAAATCTCTATTTAGTTTTTAATGCGTCTATGATTCGAAATGACGTTGTTATAATGTCTTCTTTGTTTTTTCATTCTCTGATGTCACGTGAATTATGAATGAATGGATTTTCTCTTGAATGAAGAATATTCATAGTAATAGAGTAATTAAAGTGAATTGTATTGATCCGATTAGGAAGTATTGCTATGTTTTCCCTAACCTAATTTTTACTTTATTAAACTAAATAAGTTTGTTTTTACAAATTAAAAAGTTTCCATTAAAAGTAATATTCACTGTTATAGAAGATATTTTATTGTTGAAACATGATATCTTTGTTCTGTTTGAAAGAAGTATTATCTGTTATCTATTCATGCACCACTTTTTCTTTTTTTTTTCTCATCATGTTGTTATTTCACCCAACATCGATACACAGAATAGAATAATAGATATATATCTTTTTTTGCGTCTAGATAATTTATTGAGTTGATTTGAGGAAAGAAAGATGCTTGAGCGTGGACAATATAATGAACCAGTTTATTATGGTGTTGATCAACTCCAAAGAACAAATGAAAATCAATTACAAGAGGTTGAAGAAAGACACGGTGAATTCCGACAATTAGAAGTAAATTCATTTTTGAAGAAACAATAAAAATCTTTATTGTTTTTTTTTTTCAGAATAATATTGTTCAATTGCATGAAATTCATCGTGATTTTGCTGAGCTTGTTAATAATCACGGTCAAATAATTGGTAAGCATTAGATTATAAAAATGAAATTGATTTAACTTTTAATTTTACTTTAGATAATATCGAATCAAGTGTTTCTCAAACTGAAACTCAAGTCGTTCAAAGTGCTATAAGCTTAGGTAAAGCTGTTGGATATCAGGTATGAATTTAATTTTAAAAAATAAATTTTATTAAAATAAATCATAACAAAAATAAATTTTATATTTAGTCAGCAGCTCGTCGAAAAAAAATTATCTGTGGTGTAATTGTATTTGTTATAATTGTTTTAGTTGTAATTATAACAGTCGTAGTTGTACTCACGAAAAAAAAATCTTAATACATCTAATTATTCAAAGAAAAATGACATTAAATTTTTGTTATCATCAAAAAGAATAAAAGAAAAAATCATCTTTCTTCAGACTATAGTAAAATAAGTATGCATATATGCCACTTTTTTTTTTTTTATCTATTCTTATGTTGACTGTATGAATAAATAAAAACAGATAGATTGATATATTGTCAAGTGATTCAAAATGTTTCAAAAAGAAATTTGTCAATGAATATAATATTATTTGTTGTGTAATAGAAGATGATCGATTTAAAAAGGAATATTTGAAATAAAACTATAGCAAGATTTTAATTCATACTGAAAGAAACAATCACAAATAGCGATCATTTTTTTTTTAAATATGAAAACTCTTTGAATATTCTTTCAATAGAAAAATTGACTTGAAAATCATTCAAGACTTTTGTCTATGCAAAATTGACAAATGATATAAAAAGTTTCTCATATTAGAATTTTGTACACTTTCTTATTGTCGTTTTATAACTATGAAAAAGTTTCAACAAATATTTTTCTTTAACTAAGAATTAATTATGTCACACTGATTTTCAGAAAAAACTTTTAATAATCAATTAAAATTCGTAACTTTCTACAATACTACCAACGATAAAATGTTGACGAATCATATTTTTGATGAATACTTCCCTGGAGAGTCCACCACAAAAAATACAAGGTTTTCAGAATATTTTTGCGTCTGTAGAACTTTGTAGAGCTCGTTGCATTGATCATTTTGGTAAAAAGAAATATTCAAATTTACTCAATAAATCCTATTGCTAGGACGAAAATACTTAAAAACTTCGACCATTCCTGACTGCTGTTAAATGGTAGATAATGTTTTTGAATATTTTGTTCCTAGTATACATGACTTATTGAGTAAATTTGAATAGTTTTTTTTGAATAAAATGATCAGTGCAACGAGCTCTACAAAGTTCTATAGACGAAAATATCTTCTGAGAACCTTGTATTTTTGCGGTTGACTCTCCAGGGAAGTATTCATCAAAAATATGATTTGTAAGCATTTGGTCGTTGGTAGATTGATCTCGAAGTAATACTCATTTGTTACAAGTGAAGAAGAGTCATACACAAAATTCGAATTAGATAAATAACAAGCGATCAAAGGTTTTCTTCGCTTTCAATTTATAAATTTACATGCCAAAGAAACATCTCACGATAGAATTCTCTTTTTGTGTGTGTGAGTGTTGCTGTTTCATTATTATTCTATTTTTCTGTAAAATAGATAGAAAACTCTTCTTTCAAGAATTGAAATTAATTCAAGACAAATGTTGCCGTGTTTGTTGAAGTGCATATTTTTTTATGCAAAATATAAATTGGCAAAAAGAAGCACTAAACTATATTTCATGCAAATAATATAAAACTATTCATCTCCTTTTTGCTATTTATAACTTCTTGTTAGGCGTCTTATGAAGATTATTGAACGTACTCTAGATTCAAAACATCCCGCCACTTATGAGTAAAGATGTACATAGATATTGGTATTGTTCAAGAGACTCGATTGATAATAATTACTAAAATCAATGAATATCTATATAAATATCATATGGAAAAATAGGTAAATATATAATTTATTTTAATGCTTATTCTATATATTGTACAATAAATTAACCTTCATTTTCATTTTTATCATGCTTCATAATAGCATCTTTATGTCCTAATTGTTCCATGAGTTTTGAATTTTTCATACATGCTGCAATAAATTCTTGTTTACTAATAAAACCATTTTTATTTTGATCACTATCCATATATCGATCACATAATTTATCAGTTTCTTCTTTTGATAAATCTGGATGTATTCGTTTAAGCATATGTTCAATATCATTTCTTGTCATGCCTTGTATAAGTAAATCATTTGATGTTTCTTTTAAACTCTGTCGAGATAATGCTTGATATGTATCAAAAACAGCACCTAATTGCTGTTCTGGTTGATATTGTTCGGAAAACATAACTACTGAAAGAAGATATTCTTGAAAAGATATTTGGCCTGAATTATCTTTATCAATCATTTTAAATATAGATTTACTACCATCTATTGATGCACCCATTGTGTTAAGTTGATTTTCAAATTGTTCATATGTCATTCGTCCATTTGGACTTACTGTTATAAATTGACGATAATACATTAATATTTCACCTTCAGGAATATTTGTTAATTCATGCAATTTTTCAAGTTCTTTCTGAGACAGATTTGATGATGAAACATTGCCTGTCGTTTTCGATGAGCTACATGTGGTACCCATTGAAAGATAGCGAATAGAAATAGATCATCAAATAAATAATGTAATGAGCGCCTAGATCATGATTGATTTGTTTATATTTATTGTTTAGTTTAAGCCATAAAGCTAAATTATCTAATGTGTATAAGATGTATTTTTTAATACAAAAACGAAAAAGAAATTAGCCTCATATTCAATGAAGTTTAACATAATTTAGTATTTTTTTTCTTCTTTCTATTTGTCATTAAAGATTGTTGTCATTTTCTTAATCGAATATGTCATTTATCAAGATAAATTAATAAATGAATTCTATACAAAATATTTTATTTCAAAATAGGAAAATGAAAAAGATGATTATCTTATAAAATACTTTTGCCAATAATGTAATCAAGAACGAAATTCAAGGTGTTAGCCAAAAAAGTGAACTATAATATTAACGCTTAATATGTGTAATCTTTTTCTTCATCATAAATGACATGTATTAAAATCGTTTAATAAGATTGATTGCTTATCGGTCTGAAATGTCATTGGAACAAGTTTCATGGTTGTTAAGCATTTTTGATTTAAATGACCGTATGAACTAAGTCTTTTTTTCTTCTGTTCATCGTACAAACATTTGCAATAACCTTGAACGCTACACATATCTTGTGTGATTCTATGGTCGAAAATAAATAGCCGATAAATCGAGGTCGAATATAAATCATATGATTCAATCTCACGTTTTTTTTCCTTGTTTCTTTTTTCCAATTAAATTGAACAAACATACATACATGCATATACGGTAAGCACAGTAAAATATCAGTACTTTACATATATCTAACGTATCGATTCATTCATATGGTACACATACGCATTCGTTCATTCTGTCGATTTATTGCATAATAGATATATTTGATCGATAAGCTATTTCTTCTGGTGCCTCTTTTAACAGATTTTGATCTTCTCTCCTTGTGTTCATTCATATAGCATACGATAGTAATAAATAGTGAATAGAAATATGAAGAGGTTCGTTTGACCTATTTGATTTTTTTCTTCTTATATCTGGTGTAGAGAGAATCTTACATATTTCTTATTTTTTTCTTCTTATTCAATATTCAATTATAATACCTATATAAATCCGTCAACAATTGTCACCTTTACTTAGTCTATGTATTTAAGCAATGTGAAGGTGGACATATAGAATAAGAAAATCTCGATAATTACATAGTAAAAAGACAAGTGAGTGTCAAATGTTTCTAACAATATAATAATTTCATTGACAAGCATATCATAGAGACTATAGAGATAGACACAAAAAAAAGATGACAGAAAGAATAATAATATTATGCGAAAGATATCGTATTAAAATCAAATGTTATGTAGATACAATTGAAAAAAAAACGAAACCGATTATTTCTCATGAGAATTTAGTCTGATGTGTCTTATCAAAAATAAAAGAATATACCTGAATGTTAAAGGTATCATTTTTCAAGTGTATCTCATCATTATCATTATCATTCATTGTTCTCATCATTGAGGTAGATATTCTTCGATCATATCTGTCTAGCCAAATTACTTTAAAGTAGAACTATTTATCGTGATTGATTCGAGTATATTTTTGTTTTGCGCATTGTCCGTACAATATTCTTTATAATGGATAACAGAGAAGAAAAAGAATGAAGACGGGTGCTGGACACGAGATAAGATGATATCATCTTTTTCTTTTTCTATTCTCATCGCCTACCAAACGTCGCCGACAATGTTAACAAGCTCTAGATGGCCTGTTGGCTAAACAACAATCACATTGTGTCGGGTGTTTGTTGCTATCGGCTGAGAATGCTCATAGGCCTGATCGTTCATGTCACATGTATATATATATATATATATATATATATATGTAACAATGTTGCATAAATCGATCACATTTCGATAGTAGCATCAGTAGGCAGCTAATCAAGAAGATGTGCCAACACTCTATTATCCTTCAATAATTGTCTTCATATCGTTCTATTTCTTTGTGTATGTATTGATGATAGAGAGAAGAGAGAGAGAGAGCATTGATTAGAGAAGAAAAAAGTGAGAAATCGAAGCTGAGAACGAGCAAACGTTCATTGATGTGTGTGTGTGGATATGTGTGTGAGAGATATTGCTCATCGACCGTTGCGTATGTGCCGATACATATGATTATCGATGGGAAGAAGGGACAGAGAGAGAGAGAGAGAGAGAAACATCGCCGCATGCATCCATTTATGAATATCGATCAACTTGTCATCGCACATATAGACTCAGCGTACAGGATGGATCATGATGAAGACCAACGCACACATAATTCGTTTCAGTTTTTTTTTCCTTTTTTTTTTCTTCTATCTTATTAGATGAACACAGTATGTATTTTGTAGATAAATATCTCATTTTATTCATCAGCAATCGTAGCATGAACATATCGATTTTGATCTTAAGAATTGATAAAAAGGATGAACATCTGCGTTTTTGTTTTCTCATCACTCTTGTTTGAAATTCTTTGTTCCTAGCAAATAAACTTTAGTTATCAATTATAAATTCTGTTTTCACACATTGGCATTAAAATGACGTAGATAGCGACATTTTCACTCAAAAGGAAAAACAATATTGACATAATGTTAAGAACCATTTTTTTTAATATATTTGTAATTGATATAAGAAATACACATTGTAGCATGTTTGCTTTTATTTCATTATCAGTTTTCAATCATATCTACTGTATAAAGAATTGATCATGTGAAAGTAGTGACAATTAACTGAATTAATTCTTTTTTTTCTTTTTTCCTACATTATCCAGCTTATGTATTTCATAGTCAATCCACGATAGATAGTAGCATGTGTGAGAGCTTCTTGAAAAATGAGAGACAGAGAGCAACAGAGGAAAAAATAGTACATATACACTGTATACAATAAATGCGTCAACATGTGTTTAATTCTTTTTTTTTTTTATAGGTCCCTCTTTTCCTCCCTTCTTTTCTCCTCTGATGACTTTGTCGTCATTGTCGGTCTTCCTCTTCTTCGTTCATTCTAGATTCATTCTGTCTTCATCATCAATCTAAGGACATACTACTATCATCATGAATCGTCTTCTAGTTCGACGTTGCAGTATGTCGTCAATTGAAGAAGAAGATGAACCGACAACATCTGATGAACTAACGATTCAACCTGGAAAATTACAATCATCACCGTCACAAAATTATCACAAATTACATCACTCACCATCAATTCCTGATTGGGATTCGGAACTATCTGAATCAGAACAAGAATTTGACGATAATGATGATGATCTCGATGAGAATGGTGAAGAACGAGCTGCAAATCGAGCTTTACAAAACTTTATACAAACATGTTCGAGAACAGTACGTATTGAGAATATTTTTTTTCTATTAACTTCTATGCCGGAGATGATTGGCAATTGGATCACATTTATCAAGGTTATCTTAAAAAGACTGATTAGAGAATCAATATGATCACTGAAGGAAATAGACATAAAAAAAAGCAAATCAACCTAAATGAATAGCATTTGAAGGCAAGATAAAGAGAAAGAATAAGGGAATGTCTTCGAGGAAAATTACAAAATCGATATGCCTTTCAACGTCTGCCCATCCGATTAGCATTGTCATATGAAGACATTTACTGTACAATGCTCATTGATGTCAGAACAAGGCCACAAATTATTGAAATATGTGCACGTGCGCCTATTTCAAGAAATTATTCATTAAGCAGTTGTGATAATGCTACGGTTTATTTCTTTGCACGAGTATGATTGTATAAGTACTATCATAATTTGACCTTTTTGTATGTTATTGTCATTTTCACGTATTGAACTATGTCTTTTTCAGTTCCATATATCTATCAGGAAGGAGGAGTAGTCTATTTATTTGGTTAATGACAAACACGAGGCGATATGTAGTCTATTGTCAAGGTCTCATACTTGGACGCAAATACACACATGCGTTCGTGCTACCAATGCCTGGTGATAAATTAAATGAACAGCAGTAGGTAGTGATAGTGTTTGTTTGATATAATGTACACAGTTGATTACATCTTATATATTATATTGAAGGAAAAATTACGCATGTCGAGGACATGATAACACGTTTTTCTTATGGGAAAATGAAATTATATGAAGAGGAAAAAAGAAAGCGCATGATAGAAGAAAGACACCACAAATGCAGTGACACGCATGATTTCGTTGTATAAAAAGAAGGCGGAGATATGACTTTTGTCCTCTATTCACACAATTTTCATAGATCATTGAACACATTAATTCAATGTGTGATAAAATTGTACATATGTACCATTGTCCAGTAATACAGTTCTCATACAATAAAAAGTCTATGCAAAATTTCATAAATGAAGAATAGATCATTTAATGTGATCTACAACAAAGAAACATAATAAGAATATCTATAAGATCATAATAGAGTTTTTAATAGTTAATGATATCCAAAGAATAAATCCATATTTTATATTCAAAACTTTCTTTTAAATATTTAAGCCTAATGAATATATTTTAACTTTGATATTTTATATGAGTTGAAAAGCTAATTAAATTATTCACACGGTACACATTCATTAGATATTTTGTATATTCGTTATATTGATGTTAGCATATCCTTAAAAACTGATGATATCATTTTTGAACGTTGAATCGATTATTGATAAATAATTACAGTATAAAAGGGCATATAATTCAACTTAATAAAGATTTTAAATCTAGGAAAAATTGCTACAATATTGATAAAATTAACGAACACATGTTTCTAAGTGTCTAATTGCTTTTGAGTCAGAAGTATGTACGTCATGTAGGTTCTCATGAAGGCTTATCTCTATACAAAGTTTCAAGTCGAAATTCAAAACTCACTTTTCTTGATAGAAACCATAATATTCTGCTAAACAATTCGTTAAAAATACAGTATTTCAAGAACAATAAGCTACTAGCTCAAATTCTTTTCAGGATATTCACAGTACTTTAGCATCTATATGATGCGTATAGCTCTGACTCGCAAATGATTTGACACTTAGAACTGTAGCGTCGTCAGTAGCAAAGATCCTTGTACTATATTCCAGAACATTTAGATCTCCTCGTGATTAAAATATAAGTATAAAAAATATTGTGTACCTCAAAAGTCTCGCACCACTATTTTATTTTGATTCGTGTATTAACACTATACAACATCAATTTAATTTGGTTACACGCCTGTATAGCAGAGATCGAGTATTATCTATATCACTGTTTAATATGAAAAAATTCTTGAATATAAAATACAATAAAAACAAACAAACTTCAGTCCTAAGAATAAAATAACATAAAAAATTACAAAATGATAATAAAAATGTTTGGAAAACTTTTTTGTTTTTATAATAGAAATTTTGTTTATAAAGTTTTTATAGAGCTTTCGACGGCGTACCTTTTGAAAAAAAAACAAGATTTTATCATTTGTCTATGCAAAGATATTCGCAAAACAAACTATGCTGCAAACATTTTGAGACACTCAGTATTTCACAATGTATAAAAATTTTGAATATAATATCGTCATTTCTCAATGAAATCCAAAATATGGTTTTGTACCAAAATGATGAGCGAGAAAAGCTCTACAGAGTCTGATAAAATGAAAAGCTTTCTGAATACTTTGTGTTTTTTGTAATTGACTGCTCATGAAAGTATCCTATAACAACAACATCATTTTATAATGTTTTATATCATTTTTTTTTTCCAGGAGTGAAGTTTGTTTGTTTTTATTGTATTTTATATATAAGGATTTTTTTGTATTAAACAATTATGTATAGATAGTACTTGACCTCTGCTATACAGGCATATAACCAAATTAAATTGATGGTGTATAGTTTTAATACATGAATCAAGAGAAAAAAGAGGCGCGAGACTTTTGAGGTGCACAGTAGTTATGTATATAAAACTTATTATGAAATTTTTATTATTGCTATGTACTTGCTTTTAGTTAACAAATTTCTAAATAACATTAAGTAAAATACAGTTACATATAGTTTCATTTCCCTCGTTTATGCTTGCATAACTTTTTTCAATGCAAATAGAAGAGAATTTTGTCTGTTGTTTACCTAACTAAGTGAGTGACTAATAAACACTTGTCAAAACTCTTGTATTCTTCTTAATCCATTAAGATGATTCTTTTTCATGAGGAACGAAAGAAAAAAAAATCCTTAGAGAATATTTTTCTTCCTATGCTTTAAGTTTGTACTCTCTTTGATATAAATAATTATTATGAAAGCTTATTCTTGGTTTTCAAAAGAAAAATAAAATATCAAAATCTAATGAGATATTTATTTTTACTAAAATGAAAATAATAAAATTTCATATTTGATTGAACATAGGAAAATCGTTATTTTGTTGAATTTATTTTCGTCTTCTTAATAAATAATTTCAATGAAACGCACGTCGAAATTTTATCCTTTCTTTATCGAATTAAAGCTCGTACCAGAATTAGAAAGTCATGAGCGTAAACTGCATAACTCGATAATGGCAACAGTTAGTGACCTACGATTTTCAGCAATCAGAAAAGAAGGACTCATTATTAATCATAGAAAATCTTCATCGATCTTATTAGTGGAGTTTTTGTTGATTTTTCAATAATTACCAATATTCCAAATCGTTTGGTTTTAATTTCTAATGGTATCTTGTGATTTTCTTTCATTCCTAAGCATATCTGATGGTTCCTATTGATTCATGATGAACAGTTAAAAACTGATTTCCAGTGGTAGAAATAACCAAAAATCAAGAAAACAGTGTGCTCCTCATTGCAAAATATTTTTATAAATGCATGAAAACGGTGTTTCATTTTAGTTTAATTTTGATTTTGACATGTACTTCAGATTCATGATGTAAGTGATAATTTAGATGATTATATTCTCACATCTGAATATTGGAGAAATAAAATCACGTCTCCATTCGGTCAAATTATGTTGAATTTGTGTGGATTTTCAGAAAATTTTCTGACTTTTTGATCAATATTTCTTTCAAATGAAACATCATTTTCATGTATTGTTTCAAAAATGTTTTGCGAAACTTTACGATAAATTTTGTCTTATATTGTATCAGAGAAAAACAAACGTTCGGAGTTCTTTCCTTTATCGATTATTGAAATGTGCAAGTCGGTAGTTGTTGCTATTGAGCTTACACTCATCTCTCTTTAATTCTCACGCAGATATTAATTACTCAAAACTTATTGTACATGTTTATTTCTCTTTCTCAATTATGTTAAGTAGAACTTGTTCATTCTTCTTTGAAGAATTATGTATTTGATTTAAAACAAATCTTTAGAGAAGTATTTGTTCATAAACAACAACACTACAATTCTTTTTTTTAGTATAACGAAAAAACAACTTCCAACACCAAATTCTAATCGAATATCATCTTAAATCAATAGAAATATAATTGATTAGCTTAATCTTTTATAATGAGAATATGTCTGTTTTTGTATTATTATTATTATTATTATAATTCTTTGTATTTTCTTGTATTATTTCCAGATTTGTTGTTTTCAATACTTACTTGAAATTAATAGACAAATGAATACTACTAAAAAGCAGATGTGTGTTTCATCCGTCTTCTCTTGTCTAAGATGTTTTCTTCTATTTATCTATTCGAAGCATTCAAGTTAACCCGAGTAATTTGCCTCCTGTGAGGCGCTGTATTTGTTCTCAATCAAATTGTTTTTCATGTCTTTTTTCTCTTGGGTACTATGGATTTATTTCTGACATGTGCGCGAGCATAAGAGTAACGACCACTAAGTGTTCAATCATCAGTTTACTCATGCTTGTGTATTTGTATATGTACATTTATATATATATATATATTCGATTAAAGAAAGAGTGCATGAGAGAGAAGAATGTTCAACAACTGCAAGGATCATGTGGCCCTGTCTTTTTCGTTCGTATATTGACTCATTCTTTTGTCAAGTAGTTATTCTTTGTACATATACACATACACACATTCTTTTCACTTCAACCTTAAACCTTTCATGGATATTGAGAATATTGAGGTGAATTTATAACTGAAATCGATTGAGATTTATACACACATTATATATATCTATATTTATATATTTTGTTTTAGTATAAAACTCAGATAAATGGTACAGATGGTTCATATTCACCGTCTTCAATTCATTTGTATGGTAAGTCATTTTCCTTCATATTCTATTTTCAGTTAACATAAATCAAAAATCCAATTATAAAAATAACAAGATATTTTACGTCAATTACCCGATAAATGTTTCCTCAACGGAAGTATATATTGATGAAATGCTATAAAAGATACACGATAATGGCAGATTTGACAGAATGAACGGTGTGTTATATTTCCTCCACATGCAAAAAAAATAAAGAAATTATATAATATGATAGAACTATCTTGCCAAGTTTTTCTATGCATGTACATATGTGTGACTGACAGAGTGTGAAACGGTATTATGCGACTTGAAACGATAGAATCATTCAAGCATTGATGAGCAAGTGTCAATCAAATGCAGAAGTTTCTTTCTTTCAATCTTAAGAAATCAAGAAATTGTTAAAGAAGATTATAATTATCTTTTTTTTTGATGAAAAAAAAAGCATACATAGAAGACTGTATTAAATCTCATGTATTCTTATTCCTAATATCTCCAGAATCAGTGGTATGATAGGATCGAGTTTGTAATAAGATGAAATAGGATATCAATGATTACATCATCATTATTCTTCTCTCAATATATATTGGCATCATTATATATATGTCCTTGTGAGTTCAGTCATTCTGCAAGAAAAAAAGGGCATTCGAGGAATATGAATCTTTTTTTCTGTTTTATTCTTAATTTCCTTTTTGATTACTAACCTATTATAGATATAACTTTGAAAAAATACAAATGAAAGTAACACATATAACACAAATACAAATCAAAGGTTATATATTATATTCTAGTGCTTCTAATCTGTCATAGTTTTCTTCTATTCTCTGTTTGTCGCCGGCGAATATTATTTGAAGCTTCTGTCATCAACATTCCATTATCTCTTTTAGAATAGTGTATGTTCGCTCACACAACATTGGTCTGTTTGTCTTACATAACTATTATAATACTCCTCTTGTGTTCTCTTTAATGGCTACACATACATAGAAAGCGAAGAGAGAAAGTACAACTGTTTCCGTTGGAATTAGATGTGTGAACATATATTGTTCGCTTTGTTTGCTTCTTCTCCTCTTCTTCTTCTTCTTTTTGTCTGTCATAATCGTCAATCGGAAATACATACGTAGGAGGGAATGAACAACTGTGTATGTATATCTATGAGAGCAGGAAAAAAAAGAAAAAGGGCATTATCATATATCAAATACTATTTCGGAGAAGAATAATAACAGTTATAAAGACAAGAGTACGATGAAGAGAAACTGAGCAAATTATTACGTGAATAAGCTCGAAGAGGTCATAAAAAGAGATAGTGTTCACACACACGTCATTCATTTCATTATACAATTTATCTTTGTCTTGATTTGTTTTTTCTAGACGAAGACGATTCCGCTGAACTTGACGCAATTATATCTGAATTACGAGATTTTAAAATTCAATTTGAAGAATGTTCAAATCATTCATTAGTATCTCATCATCAATCATCAATTAAAAAATCAAATAAAATGGAACAATCAACAAATCATCCATCGTCATCAATAACGTCTTCTTCTTCAATATCAAATACAAATGGTTGTGTTAATGAACTTCGTACACTTGAAGATCAACTTGAAGCTGCTCTAGCTAGTTTAACACTAACAATTAATGATTGTACAACAACCAATATAGATTCTCAACAACAACGTTCATCTGGTTCAAGTGCTTGTTCAAGTGGACTTGGCGATGAAATAACAAATGATACATCGAATCTTTATAATATATCGAATACAAATCATCAAACAACAACGACAACGACGACTGTTTCATTTACAACGAAAATTCCAACAACAAATACGACTGATGATTGTGATTCAGCATTTAGCGATAGCGGATCAACTGATAAAGTTGCATCACTTAATCATGATGAATCAGTAAGAATTATATGTTCATTTATTCAATTTATTATACTTTTAAAAAAGTTTTAATATTAATGAGAAAAGTCCGTCAACTGATAAATCGCTTTTGAATTGCAACTATATGCATTATGTATAACCAAATGAGTTATGAGTACTCTAAAAATAGTTCAGATTCATAGGTTATTACTGCTGACATATGGCACTATTACGGTAGCTTTTAAATAAATTTCATGATCTAGAAAAACTGATTTTAGAATTTGGAATTGAGATTTTCTATAGAAACAGTCGTTAATGACAATAGTTTATTGTAAATGTTTCAGATCTTATCGTTGTTTCTATCTTAAAATACAATTATGCTAAAAACATGTCTTTTTGCATCGCTCACATATACATAATGGTAGATTCCATATTTTTATTTCAGGATAGAAGCAAATCAAAAGGCCTGAAACTTGGAAATCATGACATTCATTTAAAACCTATCATAAGTCTGAAGTATCTCCTCAACGATAAGCTATAGGTCTGAACGTTTTTTCAGATATTCAAAATCTGTTTGAGCTTACATATGATGAACATAGTTACAATTCAAAAGCGACTAATCAGTCGACCGACTTTTCCCAGGAGATAACAGAAATGAGATTGGTTTGTGCTTTTTGGAATGGCATTAATTTGGTCGAAGGGCAAAATAGCGAAAAAGAAATGTCGAGAAAAGAATGTCGAAGGGATTTATAGACAAGAAATAGTTGTTAAAAAACTTTTGAAATTCTAGACCGGCGAGATGAAGGTATTTCGTTGCATACAAAAAAGTGAGGAACGTATAACTACATCAACAAGAGATAATTGTATATGAAAAATATTTAAGAACAAACCTAACGACAAGACAATACGTTTATTTATGTGGATGAGTGTGGGTGTTCATATGTAGTGTGCATGTGAAAGTAAATCTTTCCTTCACAGCTACAGCCACACCCAAGTTTCTTTTTGTCATGTATTATTACAAAAAATATTTGAAACTTTTTTTTCTGTTCTAATTAGTAACGATCAAAGAGACAAGAGAGAATTTTTTAATAATAATTTCGCAATAATCTTGTAAAGACTTCAAATAACAATGAATTTTCATAGTCTAAATTGAATTCCAACAATCAATCATAATCGACATAAGATTGAAAATAATCATTTTTATTCTTATTAGGTAACTTGTCATTCTCTGGTGCCAATGACAAGTACAGCAAAGCAAATGACATCAATAATCGTCGATCAAGATGATTTAATTTCGTCTCCTTCTCAACATCCATCAAAATTACTTATTCGTACATATAATGATGACGGCTCAACAAAGAGTATACTTATTGATGACTCAATGTCAATACGTGATGTTCTCTTTGTGCTCGTTCATAAAAATCATCGAGAGCCTGATATTGATTATGCTCTTGTAGAAATTTTACCTGATCTTCATATGGGTAATCAAGAATTAATTTTAATTTCATGTTACATAAAAAAAAAACTTCTTTTTTTTTTTTTTTGTAGAACGTATTTTTGAAGATCATCAAAAATTAACTGAAGCTATACTTATGTGGCCAACAACTTCACCTAATCGTCTAATATTTACTAAACGATCAGAAAAATATGCTCTTTTTAGAGCAACAACTTCATTTCTTGTAAGCTATTCGGATTTTCTTTTTAAATATATAGATTTTCATAATAAAAAAAAATGTATATATAAATATATAGGTTAAAGATGAAACACTGATCGTTTATGATGAATTATTAAAAACACCTGATATGGATGGAATTATTTATTTAAAAGAAAAATCTCGTAAATCATGGAAAAAACATTTTTGTGTACTTCGTTCATCAGGTCTTTATTTTGTACCTAAAGGCAAAAGCAAAGTAATATATACTCTATTTATAACAATCATCGATCATTGTTTTGTATACATAAATTTTTAGAAAGATCTTGTATGTTTGGCTAAGTTTGAAAATGTTGAATTATTTTTTGGACTTGGTTGGAAAAAGAAATTTAAATCACCCAGTGATTATTGTTTTGCACTTAAGGTTAATAGTTTATGAATATTGAGAATGAAAAAAAAGACAACAAAAAAATTGATTTTATTTTTATTAGCATCCATTAATTCAAAAGAAAAGTTCAAAATATATTAAATATATGTGTGTTGATACAAAAAATGAATTTGATCGATGGATTACAAGTATTCGTATTGCTAAAGTATATTTCAAAGATTTTAATTTTAACTATAAAAATAATTCTTTTTTTTTGTGTGTGTTAGTTTGGACAACAATTAAAAATTAATTATTTTCTTATGGAAAAAGCAATGAATATTTATCGCTCGTCAGGTAATTATATTTTTTGATATAAGTAAAAAAAAAGGAAATTCAAATTAATTTGAAAGGTCGATTTGCTGCTGTGTGTGCTGCTCGTTCAGGACCATCGAATGAACAACAAAACCATCGTAATAATAATGAACTATGTCCTTCACCTATGCCATGTTCATCAATACGTGATCGACAAGTTCTCAATCGAACACCTATCTTACCAAATAATACTAATTCCCATAATCAATATAATGCTTCACATTCAATTATGTCACCTCAACCAAGTTCTTGTACTAGTATACGTAAGAAATTGTCTTATTTTGTTTTTGATAATTTAAATTTTTTGAAAACTTGTCTTATAGTCACAACAAGTACACTAGTTAGTAATGAACATAATAATGAACATGAAGAAGTTGATGATAATGATGAAAATTCTCCGATTAAATCAGCTAGTTATATGGATGAATTACGTCAACGACTTGAGCGTGTTCTTAATGATCCTCCATCACCTATTCCGTCATCATCATCACTACCAAAGACTTCAGTACAACAAGCTTCAATTCCAATTGAACGTCATTCATGTCTTCCTGTTTCGAAATCTTTTCGTCTTCCTGTTCAATCTGTACCTATACAAGTTCAATCATCATCAATCTATCGTCCAACACCTGTATCACGTTTTCCACTTAAGTCAACAACACCATCACCATTACAAACACAAACAAATCATTCAATGTCATCATCAACCAAGGGAACTATTCGTGGACCAACATTAATTACTCCACCAAAATTAAAATCAACTATAACTACACAATGTTTAAGTTCAACAGAAAATTTACGTACAACTAATATTAATAATATTAATCATCAAACATCAACACCAACAGTTGGTTCAACACCATTGCCAAGAAAACAATTACCATCATCACAAATATCAGATAGAAATTTATCTTATCGAACAACAAATAATTCAAATACATATGGATATCAATATCATTTTGCAAATGGAAATTATCATCATCATCATCATCATCATCAACAACAACAACAACAACAACAGCAACAACAACAAATGAGTAAAAGTTTTATTATGCCAACAAAACGAGAAGGTATATTTGAATGTTTTAATTTCATAATTGTTTAAAATTTGTTTTTTAATATAGATCATCGAAGTGCTAGTTCATTATCTGTTGTATCAAAATCCGATTCACTAAATTTAGATGAGACAGATTTTCCTCTTCCGTCACCAACATTTTTTGAAGATCTTTCTCATACATCGAAAAATACGAATAAAATTCTATCGAATTCAACAAAATCTAAACCAACTGTAATAACTAATATGAATATGAATCGTTCGAAATTGCCATCTTCAACAAATTCAACACCATTAAAAAAACCTACAACAACAGTTCGTACGAATAATCGACAACAACCTTCAGTACCTGTTAAAAGTGGGCTCGTTGCACCTTCTCTTAAACTTTCAACATCTATTTCACAAGCACCTGCACCTAATAAATCCCTAATATCATCAACATCGACGAATTCATTAATTAATAGCAAAACGTCAATAATAACTACGAATAAAACGGTTCCACCTGTTCCACCACGTAAATCGAGTATTCCTCGTCCATCATTTAATGGTACTAGTCCATCTTTTAAACCTCAACCACCACAACGAGGCTCATCAACGAATCTTTTTCTTCATAAACCTCACGTCAGCCATTTATGATTGATATATACATTGAAGAAAAACAAAATTTAAATTGATCTGCTTACTTGTCTGATTACCCCGTGATAATAATGACCTTAATTTATATATGTATACTTGACGTAAAAAAGCTCGTAACATGCATCTATGCAGTGAAAACTTCTTTATTATCTTTTTATTTGTTTGTTTGTTTGTTTGTTTGTTTGTTTATTTGATTTTTCTTTTTTTTTCTTTTTGTTTTTTGAAATTTACAAAAAAAACCAAAGGTTCTATTTCAAATGAGAACGAATCTAATTCATTACATGAAACGATTAATATGCAAATGTACGAATATTTGATTCAAGTTCTTTAAGAGACTTTAAATGATTAGTAATATATATATATTACATTACAGTTTATGCTTCTATTAGTAATTTGAATATATTTTATTTTTTGAATATATTCTATCATAAATAATGACCATATAGTTCTTGTGTGTATTCTTTTATTTATATCGACCTTCAGCTTATTATTATTGTAAAATAAAACGATGCAGGTGAAAGAAAATTTTGTTTTATTGACACAACAAAAAAAGAAAGAAACATTCATTTTTCATTTTGTTAATGAAAAAAAAATCGAATGCAGTCAAAATTTGGCTTTGCTCTTTCGAGTCAACTGTTCATATTCGGATAGAATATAAGACAATAAAAAAAATAATGAATTTTAAACCGTCACTGTCTATAGTAATGTAACCAAGGGTGTGTTAATCTGACAATGGTTCTGCCATTAGTCGCCTTCTTTATGCCAACAGAGTAAAAAATACGTAATAATTACTGTCATTGACACTATACTACATAGGTTTTCTCCAAGATCATACAACACACTCCTATCATTCATGATCCTCTGGTTATTCTACTAACTATATAATTGTATATCAATATGGAATTGAAAAAAAATACAATATTGATGGTGAATTATATCGTGAGACTAATAGATATTGAACCTTATTCAAGATTTATTCATATATCTAAGTATCAAATGTCAACGGGATTTTATTATTTTTTCAATAAGAACTATTCAACTGATTTTAAGCAACTCGTAAAACAAAATAATAAAAAGAATCTTTATATACATGTCTTTATCTTAAAAACGTTCTTTTACTGCCGTTAACAATGTGAACAATCGTACTATACGAATATCTAAGTCTTCTGTAAAAAGAAACAGACAATAGTACTAAAATTTTATGACCATTATATTCTTATTCTTTGTCATTGTGTGCATTTTGTATGCTTCCTCTTTTTTTCTCAGACATGTACAATATTGTTCAAGTAGTACTCTTTTATGACATCATGAGATGAGATATGCGTATATAATGGATGACGTAACTGAATGTTTGATGCTCTTGTTAATGGGATCGAGTTGGCAAGTGGTAAGAATAGAAATTGGTCAGGTATCAAGAATCATGCTTTTTTTCTTTCTCTTTTTTCTCAAACATTAAATACGTCATTTAAATTTTTGTGATCACACTTCAAATTCGGAAGCATGCATGTGTATATATATATGTGCGTCTGTTGTTAGATCGAACGAAAAAGTCAATAGGAAAAATATGAACGAGCAACATGTACATCATACGTAGGTAAATAATTTGCTTGAGTGCCATGACGACAGAATAAGTGATGAATCATTAGAATGAAATACGAAAGAAAAGTAGATTCTTTATTTGTTTTAATTACAATTATGAATGAAATTAATTCAAGTTAATTTACAGGTATGTAATTATGAAAGTAAGGAAAAGAAAAACAAGCATCTATGTATAGACTATTTTGATCGCTGTTCTTGTGAAGAGGTTTATTTTTCTGTTAGACTAAATCGAAAAACTTGTTTGGAGAATATAACACGACTCGGTAATCTAGTCACAGCAGTAAACTTAAAGCATAAGACTGTTTTTTGTTAGATTTCACTCGCTTGTTTTTATTCTTCCTGTAATCGTATTCTCCAGTCGCACTCTCGTGTGTTTCGAGGTGATGTTTTTCACTTTCTTTAGATTTTTATTCAACAGAGCTTTTAATAAATATATTCCTTGTGTAAATTCATACTATTTCATAATAAAAAAAAAATATTTTTCATCAAGGTATTTTATTTTCTGTTTTTGTTTTATGTATTTATAAATATTCTATTATGTCTTTTTTTGTTTATCTTTTTATTATATATATTTATATATTAGATTTTTTGATGTCATCGAAAAATATTATCATTATCGAGCAGTGGTTTGAATAGGTAAGAAATATTTATATTAATAAATCAAAACAAATTAAGAAGACTTTCATTTTTTTATTTCTGCAAATATGTAACATTTTTTTGTGTATATAATTCCTTGTTTACTGATATAGTTTTCTTTATTGTCTGCGAGTCATTGTACGTAAATCACAATTGACTTCCGATATAGTTGTTAATTCGAAAGCTTTTTTATTTGGATGAGAATGATCTCATCTTATAAAATAAATTTTTGGACTTGATAAATGATATGATAATCAGATTATAAATACTCATAATACATTTTACTTGTTTTACATATTTTTTTTTTGTTAATGATTTATTTTGAGATATTTTTACAATATGTTCTTGTCACTATGAATGAAAGTTCTAAAAATTTTACCATATATACATGCTAAAATAGGTAATCCAACTATTTTATCCAATAATATTCATGTGGTGACTAAGTTTCACTGAAATGTTCACTTCAGTTCTGCTCTTCATCTTATATATAACAACTATATCATACTTCACTGTTTTAGCAGTTTTATATTTTCTGTTTATGCTACAAAAATGATTCAGCCTTTTCACATAACAATAGAAATCAAAGATCCGTAATGTCACCGTTTAGGTATCATTTCTATATTTGGATGACATTGCTAAGGAAAAAGTAAAGGATGAATTATTCACAAACCGTTTGATATACCCTTGTTCCAAATTGTTATGACTGTTCCTCATGCTCGAGTAATCTCTTGAGTTTTTCTCATATTTTGAGTGATATATCCAGAGTGGAAGAAAAAAGAAAGTTGTTATTTCAACCTTTGATCAATCAATTCTTTAGCTTTTATTGAATACTAATGATGCTGAAATAATCGTCTTAATTCTTCACACAACAGTAAAGATCATGGCTATGCAATGTTCACTCTTATATAATTGATACATATTTTTTATGGTATGTCAATACCAAATGACAAGAGCAAAAAATTTTTTAAAAACTTCAAGCTAGTAAATCTGTAACTCTTGATTAGTGTTTCTTATGCTCTGAAAATCATATTGATTATGCAAATAGAGGTTTTTTTTATCGTAATTCCACATTGTATCTATTGGACCTGTATATGGATATAGTTGTGAGGTATACTATACTTATTATAATCTTTTTTTTAATTTTAAATCAAAGCCATTTATAAAGTATTATTCAAAATTCAGTTTATTATCGAACGATATATAAATTGATTATTGAATCCTGTGTAGATGATGTCAAAAGTTACTAATTCTGATCTCGCTGTTATTCTTTCCTGAAGATCACAATAGTATCCATTTGATGGAACACCTGATTAAGGTGAATGTTTGATTCATGAAACTGAGACTTATAGAAATTACTACTAACTTTGACTTCTAGAACTGCTGAAATTATCATGTCAAACAAACTTTATTTTGTAATAAAACTGAATGATCTGCAATCACATTTTATCTTATACTATATAGAAGAAAGTTTTATTTTGTGATAACCTTTGTCGGCTCAAACTTTTGATTGAATGTTGAAGTAACACTAATTTAGTAGTCTTTAGGAGAAAAGCTAAAGCAAATTCTATCACAATAATCTGAAAAAAGGCTATCAAAATAATAGATTACTTTTGAGCCTAATATACATATATGTGTCAGGCAGAATTGAGTTTTAGGCAAAATTAAATATAGTTTTCAACGAGTATCATTTCTAGTTAATTTGAAAAAATTTCAATAAATAATGGAAATTGAACTAAGTTTTGGAAGACGTAGAGCTCGCAAGTTGTACTCAATAGAAATTGAACTAAAGTTTTGGAAGATGTAGAGTTCGCGAGTTGTATTCAATAGAAATTGAAATTAGTTGGGAGGAATATATAGTTCGGAGGTAATAAGAAGTCGTAATGAGCATCANTTTTTTTCATTTCTCCTTTACTTAGGTTTGGCTGTTTTATTTTCTTTAGCCGAAACAACTAATATTTGTTCTATTGATTTTAATCATGTGATTTGTTCTGTTTACTTTAAAAAAAAAAGGAGAAATAAATAAATTTATTTCATCAATGTGTTTGAAAACGTGACTATTGTTTGAGAATATCTAATCGAAATAAGAGAAAAAAAAATGTAACTTCTAAAATATTTAAGAAAGTACAGATCTTTAATTAACATGTCTCTTAATTATTCATCATTTTTATAAGTATCAAATGATAATCAGAAATAATTTTTGTCAAAACTTGATGAGCAAGGTCAATCAAGATTAAATTCGAAAAAAATAAATATATTCAAAATACTTTCATTTATTCGGTTACTCTTTATACATTCTCTGTGATTTTATATCAGATTTCTTTACTAGATCAACCTCCCATTTTCTTTTTTGTGTTGATGTCAGGTCTAATATTGATTTTCAAAGGAGGAAGAAAATGTTCTCTATTGACATAAAAGTTTATTCTTAAGAACAAAATTAAACGAGATCACTGTTTCTATAATAACTAACGGCATGTTATGTTGAATAGTTTTTGTTGCATATGTACTTCTCTATGTCACTTACAATTATAATGAAAAAAAAAATTTCTTCATATGAAAGAGGAAGACAAGAAAAGAGACAGAGCAAAAGAGCAAAAAAGAGAAAGAAAAGAATTTATGATATGTAAGATATTCATTATGAATATAATGCAATTCAGATCACAAACTTATGAACTTTCATCGAAATAATAACATGCGATAATTTCAATGCAAAATGTTAAAAGTATGATTTAAAAAAAAAAAAAAGAAATGTTGTTGTTGTCATTTCATGATATGTTTGTGTTTTCTTTTTTAAAAGAATACCTGAACAACCCAGAGAAAAGGGAAGAAGAATAAGAAACACTTGAAAAACGAAGAGTAGCAGACTGTTGAAATCGATATATACTCAACTTATTTTAAAAGCAGTAAGAGTCTTGCTACTTCTTTTGTCATGCGCAAAATAATACAGAACAGAAAAGCATGGGCGTAAGTCACCTCTGAAGACAGAAGAACATAGGGCGTGTAGAGGAGCCTAGGGGAATGTAGAGAATTTTTAACATAGAAAATTGCCCAAAATAGGGAGCTGCGTCGTTAAATTTTTAAAGCAGGGGGTGTAACTCTCCACCCGTCCCTTCCCTGTTTACGTCCCTACAAAATAGCTACTGAAAAACAAAATAGAACTTCTAGAAAAAAACAAAAACTTAGTATGATGAAAATTAACTTTTAATTCATGGTTCGAATGATAAATTAAATCTTACATAAAATATCTTTATTTTTTTTTTATTTAGAATCCAAGCACACCATCAAATAGAAAGCCATCTCGACTACCTCTTTCATCGCCGAATAATAATCGTCTTACAAATAACATTCGTGGTCCATCATGGTGGTTATCATTAATATTTTTACTTATATCTACTGTTATTGGTTTTCAAAGTGGTCTTGTTTTTCTTTGTAATGTTAAACGTTGTATAACTGATGATTTATCTTCTCAACATGAATCAAATAATTTAGTAAATAATAATCGAACAAATTCCCTACTTGTTGCATCTATTAATTTACCACGTGTATCAAAGAAAAAACAATTAATTCTTATTGCTGTTATGACAAGTAAAGATTTTTTAACAACACGTGCACCAACTGTTATGCGTACATGGGCAGAAAAAGTACCTGGTCAAGTTATATTTTTTTCAAGTGAAGGTTCAACAACAAATGATACACGTATTAATCTTGTTAGTTTACCATCCGTTACAGATACATATCCACCACAGAAAAAATCTTTTCTTATGATGAAATATATTTATGATCATTATTTAAATAAATTTGAATGGTTTATGCGTGTCGATGATGATGTTTATATACGAACAGATAATTTAGAAAAATTACTTCGTTCAATAGATAATCGTAATTTTTTTCTTTTTAATTGCTTTCTTTTTATTTTAATAAAAAAAACATCTTTTTTTTTTGTATTTAAGGTAAACCATATTATATTGGTCAACCAGGTGTGGGAACAAAAGAAGAATTTGGAAAATTAGCTTTAGCTGAAAATGAAAACTTTTGTATGGGTGGACCTGGTATAATATTTTCACGTGAAACTTTAGCACGTTTTACTCCACACATTAAAAAATGTTTAAAAAATTTTTATACTTATCATGAAGATGTTGAACTTGGTCGATGTGTACATAAATATGCAAATACTTCATGTACATGGTCATATGAAATGCAACACATTTTATATAATCATCCAAATAAAACTGATGGTTATCGAGCATCAAATCTTGTATCTACAGATATTTTACGTGCTGTTAGTCTTCATTCAATAAAAGACATTCGTGTATTTACGCGTGTACATAATTTTGCTTTACAACGAAAAATTATGGAGATGGAACAACAAAAAATGTTATTACGTCGTCAAATCGATGTTTATGATCAAATACTTAATATACAAAATCAAATAAAACTTCAAGCAAAAAATATTTCAAAATTAATACAAAAAACAAAAAATGAACAAATTAAAATTAAATTAAAACAACAATATAAAATATTGAATATGCCTGATCAAAATATTGGTGAACAAATTATATCATTACATAATAATACATTTCGATTATTTATGAATCATAATAATGAACAACAAGGTATAGATAGAAGATATAAAAAAAACAAGGATATAATCTATTAAGGTTTGTTTTTTGCTGTTTAATTTTTAGCTCATCATTTATTGACTGCGTTACGAAAATATTTTAATCAATCTCTTAGTTCATCATTACCTTCTCTTTCATCATCATCCTTATCAAATGATTTAAGTTTTCTTTTTCCATTCAATTCTGACTTATCAATGTTAAAGAACAATAATAATCACGACTATTTAACACGTACAAAAACATTAAATAATTATCATAATAAATTTACACGTCAAAAAAATAATAGTTTCTATGAAAAAAACGAACCTGGTATCTATGCATTCTTTACTGGTAGTCAATACACAGCAAATACAGAATTACCTGTTCGGTCTATTGAACCAGCATATAGACATTGCTTTGATGAAGTCGTTCGAACATATATGGAAGACGTAAATAAAATTTCAAGAAATATGGGTCGATTTTTAGAATACAAAAAAACATTATATGGTTATTATAAATATCAACCAGGTCATGGAATGAATTTTATTTTAGATTTATTTCTTATCTACCGGAAATTTTCTGGTAAAAAAATGTCGGTAAGTTATTTTCATAAAAAAAAGAGCTGTTAGCATTATCTTCATGAGTCTAAAATGTGAAACACTATGTAGTTGCTGTTAGTGATTACAGAAAGATTATTTTATTCTATCTATTTTGAAATAGATTTCTTCACCATCTTTTGAATTTATTCTTCACATATACAGTAAGAAAATAGTTCATATATTATAGTGAGACGCCATTAATATTCAGTCTGTGATCTCGTATATCAACAACGTCCGTCGTAGTCTGTGATGTGGGAGGAAGGCGGGGGGGGGGAGCGGGGAGAATGTTGCTAAAGAGTTTCTATATACTTCAATACTTTTGTTACATCTTGTTTCACAACAATTCAAATGAAGTTAATCTTTAAAAGAACTTCAATGAAATTTTCATTATAAAATTTTATTTTTATTTAGGTACCCGTACGAAAACGTGTATATGTCGTGCAAAAATTTCGTCCTCTTTACTTTCGTGAATTATCATCAGCATATTCAAGTGCAATATTATCTTCTTCCGGAGCTGGTTCTCCTCATCATACTAATTTAACTACACCGGTGTTTAATAATATAAATAATACGATTATAACTTCATCTTCTACTCCTATACATATGATTGTACCTGTTAGTGGACGTCTTCCTACGCTTAAAAGATTGTTAAATAATTTCAATCATGTTGTTATTCGTACTAATGATACGGATCTTCTTAATATACATCTTTATGTTATTCTAATGGAAACAACTGAAGATAGTGGTGAGCGTATGTCAACAATAATTGATTATATTAAAAAATTTATTCATGATAATCACGCATCACGTATACATTTAATTCAAGTTAAAGATGGAAATTTTACACGAGGCTATGCACGTTCATATGGCGCATCTCGTTTTAATGATACAGATCTTTTATTTTTTATTGATCTTGATATGGTTTTTACTCGAGATTTATTTCCACGTATACGTCATCATACTATTTTTAATAAACAAGCCTATTTTCCAATTATATTTAGTCAATATGATCCACATTATTGGGAAATGCCACAATATGAATCAAATTTTTCATCATTTAAGTTACGTGATGATATTGGTTATTGGCGTCAATATGGTTTTGGTATGCTTGGTATTTATAAAGCAGATCTACGATCTAGTGGTAATTGGAATGTTGAAATAAGTGGATGGGGTAAAGAAGATGTTGAAATTTATGATAAATTAGTTCAATCACCAACTTTAAATGTTTTTCGAACAATTGATACCAGTTTAATGCATGTATTTCATACAAAAGAATGTTCACCAACATTACGTAATGATCAAATGAATATGTGTAAAGGAACTAAATCAATAACATTGGGATCACAACGGACATTAGTGAAACATGTTCTAAAATTGATTGAGCCCAATAAAATCTGATATATGTTGTTCTTGTTTTATTTCACAGATTTTATTGATTCATTCATGTCCTATCATATATTTATAATGAATACGTCAATCAGGGATAATACACTTAGTGATTATATTTATTGCTCTGAATGTCATAATATATTTGTATTTCGATCGAAATAAAATGAGTAGCACTATTTCATTTTACAGAATTATGATAGCTCAATATTCAACACAGTAACGATTAGCAAAGTTAAAAGATAATAGGTTTACCATAAATAATAGCGTCATGTGTATTTTGTATTTTTCTCGACTAACTTTAAGCTTAGAAACTTGTGCTTGTTCTCGACAGATTTGTTCTTCAATCTTTAACTATATTATAGACACTGAGTGTAATGGGCTATTATTTACACATTAAAAAGATTAGGTCAAAGGATCAATTTTTAGTGACCTTTTAACATAATGCCTGAATGTCTCAAAATTCTTAATTCATATTGAGGATTGTTTGCCAATGTTTGAAAACAAAAATGCTTTCCTTAGACAAGGAGCATATCGATGTGAAAATTCCATGATTATAGAAGAAAGATTGAGCTTTGTATGAACTAGAAAATGGCAATAAATTTCTTTGAACAGCCAAAGTTTCAACAAATAAAACGAAATCAACTGTTCTTTCTATAAGAAAGTCACACAGTATTACTTACGAGGGAACATATTTAGGTGTTCAAGCTGTTGAGATCCCATCTTTTGGCGATAGATAGATCTCGATGAGGTATGAAAAACCCCAAAAGGATAAGTGTCCTTAGGCCTTCTGCTCAGAGTTATAGGCATTTTACTGGAATTTCAGCCTCAGGGATGGTATATACCAACGAATCAAATGAAGGTATTTCTACTTCAGATTGTGCCCACATACAGGTGNGGAAAAAATTAAAAAAAGTTAACATTAAAACAAATAGAGTAATCATGATCACTTATCATATTTTGGCCTTCTTAATAAAGAAAAAGCACAATTCGTAGCAGAGATGTCCATCGCGGCGCTGCTGCGGTCGCGGTTGGTGGCGCGGTAGGCCGTTTAAAACCGCACCACGGCAGCGGCTATTTATTTTTTTGGTCACCGCAGCAGTTCCGTGGCATGAGCTTTTACAGAAATTCACTGTGTAATTTCTAGAAACAATTTTACCTTCAGAGCTTAAATTAAACTAGTCTTCCAAATAAATTAGACAAATTAAACTTTTTATCTTCTCTAAATCTTGCATTTTACGATGATTTTATTGTCTGGGAAATTGATGGAAGTTTTAAGCTTATGTAAGTTAATTAGGATGATAGTAGAAATGCACTGATTACAATTTGAAAGTGTTTATTGTATCGTCCTACGTCTAATAGATATTTTTAATATAATTTTAAGCTACATGCTTTGACCACTAAAGCCTGTTTCCATGCTTTTTCTTTATTAAGAAGGCCAAAATATGATAAGTGATCATGATTACTCTATTTGTTTTAATGTTAACTTTTTTTAATTTTTTCCAGATCTAGATCTAGCAAACTATTGCAAATTGAAAACGTAGAACAAGACTCTGTTAACACCTTGCATAGTAATGCATTTTATAATTATTTTTGTTTTTTAATTACACATCTTAAACCCTCTAATCATCATCAAAGTCACATGAATTTTCATTTCTCTTTGAATTGAAGCTATTACGTGAAAAATTAAAAAGCTGCCATTTCCTTCAGACTCTTTCATTGTTTCACAAAGAACTTAAATGCTTAGAAGTCATTTTTTACTATAGCAGTTAAACCGTTACTCCTCATTGATTTTAAGTGAAAACTAGACTGTATGACCACTGTAGACCGACAAATACCATTTTTTCTTCATGCAGTGATAGTAGCAGTATTGTAACTTTTTGTTAAAATTTCGCTGCGACAGCGGCAGATTTTCAGCCGCGATGGACATCTCTGGTATGTATCCAGGACGAACAAAAGCTCGTAATATCAAAATATATATCCACAAAAAAGATGATAGTGATAATGAAGAGTAGATAAAACACTAGATATTTTTTTGAAAGAAAATTACTTTTGAAATATTTTATGTAAACATTTTTGTGTAGAAAAATAAACTGTTTTTCACTTGTTTGAGTTTTTTGCACAAATTTATCAACAAGAGCAATAGCGAAGAAAATATTGGTCAACTGGATAACGAGATCCTTAAAAGTCTCAACTGAGACTATATTTTACTGCAAAAGCCGTTTCTCTTCAACTTTGGGAGACTTTCTCCTTTAACTATTCCCCTCCTCTAAGCAAAGCCAAACGAAAACTATGCTCTGGACCATAAGAGAGATCCTGGGTGTTAGTGTTAAAGGGGGTCATTTTTTGGCCTTTGTTGACGGTTTAGTTTTTCTATGACTCTTTCAAAGTGGGTGTTTGTCGGTGTTTTCGTGCATAACTCTCCAAGATGTGGGTGTTTGTAAGAGTGCCTTATATCCGATTTTACAAATGTGAGTGCTTGTGGTGTTAGCATAAATTAGTAATACACCAGAAATCATGAGAAATCACGGTAATGTTGATACGAAAAATGGCTGGAAGTAATTAGAAATGATAAGAAATCATTGAAAATCATAAATAATAAAATAAAATGTGAAATTCTGTTTTACTTTGATTTTCTTGGTATTCAACAATAGCCAATATGTCGAGTAATTAAACTTTATTTCTGATGATTTCTCATAGTTTCCCTAAATTTCTAGTAATATCCAATGATTCTTATTGAGTTTCAGTCCATTGATAAAATCAGATATTTGTGAGTAGAAATCATAAAATAAAAATATTGCTAATACATACTTTTTGATGACAAGATTATCACTGAAAAGATTTGAAGTTATTTTTAATGGATACTTACTCCTCAGTTTTTCTCAAACCGAATGTTTTTTTTAATGTGGTTTGAGATTAGCGATCTTGATTTTGAAACGTAATTAGAATATGATATGGAAGACAACAAACGATTATAAGCATTATCATGGTAGATAGGTAAATCTGGTAGACAATCATTCCTGAAAAATGTCTATCAAGTTTGTTGACAATAACTTGATTCCATTTATGAATATTTAAATCAATATTTCTACTATTGTTTTTATCGAATTCGTTTACTTAATTTAGTGCTTTAATTAATCATACATTTCAAATCTAGTTGAATGATAATAGATAATGTTCGGAAAAGTTATCATTAACTATTTTGTTGACCCTTTTATCATTAAAACTATGGTGAATTTGATTATTTTTTGTTTAGAAGAAATTGTTAAACTCTATGTACAGTTGAAATTCTTTGTAAATAAAGTTAATAAATTTTCTCGATCAGATTCATTGTTGCCTACATATTTATAGGTTGAAAATTGTTATTTTTACTCAGAACTATCATAAAATATATTACCGAGATAAGTATACTCTAGTCTTTTCGTTTTAAAGTTATTTCCATATATATTTATATATAGAACTAAAAGAAGTTGTCAATCTAATTCATCATGAGACTATTTATATCCATTTAACAATTTCTTCTCTAAATTAACAATATTTGTGTATGTACAGATGTAATAATACCAAGACACTATTATTAGTTCGCCAAAATAATCAAACTCGATAATGTCGAGAAATCAGTTAGAGATTCGGAGTCGTCGGCTTGAGAATTTCTGATCAAACTTTGACGAAAAATAATGATTTTCCCTAAAAAGTCTCTTCATGACGGAAAAACCAAAGATCAGTAATTGGTTTCTCCGAATATCCAAATTCGATTTTGTTTTTGTCAAAGAAAGTCTATGATAGACAAGCAACGATTTTTTGAAAATTTGATCAAAGGTAAATCCTCTCTCAGAATAGAAGACCATGTTTTTTTCTATATCTTTTTTTAGGAAACTCACCGGATCTTTGGAGACTATAGCACCTAACAACCGTCGTTATTTAATTAAACGTACTTTTTTTTCTAGGAAAAAGCCTCGTTTTTTGGCACTTAGTTGCTAATAACGTCCGTTTGAAAATCAGGAAAATTTTTCAAAAGCTCTTGATTTTCTGAATGGATACTAGTAAAAAAGCTGTTAGTGCAATATCTGCGAGACTAAAATGTGACAAACCATTCAGATGGTCTTGGCATTCGCAGGGAGATTGTTTTAATCTGTCTATTTTGCAGTACATTTCCAAATCATTGTTTTACTTATTCTTCCATAACTGGAAATGTCTTGCACAATCGGTGGCATAACCCCAGGGTGTCTGTCAAGATCTGTGAGCAGTAAGTGGGTAGTGATTTACTTTTCTCGCTGTACCCTTCAGCATTCCTTTCACTGATTATTCATTAATCAATGTGTCATTAATGAGTTACTAATGAGATATTAATGAACTGCTAATCATTGATTAATTAGTTACTTAAATAAAATGTCTGCCACGGTTTGTGAAGAGAGAAAAATAGGTCCAGAGTTCTACATTGTATACTTCAACGCTCCTTTTAAATCGTGTTTCACAAAACTAGCTCACAAGTAGAAGGCAAACTTTGCGAGAGTCATATGAATTTCCATAATAGAAGACCATGGCTTTTTATTCTGAGAAGGGTTTACTCAAGATCGAACAATCTGAATCTATAAGTGGTTTGTTGAAATTATTGAGTTAATTTTTTTTCTGGCGAACGAACAATATCAATTAGTATTGGTATTGTTACATTCCTATTAATATGACTTTTCAAAAACAGATATACAAAAAAAAAAGGATTAATAGTAGCAACCTAGTTTTTATTAAGCCAAACTGGGAATACAATGTACTTCGCCAGTAAGCGTAAGGAAAAAAAACGAAACAACATCAATTAAAAAAAGAAAATAAACGAATTTATCTTCGATAATAATGATTCGTCTGACCTAAGTACATTAACCAAGAACAGAGTTAGAGATAGAAGAAAATGTTGAGAGAAAAAAAACTATAAAAGAAAAACTATGACTGATTACAACCATCGATGTCCCATAAGTTTATCATGTAAATAATCATCAATTAATTTTTTTGTACCACTTTCATAAATAGCTTCAATTTCCATTTTACGTTGATGTTGTTCAAAAAATGAAACTTGACGACGCCATTCATCATTGATATCTGATCGTTGAATGAATCTAGTAATCATTCGACGTTCACGTTCATCTGTTATTGGTAATGTTTGAGAAATACTCTTTGAAAATAATGATAATAATTCTTCAGGCCATACACCTAACCATCGAATACGATTATGATGATTTCCATCAAATGTTGATTGATATGTACATGCAATTAATACACCGAATATATCACAATCAGTTAATATATAAATAGGTGTATCCATATACAGGCGAGATAATTGCAAAAGAAATGAACGTGTTGCATGATCTGGTTGACCACGACCTGTTATTAAACATGCACCACAATATCGAGTTAAAAAACCATCATTAAGTAAATGCTAAAAAATCATTGAAAAGATTTTCTCATTCTTTTTTGTATTTATTTCATAAAAATTGTTACCTGAAAAATCGTATCTTTTTCAACAACAAGTATAAATGTAATACGATTTTCTGTTTCAATAATTTCAATATCATCATCGATTATTAATTGACCATTAGATAATTGATTACAATTGATAATTTCTCCACTACGTAAATTTCTATATTGTACATTACCTAAATAATTATATGATAAATAATAATGTTTTTCCTGTTATCATAGATGAAATTACAAACCAGAACAAAATCCTTTTGCTGTAGCAACAAGTCCTAATTGTCGTCGATCAACACATAAATGTTTTGTAATTTGCTCAACAATATTATCACTTACACGTTGATGATGAAAAAGATTAACTTGAGAATAAAATAATTCTCTCATATTCATTCGACTTTGTGTACGAACAAGACGATGAATCGTCGATAATACATATATATATCGTGTAAAATCTCGACGATCTCTATCATCAATATTATTATTCCATTGATATTTTTGTCCATTAATTGTCAATGATGGTAATGATGATGGTAATCGATACATTTGTTCAACACATAACTTACACATTTGTTCAATAGTGTTTAAGATTCTCAAACGAGTACTGTCTGACATAATCTGAAATCAAATTTGTTTTTTTTTTCTTAATGTTACTCATTCTACAATATTTTCATTTACAAAAATAATTAGAATATATGTCTTCTTTTGTCTTGTATGCGTCACGAACGATCTTGCTCTCAACTATTAATTTCTAATTTCAGACTTATTTTATATATGTAGTTTAAAGATGTGTGGGACTAATTTTAGTCTAGGTCTTGGCGAAGGAAAACAAAACTTGAAGGTTTGTCGGCAGCAGATTGACACCATAAGAAAAAATTTGCTGAAACCGATACCATGGGAAAGAGAAGTTGCTAAGACCAAGAGTAAAACCATGAGAAAAAGTTTCCAAGATCGAGATCGAAATTTGAAAGTTTGTTAGAGCTAGAATAGAGTCGGAACTTCGATAAAAACACTTTACCGTGACTGTTAGCGGGATCAGGACTAGAGCAGATTTATTGGGACTCTGATAGAGACCGGTGTAAAAAAGTTACCGAGACCAAAACAATCTTGGTCTTACACGTCTATATTTACAGACAAAATACGTCTACAAAACCAGAATAAAATGAAGAGTTAAATGGTAAACTGTTTGTATATCAATGTCGTTCAGAAAGAAAATCAAGACTAAGAATAAGTTCGTTTTTCTTACAGTAGACAAATACAAAAAATAATATCGCTAAATACAATAATAAAATTAATAAATTGTTTACTGAAATAGCTCTCATATATCACTAATCAATTTACAAAATTGAATCTTTTTCTCAATCCTCTACTTTTTTCATATTTAATAAATAAATGTCACTTACTATCTAACAGAGATAAATATTATCTAAAACAAAATCAATAGAGAGAAGTTTTTCTTTTCTCTAATGATAATCTAATCTTCGATTTTCAATAATCAGCAAACCTAAATAATGAACAGATAAAATTAACGGATTCAAATGAATTTATACCTTCAATTTTATCTAAGAAAAAGAAAGAACGCTTTTAACGGTCAATTCATTCTATTATCTGTCGTTATGGAGCTATCGTACGTAACGTAGGGTGACATCTTCTTTTCTTAAATATAATTGGTGAACTAAATCTACATCTGTATTATTGCAAAAGTCTTTTTTAGTAAACAACATTTGGAAAAAAATTTTTCATTGTATATTATTTCATTTATTGATGGACATTGTTTATATTATTCTATATAAATAAAACTATTTGAATGAGCTCTCGTAAACAACGTGTTGATATTGGTTCTTCATCACCTTCAAGTTCGTCAAATAAACCAAGAAAACGTCGTTTTGACGATTCTGCTGAAACTGATTATTTTAATAATAGTAATAGATCAAGAGATTATAATAATATGTCACAAACAAATACAACAGTCAATCGTTTTACATTACAAAATTATTCACAGCAATATTTTGAATTACTTAAAAAACGACGACAATTACCTGTTTGGGAATATAAAGAAGCATTTATAGCAGCACTTGAAAAAAATCAAGTTACTGTACTTGTTGGTGAAACTGGTTCAGGTAAAACAACACAAATTCCACAATGGTGTGTTGATTTTGCACTTGCTTTACCTATTCAAAGTGGACAAAAACGTCGTGGTGTAGCATGTACACAACCACGTCGTGTTGCTGCTATGTCTGTTGCACAACGTGTTGCAAATGAAATGGATGTTGTACTTGGACAAGAAGTTGGTTATTCAATTCGATTTGAAGACTGTTCATCACCAAAAACAATATTAAAATATATGACTGATGGTATGTTATTACGTGAAGCTATGTCTGATCCATTACTGGAATCCTATTCGTGTGTGTTATTGGATGAAGCACATGAACGTACATTAGCAACAGATATTTTAATGGGTCTTTTAAAAGAAGTAGCTAAACAACGAGCAGATTTAAAAATTATTGGTAAGTTAATAAATAAAAAACAAGTTTTTTTTGTTATATTTTCTCAAATATAACATTTTCTCTTTATTAGTTATGTCAGCTACACTTGATGCTGGAAAATTTCAAGATTATTTTGATAAAGCACCATTATTAACTATACCTGGTCGAACATTTCCTGTTGAAATTTTTTATACACCTGAACCAGAACGTGATTATTTAGAAGCAGCTATACGTACTACAATACAAATTCATATGAGTGAAGAACAAGAAGGTAAGTTATTATATTTATGTTTCAAATTAATTAAAAAACAACTATAAAAAATCTTTTTCTTTTGTTTTCTAAGGTGATATTCTTCTTTTCTTGACTGGACAAGAAGAAATTGAAGATGCATGTAAACGTCTTCAACGTGAAGTTGAAGGTTTAGGACCTGAAGCCGGTGAAGTTAAATGTATTCCACTTTATTCAACATTACCACCTAATTTACAACAACGTATATTTGAACCAGCACCACCAAATAAACCAAATGGTGCTATTGGACGTAAAGTTGTTGTTTCAACAAATATAGCTGAAACATCATTAACTATTGATGGTGTTGTTTTTGTTATTGATCCCGGTTTTTCGAAACAAAAAGTTTATAATCCACGTATACGTGTTGAGTCACTTCTTGTTACACCAATATCAAAAGCTAGTGCACAACAACGAGCTGGCCGAGCTGGACGTACACGCCCAGGCAAATGTTTTCGTCTTTATACTGGTAAGAAAAAAAATAAACTCTAAGTGCTTTGATCTTAAATTCAGGTTAAGAAATGGTTTTGTGTAATCACTTTTCTCCGAAAACGATTTTTTATTATTTTACTACCATACTTAGATATTTGCTAGAAAATACTATAAACTATATAATGATATAATATGACTAATAGATCATCAGAATGAACTTATGCAAAAGTGGAAAGAAAATATGGGTGCAAAAAAGTAACATAGGCTTTGCAAGTATATTATAATGGGTGATCGGAAAGTTTTTAGATAACATGTTCGTTCACCTTTGATCTGTTAGAAAGTATTTCCGATGAATTAGGACCAGAATTTGGTGCTCGTTTCGAAAAAAAGGAGTTAAAGATTTTGTCTTCGTGTTTGTTCGAGATTAGTGGCATTGTCTTGCAGAAGTTCAACAAATTAATTTGTTCATTTTGACCTGCTTAAAAGCATTTCAGACGAACTGAAAACTATAGATCGCCACCAGAATTTGAATATAGGCTTAGAAATGATGCGTTCAATTTTGTTCAAAAGTAGTGAGACACTTTTTGAAAACCCTGAAAATTATTTTTTAATAATGACCCAATAAGTTTTTGTTTACCCTATAAGTCCGTTTTCGAACATGCTGAAAATTGTCGAAGTCGAAGCCTTTTTCAAATGCTCCTTTCAACATAAAACAGTTGACAAAAATTTCTAAGTCTAATAACACATAATAAATATATTTTATTCCATAAAAAAAAATACAAAACAGCAAAAAAATATCACAATTTCAATCTGAATTTGAAATCAAAGGATTATAATGTTTTTTTCTTCCGCGTATCAATCTTGATTTTTTGATTTTTTAGAAAAAGCATATAAAAGTGAAATGCATGAAAACACATATCCAGAAATTCTTCGATCAAATTTAGGCAGTGTTGTGTTACAATTAAAAAAATTAGGTATTGATGATCTTGTTCATTTTGATTTTATGGATCCACCAGCGCCTGAAACATTAATGCGTGCGTTGGAATTATTAAATTATTTAGCTGCTATTGATGATGAAGGTGATCTTACGGAATTAGGTTCAATGATGGCTGAATTTCCACTTGATCCACAATTAGCCAAAATGGTTATAGCATCATGTGATTATTCATGTTCAAATGAAATTTTATCATTAACAGCTATGCTTTCTGTACCACAATGTTTCGTACGACCAAATGATGTACGTAAACAAGCTGATGAAGCTAAAGCACGTTTTGCTCATATTGATGGTGATCATTTAACAATGTTAAATGTTTATCATGCATTTAAACAAAATCATGAAGATAATCATTGGTGTTATGAAAATTTTGTTAATTATCGTTCATTAAAATCAGCTGATAATGTTCGAACACAACTTGGACGTATTATGGATCGGTAAATAAAAGCAAAAACAAAAAAAAAAGAAAGACAAATATAAGTTTTTTGATAACAGAATTTATGTAGACTTCAGAGTTCTCGATTAAGGTAAGGGGACGGAGAAGTTTTCCTCTCAAAATGTCAGACTTTCTGCTAATTTTTTATAGCTTCGTAGTAAATTTGGACAGAAACTGGATTTTGAAACATCATTTGCCTTTTTCTGGCAGAAAATGAAATAAAAATAAGCAGGCAGTCTGGTGACAGGTCAGCTGTTGTGAGAGGGTTAAATTACGGTGCGTTCTGTCTTCGCCTCCATCCCCCTTCGTCAGGTGCTACGGCGTGCGATTGGTAAATCACTAGATGGTGTCATCTTCGTTGGGTTTTACGACGGTCGTTGTGAAGGTGGCGCCACCTATTGATATGTCAACGGTACGTAGTAGAACCTGTTGTTATATTCATCACTGGATAGAAGAAGTCAATTTCTACAAGTCTACATGTATCTCGTTCTGTAATCAAAGTCATAAAGTCACCTTTTTTTTAAAATTCATATTAAATTTATAAATTTTACTTAGATTTAATCTTAAGCGTTCATCAACAGAATTCACATCACCAGATTATTATATAAATATACGTAAAGCATTAATTAGTGGATTTTTTATGCAAGTAGCACATTTAGAAAAAACTGGACATTATTTAACAATAAAAGATAATCAAATTGTTCAATTACATCCTTCAACTGTGCTTGATCATAAGCCTGAATGGGTTTTATATAATGAATTTGTATTAACAACTAAAAATTATATACGTACTGTAACAGACATTAAACCAGAATGGTTATTAACAATAGCACCACAATATTATGAATTATCATCATTACCTGATGGTGAAGCTAAGCGACAATTAATCCACTTATATCAAAGAATGGAAAATAAACGAAATACCCAACAAAGAACATAATACTAAAAAAAAAATGTTTTCTTTTTTTGTTTTTTATTGTTAAACAGGATGGATGATGATCTATTCTCATTCGTATTGGTTTTTTTTTTTTTTGTCAATTTTTCTTTATTGTCAACTGTCTTTGCTGTTTTTTAGATTATGATTAAAAATGACATTAAAATCTAACTGGAATATTTTATCTGATGATGATAATTCTCAACAAAGTTTTTTCTCTGATTGTGATTCTGAATTTGATCTTAGTCCACAAGTTCGATATTCATTCGAAACACCAATGACAAGATCGAGAAGTAAAACTATTGGAAACACATTGATTATTCCTCCAACACCATCTAAAGAACAATGTCAATCAATAATTCAGCATAGTATTAATTCACTTGCTAATATGACAACAACATTAACAAATTCAATTCTATTTTCAAAAAAAGATTTATCAAATAATCGATTTCAAAATTCTACAATTGATGGTATTAATACATTGACTGATTGGTTTGAAAGTTGTAGTTTAAATGAAAGTAAATATAAAAATTCTTTTGGGTCAAATCATAAAACAGATAATTATAATAAACATTCAAATAAATCACCGTCATCAAATGTTACATATGATTCAAATCCATTTTCAAAATTAAAAACTTCATCTTTATTTGATGAACAACAAACACAATTATGGTCTCGTTTTCATTTTACTACTTCAACAATTCAAAATAATTTATCAATTGAACAATACAATTCAACATCGTCAGATATATTTATTTCTCCAAATAAAAATTTTTCTAATCATTCTTCACCTTCACAAATTGTACCATGTTTATTAACGAAAACTTCATCATTAGTTAATCAAGAAACATTATCTCCACTAATAAGACAATGTCAAATAATAGATTCTGAATTTTCAAACAAAGAAGAAGAAGAGGATATTGTTATTCAACAATCATCGTCAAAAATCTTCTTTATTTTAATAATATTTGTCGTTGGTCTTGTGTTTGGTTATTTACTTACAAATATATTTTCATCTAATATTATTCGCGATGGGTTTTTTGTTATTTGGGAGGAATGTATTCAAATAACTATAAAATATTTCTCTTTATTATATATTTACCTTCAAACACTTATGAAGTACTTTTCATCATTTCTGTCAGTTTAAATCATCTCATCAATGCTGGGTTTTTTTCTAGTTTATTTGTTGTATGATTAAGTTAAAACTGCGTACAGTGATATCTAATTGTTATTGTTTTTCTTTTTTCCTTGTTGTTAAAAATTATCGATATAAAATTAGACAAAAATGACCGATTAAAATTTGAATAAAACGTATTTATGAAAATTATGATAAGAAAAATAAAACATCATTTTCAGAAAGAATATTATGAGTTCAATTGAACAACTTGAAACGCTTCGAAATGCTGAACTATATGATGATTGTAAAACATTGGTAATGTATATATATATACCTAGATTATTAATTTTAATCAACCATATTATTAATTTTGTAGGCAGAATTTATCTTAACACTTGATGAATGTGGAAAAGATTATTTAAGTAATGAACAACGTTTAACTGTTTATCGTTGTTTGGCTGATTCAACTTGGTTTCTACATGAATACCATTTGGCTGAATCTTATTTTAAAAAAGTATTACACAGTTATAAACAAGTGGATAAATATGATAAAAATGCGGTAAATATACCACTATCTTTAAGTATTTTATAATTTCTAACAAATATATATATATATATATTTAGTTGGAACCTGATTGGATGATAGAATGTAAATATCGTCAACATGTATGTTTGCTTAAATTAAATCGATTAAAAGAAGCTCTTACTGTTGTAAGTCAAGATTTAAATATTAAATTAGTTTAGAAAAAAATCTAATGATTTAGCTTGAATCAATTCTAATTCAACAACGTACAGCAAAAATTCATTTAGCACTTGGTCAATGTTATCAAAAAGCTGGTGGTTCAGCACAAGAATCTATCAGTGCTTATCGTGAATGTTTAAAACAAAATCCTAATACATTATCTGCTTACATCGCTTTACTTGCTCTTGGTATTAAATTAAGTGATCTTTTGCATACACATCCATCAGCTGCATCAATACATCATGAAAATCAAGCTCAACAGCCAACACCTGTAACAATATCACCATTAGTACGTCAACCATGGTTCCGTGCATTATTACAAGCTGATTCTTGTTCAACTAGTCGAGATTTTGCTGAAGCCTCAAGAAATTATCAACAAATCGATGCACAATATTTACCACAATCAACATATGTTTTATGTCAACTTGGTTATAATCAATATTTAAATGGTGATTATGGACAAGCATTACATAGTTTACAACGAGCACAACAAATTGATCCATTATTATTAAAACATATGGATATACTTGCATTTCTTACATATACAGAATGTAAAGATAATTCATTAGAAAAGTAAGAAAAAAATAATATTTCAATTGAAATTATAAAAACAATTTTTGTTCTATTTAGATTAGTTAACCATTTAATGTCACTTGGTGATCATCATCCTGAAACATGGATTGCTATTGGATATTATTGTTTAAAAAAAAATCATAAACCATCACGTACAGTTTATCTTGCACAAAAAGCTTATGCATTAGATAATACAAGAATTCAAGCATT
Organism: Rotaria sp. Silwood2; assembly: GCA_905329745.1. Lineage (NCBI taxonomy): Eukaryota > Metazoa > Rotifera > Eurotatoria > Philodinida > Philodinidae > Rotaria > Rotaria sp. Silwood2. The sequence continues at coordinate 428,530 of CAJNSZ010000034.1, read as the reverse complement.
GTTACTTAAAGGTCTTGCATTATTTAAATTAAAACGATATTCAGATTCACTTGTTCATTATAAAGAAGCTGTACGTTTAACACCGTATTGTTTCGAAGGATATAAAGGTGTTGTTGACGGTTATTTAGCAACAAATAGATTAAGTGATGCTAGTATGTTGATGTAGAAAATACAAAACAAAAAAGATTTAAGATAATATTTTTATTTAGATATGTTTATTACAAATGCTGTTCGAACAAATTTAAAAGAAAATGTTCGGGCATTTACATTATGTGGACAAGTTCTTGCAAAAGAACCATCATCATTAGATAAAGCTCGTGTTTATTTAGAAAAAGCACTTGTACTTAATGCAAAATATACTGATGCAGTTATTTCTCTTGTTGAAGTTTATGGACAATTAAAGCAACAACAAAAAAGTATAGAATTGTAAGTTAAGTTTTAATAGTTTATTTAAAGCTTGTCCGAGAATAAATCGCACTAAATCTTATTGCCTTTGTCTCTTGTTTTCTGAGCATAAAAGATTTTCTTTACCGACTTTGTTGTTCCAAACAAATTTTAATTTGTTGACATTAAGGTTAAAAGACTCAACATCTACTCAGTCATTCAACTGTGATTTTCCAGTCTCTATGACTTTCGCAAAATTCTAGAGGCTGGCGTTTACGAGAAAAATAACGAGTGAATTTCAACAAAACAAGCAAAAAACAGAGCGTCCGTAAAAGTCAGAAAACATTTCTGATTGAAATGCACAAATATATAAGACGAATCGCTTCTCTGAAGATCGATTATCTTGGAAAGCAGTTACAGTCTGTGACAAACTACTGACTTTATGTATCGTGTATTAGTACAATGAGACTAAAGAATATATGTGAGTTCCATATTTCAGCCCCAAGAGGGCTGTGTTGACAAGCTTTTTTTGAGTACTCTTTGGAAAATCATGTTTTCAAAAGACAATATTGCTCAATGAAAGAATTATCATTATGCTATTACATGTAGAACTTGATTTTGAACAAAACTCTGTAAAGATTATGGTCATAATTCTTTTGTTTTCTTGACCATCGTAGTTGAACGATTAAGTAGGAGTTCTTTCTCTAAATTTTACACCGACAAGAGAAAGTTATTTGAGAAACAAAGTCGACAGTTTTGATAGAGCTTGAAATTCTCTGTCTTTAGACATAAGATGAAATTTTTTTCATGATTAAGAAACAAGAGAGAAATATACTGAGATTAGTACAATTTCTCCTGGAACATCAGTTAGAACCTACGAAAATTAGCGATTTTGGCAGATAAAATCTCACAGAGAAGAGTTAATCAAGTTTTTCTTTTAACAAATATTGGAGATAGTAGCCATGTTTAATCGCCCATAGTGAATTTGCTTGAAAATATTCGTTGAAGCTATTTTTCAAATAATCTTTGGTTTAAAAAGTTCATTATCTCGGCTACAGCATCCCATTTAGTGATTAGAAGCCGTTTGATTGGTGAAGTTTATCAATTAGATCGAGTATCTCAAAAATAGGTAGTAGTTTATTTATAGAAAAAAAAAGCGGATATAAAATAATAATGATACTTTGTGATGCAGGATAGTAATAGTATTTTTATGAAAATATAGTTGGATATTGTCATAATGACTTTCGATGCCTTAAATACTAGCCGATAATCTTTATCTTCTCATTCGATCAATAATTAGTTTTACGGAATTATTAATATACTATTGGTGATTAGAAACCACCCTTCTTTCCACATATGCCAATTTTTTTAAAGAGTATTTGACATGTTGTTTTTGGAAAAGACACGAAACATTTTCTTTTGAGGCTAAATTATTGCGTTCAACTATAATTGATGGAGATTATTACCTTATCTGTTTGCTGTAATCAAGATGATGAATTTTTTAATCGTAGATTATTTGAAAAATATTTTCAACAAAGATCTTGGAACAAATCTTGATTAACTTTTCCTAGGAGATTTCATCTGTCAAAACCATTATTTTTGGTATGCTGTGAGTATATAGATAATAGCTCGTAGGAAGTGGATGTGGATGTGGATGTTCTATCCCTTATACCCACACCCACATCCTTCAAGTAAAAACTTTTTTTGGCGTTTATTTTATATCATTTGATAGAGCGAGAGCTACTAATCACGAAAATCTACTTTTTAGCCTCAGTAAACGCTTCCTTCCGATCAAAAAATATGAAAAACTCGAAGGGTGTCGTTTTTCAACAAAAACACATCTTTCTCAAAATGTGCAAAATTTTCTATTTTTTTCAGATTCAGCATAAAAACTGAATACAAACAAGTTGTTACATCGATTCTAGCCCCCAAAACTCTATTAATGGTGATGCTTCGAATCGCGTCGAGTGCACTACGTATAGGTTGATTTTGTAAACCTATCTAGTTTTTCTATGTAAACGACGGGGTAAAATATTTTATCTCATTCAACTCATCATACCACTAATCACAAAAGTACGCATCGCGTTTGTTTTCTTTTCTTTCCTATATGGAGACAAACCTGTTTTTTTGAATTAAGGGCTAAATAAATAGAATTTGGTCCATATCTTTCCATTTTCTTCATAAAAACTAAATAGATTGGTGTATATTTGGAAAAATCTTCTTACCACCTTTCATTTTTTCGTGAAAATTTCAGTCAGGTGTTCATGTGAAAACTGGACAAAAACTGGAGTCAATGAAAAATGTTAAATCATATATCAATCTATTGATTTTTCGCGCTGATTCAGAATATGATAAGATTACTGCACAGAAGCTTAATTCTTATGAACAAAATGGAGAAACACAGACTAAATTCTATTTATTTACTCCAAAATCTAAAGAAAAACAGGTTTTNCGCTTAGAAGTAATACAGGATAGAAAATAGACATTGTAATTTGATGAGCATTGATTTCTGTTGTGAAAATTGTTGAAATAACTAACCCTTTAAAAAATGTACATACTATTAATACATAGTTAATTTAATCTACGGCGTGAAATCTAATCAAATTATTCTTAGTCAAATGATAATACATCTACTGATACTTGTTATTCAAATAGTAATTGTTTTATTTACTTCATTATATATTTTCGAGGTTAGAATTAGTTTTGTTTTATTTTATAATAAAAATGAATTTTTTTTGTTAGATTCCATTAAGAGGTAGTTTATTATATACATCATTAATTTGCATGATACAAGGTTTTTGTGGTATGACATTTGGTAAGATAAACAATAAAACCTATGGCGTGAAAGTCTTGACAAAAAATATTCACTAATTTTTAGGCTACTTAAAACAGTGATTTTTTTTTATTAATGCGAATTTCCATAGAAACGAACTCTTTAATGAAAAGGTAGATAAGATTTCACTTATTGTCATATCTTATTTTGTACAGAATTCAATGTTTATATTGAGTTGAAGAAACTACACAGACTAAGGACTGCGCTAAAACCGGTGTTACGCTTTATACAGATACAGTTTTCAACTTTTTCACAACATTTAACTAAGTGTTGTTCAATCTTATCTCATATGAAAAATTCAAACATATATTTGGAAATAGTGAAAAATTCTAATTCTGTCTATAACCAGCTGTCTTTTAGTGACTGAGAAATAACCAAATATTTTATGCCAAGACTTTCACGCTGTAGATTAAATTAACTATGTATTAATAGTATGTACATTTTTTAAAGGGTTAGTTATTTCAACAATTTTCACAACAGAAATCAATGCTCATCAAATTACAATGTCTATTTTCTATCCTGTATTACTTCTAAGCGGTAATAATTAACATTGAGATGGTGGAGAAAAACAAAATAAATAAATGATTACTTATTTTTAGGTATTGTATGGCCACTCGAAGGACAACCGATATGGCTGCGAACCATATCAAAATGGTTACCAATGACAAAAGCTATTGATGCTATGCGTGGCATACTTTTAAAAGGTGAGATGATATTGAATCATTTATTAATGATTTCATATTTTTGTGTCTAGGATGGTGTATTAAGCATTTACTTGTACAACAAGCGTTTATGGTTACATTTATTTGGTCTATGGGTTTTCTCATCTTAGCACTTATTATTTTTAACTGTCGTCGTGTATAATATATACGAAATTTAATTTGGTTTTGAATCTTTTATTTTATTTTAAGATAAACAGAGTATAAACTAACACCCTATTATATGCTAATTTTCATTTAACCTTAATTACCAAAATGAATAGTATGTGGAATTTAGCAAGCATTAAACTTTTTTGTGATTACGATTTTCATAATGTTTTAAAATTTTTTTATTTAAAAACCGATAAAATATATATTTTATTTAAAAGTTTGAAAATGTTCTTTTACTAATACAAGTTTTCAATAAATATATTCTTCTCTTTTTTTATGATAGACGTATCTTACTCATATTTGTTGACCAAAAAGGAAATTTAACTTTAGTAAATATGATAATTTCATTGATATTGTATCGAAGAAATCATTTTTATAGTTTCTTTGTTCTTCGCGGAAAATCAGATCGGCGTAATTGAATTATTTGCATTTCGTTGATGTGACTATAGGCGATTTTCATTTTGATCATATTCATTTCGCTAAGCTTTCTTTTGAGAAATGTTCGTTTTGACGATGAGGTACACAAGCCAACTTTTATATATGAGTAGATTTAAAACAAGTTGTAGATTAATATTATCCTGACGGCAATAAAATCGTACAAACATTCAGCAATAAACTCAAGCGATTATTTCGAAAGAATTTATTTTAAACTAAATTTTTGATAATCAATTATATTTAAATTTCTACAAAAAATTGATTAACAATTGTTTTAGCTCTATGGTCATTTATTAATTAGCATAACATAATGTATTCACATAATTAAATAGAAATTTATTTGTTTATTTTTATATTTGTTACTGCGTTATTTGTAAAAAGCCACTCTATTGAACAATTACGATTTATCATTATTATAATCATTTTTTATTTCAATTGATGCATCAGCTGTCCAATCATATGTACCAAGATCTCGTTCTTTTACAGCTGTTTTCCATCCTATATTCTCTGATCGACGCTTAAATGCAACACCTTCTGGAGAATGACGTGAAATACCATCGAATATTGTAGCAAACATTTGCGTTGTTTTTAAACCCATATTTTCGAATGCTTGATTAATCATTAATTTTTGCATAGCAAGTTGATTTATTGGTACGGTAGCCATTCGTTGAGCTAATTTTTCAACTTCAGTATTTAATTGTTCTTGTGGAACAGATTTTAATACAAGTCCAAGTTTTTCAGCTTCAATTCCAGTAATTTTATCACCAGTTAATAACATTCTTTTAGCTTTTTCAATACCAAGTCTAAAATATGATTTTCAATTATATACAAAAAACACTAAACTCTTTATTATTATTATTATTTACTTATAAACCCACATAGCTGTTGTTGGACAACCCCAAACTCTAGCTGGCATGTAACCAATACGTGCTTCATTAGCCATTAATATAATATCACAACATAAAGCAATGTCACTACCACCAGCTAAAGCATCACCATGTATTTTGCAAATTGTTGGTTTAAGTGAATAAAATAGAGACATAAAATATTCCGTATTTTTTTTCATAAATTGATAATCTTTTATAGGATCCCATGGCATGTCTTGTATAGCCTTATTATTTTTATTTTTATTTTGTGCATAATGAGTTAAATCATATCCTGAACAAAATGCTTTACCAGCACCAGTTAATAGAATGACATGTACAGATGGATCATCATTTGCTTTTTCTACACATTCAGATAGTTCTTTAGGCATTATATCATTAATAGAATTTAAAACTTCTGGTCGATTTAAAGTAATATAAGCTAATCGATTATTGACTTCATAATTAATTGTTGAAAATGTCTTATATTGATGATGATTTATATTTGATTGTGTAGAAATAGTTAATAATAATCGAGATAAATAGTTAGATGTAACTGATGTTATATGACTTTTATTAGTTAAATTTGGTAATTTTGAATAAAATGGTAATTTAGTCAAAAATATAGACATTATTCAATAAGATGGGAAATTAAAAGATTTGTTTTTTTTTTCAATGAAAACTTAATAATCTAAAATATTTATCCATTACAAAGGAGTATCTACTTGAATAAGAAAAAAACATAATCACGCTTTTTAGATATCAAGCTAGTAGACATAGTATTATTAATAATTTTTATGAATTATGATAACTCAGAATTTTAAATATTATGATGCATCTTAAATAGTAGCCGATATTTTCCATTTGACCATTATCCTGTTTCGACGGCAACATGGGTTATTTACTTGGTGAAAAAGAGTATCCTATTTTATCCATAGTGTTTTCATACATCCAAATCTTTTATTACTCAAAGTATTCAAATTATTCTATCAGTGTCTTTCCATAGTAATATTATATAAATTGTTACATCTGATCAATAACGCTCAAATACCTGTTAATGAATGATCGAATTGTCATTTTTCACAGCAAAAAAAAACTGTATAAAAAAGATTAGATCAATTTTGATATCATTTATTAAACCTAGTAGCTATTTTATTCGTATTATTTGGTCACTTGAATCATATAAAAGTTGGACAACTCTAAAATACAGTAGTGATATGATATTTCATGGACAAACCAATTATAAAAGAGTATAATAGAGTAAAAAAGATGATGTGCCTGTATGCCAACGACATAGTAAATAATTATAAAAAAACAAAAATTAAAACGAATATAACAGGAAGACACAAGTATTTCTTAATTATACAAGACAATCGGTTCTAATAATCTTCAATTTAAAACAAATAAATGCAATACAAGATTGCATTTTCTATTCTATCGTGTCGTTGAACAGACTGCTAGATAGAGCAAGAACACTTGATAGGTATTGATCATTGCCTTTATTAGTTTGCTAGTTTCCAGTTTGGAAAGAACTCACAGAAGAAAACATTCAGATTTGGATATACAATAGTGGACAAAAGTCTCCACCTCACCGTGTTTCGGCTAATATACGTGCTGCAGTTCTAAGAAGGAGATGTGTAAAATTACGGAGCTAACGTCCCAAAAAATCTGAACCTAATTTCATTATCCTGACAACCAGCAGTCATCTCTATTTCTCGTAAATTTATTTTATACTTTATCATAATTCATTTTTTCATATCTGAAGTTCCCCTCAGAAATCGAAAAAAAAACTTTTTATTCTCACTTTAGTAGAAACGCTTTTAGTTCGATAGAGTTCAGTGTGCTGATTAAAAATTGAACATTTGTTTTTAAAGTAAGTCGAATAATAACAAGCATCTATATTACTTTTTGAGAGCTCTCAAAATCAATTTTTGACCTGAAAGTTCATCAAAAATCAAATTTAGATTTGACACAACTAAGCTCATATGGCACAGAAGTTTTTTTGTCCATTAGAATGTATAAGAACTTCTGAGGTATCTAAATATTTTTTTTATCGATAAATGGTAAATCTCTAACCTTTATTTTAGAGGACGAGTTTTGATCTTTTAGACTAATATTAGATGGTGTTCGAACTATATAATTCCTGTTTGGGTTCAAACAAATATTATGTTTAGAATCAGCACAAAAAAACCAAGCCAACCTGCGTGTATTTTAAAATGTTTTTGCGACTTTTTTTCGGTCAAATTTTGACCAGTGATCACCCCCAAAGATATGTCGGAAAATGAATTTTAACAAAAAGTCGTTTTGACAGTAGGAAAGAAGATCTGGGTTTGTAAAATACTATTTGAAAACAAAAACAGAGGTGACTTAATAATAAAATAGTTGTTTATATTAGATTCATTTTTTTGACATATTCTTGAGAGAAATCAGAAGTCAAAATTTAGCAGAAAAAAGTCGTAGAAACAAATTGAAACATAAATAGATCGACTTCGTTGTTGATGCTAATTTCAAATATAATATTTATTTGACGTAAAACAGAGATCATTTTGCTCGAAAACCATGGAATATGAGTCAAAATGAACACACAATAGGTCTCAAGAATAGTGATTAGAGTAAAAGTACTTTCCTAGACATTAAATTTCAAGTTGAAAATAGTTTCATTACAAAAGAGCATATCGTGTTACGTAAACTAAAATATATGAAAATCCATAAAAGTCTTCATTGCTTCCAAAATAATCATGCAACAATGATTAAAAATCTTATTAACTACTTAGTCAATCAATTCATCGTTTTATCTAACGAATTTCCTTTTTCTCATAAACGTTAATTTCAATCAATTTTACAGGTTACTCAACTATTTGTCACTTTTATACTCAAGAATTTAAGAAAAAATTTCAATAATTCTAACTTGACTTGTGACTTGAAAAGTGCTGACTGCTGCGTCTATAGCATGCAGTTCATATTGTGTACAGCATCATCAAGAAGTCTCCAAAGTTGAGGACCAACGATTGCTGAATCGATGCACTGTTGATCTTTGTGATTTCTTTATAAAGGAAATTGAGTTTATAGGAATTTAGTTGTAATTTTTTGAAATTTCTCAATTTATTTGTTTAAATCCAGACTGACAAAATCTTTAATAAAATGAGAACATTCTTCATATTTCGTGACTAAAATGGCGAATTTAACACACTAATATTTTACTAGTAACTTATTATTTATGTATAATATTGAAATTTTAGCTTTCAAAATAGCATACACATAGCTTGCATGCTCTGCAGATCGATAATTATGTAATCAACGGTTCAATCTATAAATGTCCGAAGAAAATGCAACGAGAACTATGATTGAAATGAATCAATTTGTTTTTTTTTTGCCTTCCAAGTTTATCATTAAAAAATAATATCATGTTTCCTTTCCTTCTGATGTACCCATATATCATATAATGTTCTACGTAAAAATGAACAACAAATCTATTAGTGTTAAGGCGTGTTTTCTATCTACACTTTTGCTTATTTGTTAACCACTAAGTAATGTTTGACCTTGGTTTATTCATTTTTAACAAACAACAATTACTTTGGGTTATTTTTACAACAAAAGCTATGAAGAAAATATGAACATTTATTCCTAGTTTAATTTCTACAGGAATGCTTGTCATTAAAAGAACTTACTACGACCGCATAATTTTAGTATATTGAATCCTAAAATCCATATCAAGAACTTTACAATTAGTGTTCGTGATGAGAAGCTCTGAAGAGATAAATAGTATTTCTTGATTTAGGCAGTGAAAACATGATTTCCTACTCATGTCAAGTAACGTTCTGTTTGTAAATGTTTTTTTTAAACAACTCAAATTGGCATTTAAAAGTGAATTGTATTGATACTCGAGCTCAGACAAAGACTTTATTGAAATATCGACCACAAACTTCCATAGGATCATGATATTTTTCATTGCTATTTATTTTATCAACGTGTATTAAAAACTCTTGTAACCATGTCATTAAAATCAATTATGTTATCATTCACTATTTCTTTAATCAAATGTGAACAGTTTACCATTCGCAATGAACTTTGTATGGTTATTTGAATTTTTTTTCCATATTTATGATAATCTAAGAAAATGAATAGCTTAATGATTATATCTATCGCTTTTTATACGCTCAATAGACATAAAGAAGTAAAGAAAAAAATATAGACGAGTATTTCTGTATGACCTGTCTATTGTTAATGAAAGTTCAGAACGAACATTACGATTGTCGTAAACAATCGTATATTTGACCTCAGAATTACGACGATGCACTGTCGTATATGACTTCATTTATCATAAAAACAATCCAAACTTTGGTAGACAGAATTTTTTTAGGTTAAAAAGCTAGAAGCAAAAATAGATACAGCTCATCGTAATTATCGTAAGAGTTAAGCAATCGTAGTGCAATCTTTGCTGTTACATCAAAATTATTGATAACTTGTTTGTAATTTTTCTTAAGTAATTTTCGCATCAAACGGATTTCAACTAAAAGATGAAATAACGAAATCAATATTTTCAATTCTTCAATCTATTCGTAGGAAAAATCGATTCTCAAAACCTATAGAAATTAGAGCTATCAGTCTGACCTGATGGTCTATAGATGCCTACCAAGCCGAGTTTTTTCTTGTTGACCTGATTTGCTACTTTTCAGAAAATTTTTGATAAGATCAGGCTACAAAATTTTTTTGTCTGATCTAAGTCTACTTGAAATTTAAGTCATAGTCCACTCAGAACATTAGGTATAGCTATAGGCTGAGTTCTATTTCGAAGAGTTTTAAAACAAAATGATTGAAACAACTCTAAAGTACATTACAATAGGTAGAACAATAAATGTCAGAGAGAGAAAAGAAAGAAGACTAGTTTTAAATTCCAGTTTGACTGCTTTTTATTCAAAGAAAACATGAATTAAGTAATTAAGTCAATTGAACTATTTTGTTTAGTATGTTCCTGCAAGCCGGATCAGGTCACAGGTCAATAGTCCTATTTTGATCAAGCCGAAAAAATGTGGCCTGTTGGCAACTCTGATAGAAATGTTTTTTATTCTGAAAATTGAAAAAGTTAAAACAAATTAAGTTAAATTAGACACAATAAACCAGGTAAAATAGATGCCTTGCAGGCCTACAATTGATTTCAATGTAATAGTATATATATATATATTATAAATGACAATATTATATGATACTTTTGATAAATAAAAATATAACATATATACAAAGAAATATTCAAGCAATAACTTTAACAAAATTCAAAATTTTCTATTGTGTCTAATTGATTGTGATCGATTTTTTCAAAATGATTTTCTTCCGTTGTTTTTAAATTTAAATCACCACTTGTTTTTGTAGTTGCGTTACACAAAAGTGAATCAGAACGACTCAATAAAATTGAATCTGATCCAGTATTCAACATAGGTAGATTTAACTTAGAGCATACATCACTACATACATGTGTACGAAAAAATTGACGCATACCTTTTACACCAAGATTAGTTCGTGTTTCTCGAAAACGTAATAAATCATTGAAATGCAATGCTGGATCAGTCAATAAATAAGCACGTTCTACTTTAACACCTTGTAAATCGACAACCATAAGACGACCCGAAGTAATATGATATGTCCAATGAGAAAACGCTTGTAAGATTGTTGAATATTCACTTAAAGATACTCCACCACTATTATTATTCCATTTACGCCATTCTTGATGCATACGTCGTTCAACTTGATAAATCTTCGATGAATTTGTTTTTTGTTGAACAAGATCAGCATCAGCATACATAATTGGAATGACATTTCGAAAAAGACGTTGTTGTTCAGCATTAAATTGTTCGGCTAAGAATTGAGCAATAGCTTGCATTTCAAGATGTTCTTCATAGACAATAAATTTATTCGCTTTTGGAACTGTACTAGCAAGTTCTTTAAAAACAACATCGACGAAAGAAGAATCATCATTAGAATATTGACCATAGAAAGCAAAACGAAGTGATCCTTTTGCAAAAGGATGTGGTGCAATTTTCATTCGACCATTAGTTTTACGAATAAATAAAGAATGAAAAAGATCATTGATTGTATTGGGTGGAATAATTTCAATTATATTAACATCATATGTTTCTAAAGAATTCCAATCAGGTTCTTTACTAAAAAGTGTATAAGATTTTATTTGTTTATTTGAATTACGATAAGATGATACTGCTGATTCAATACTAGTTTGAATAATAGAACTGGTTTTTTCAATAATACATTTAATTAAACATGCTGGATCACTTACGTGAATTTCAGATATTGATCCAAATACAAAAGCGAATTCTTCAAACATTTTATTTGTAGTTCCATTTAATGGAATTTTACAATATGTTATATCTAATCGTTTGATGCTTAACATTAATTTTGATAATTCTCGATTTTTTGGATCACCTTTCAGATAGTTATCATTCGCTGTTCCTTGAAATTCATGATATTCTTGTCCATGACAGGGTGCATCACAAATATGAACTAATAAACGATTTGAACTCGACCATGAGAGTTGAGCAACACATTCTAATCCACCTAGTTACATCAAAGAAATGAATACTTTAACTCATTTATATGTAAGTCTTCTAAAGAGAGAAAATAAGTCAAATCTTTCAGTTTAACTCCGAACTTTGACATATTTTTCTCACAAAGAAACTGAGATTTACGAAAAAGCTCAAAACTATCTGTGAAATCTAGTCTTAAGTGTCTTCAAAAATATTTTTAGCTCAATCGGATCAAATTCGATGGAGCTCGCACAGCCCACTTGGATGCGGCCATACGGAAAATTCGGATTTCCCCGTAAGACCATCTTTGAAATTCTGTTTCCTTGAACGCGCGTCTAGTTATTTTAGATGCTCTATTTTTAGTAAAAGTTTCAGTCTGATTTTGGTTGCATTCCTTGTCCAGAAACAGAAGTGATCAAAAAAGACGGGACAAGTACCCTTAAATTACTTTGAATAAAAAATGATACATTTAATATGCGTCTCGTATCAAAATTCGATCCGCGCTCCATCTGTTTCTTTATACAAAAAATATGAATACATCTTAAATTATTATGAATAACTTTTTCGATAAGATCTTCTTAGACAATTGGTTTTTGAGACTTACTAAACACATCTTCACATGTATCATCACCACCCATAGCTTGAATTTTATTTAAAAATTCTTGGAATCTATTTTCGATATCAGTAAAATCGAGTTTTTCCAAATTTTCGTCAATATCTCGATATCCAACAAAAGCAAGACGAGGTTTGATAGCATATAATTGTACAATTGCTTCAGACAATTGACGAATTTGAGTTTTAGCAGCATGAAGATATTCTCTCATGCTGCCTGTACAATCCATAAGAAAACATAGATCAATAGACGATTGTGCTTTAGATACTTTAAGTATTTCGTCAATTTCATATTTTCGTTGGAGAAGTTCTTTTTCACGTTGCTCGACCATACTTTTCTTGACAATAGCTAAGCCATCAGCTGTATTTACTAATGATGACCAAGTTTTAATACGTATCAATGCTTCTTTAGTCGACGTAAGTGTATGGCGTAAAGTCATGTTATCCGGATTCTTACGTAATTCATTCATCTTACTTTTAAAATCAAGTGACAGTCGTTCAAATTCAGCATCTAAAGCATCAACATCGATATCAATTACTGAACCTAATGTTTTTTCTGCATCCCAGTCGATGGTCGGCGCAGACATACGATGTGTACGTTTGGTAAGACGAATTGAATCAACTGTATCTTTCGGGATAGTGCCATCTGATATGACTGCACTTGTTGTTAATGAACTTGAGTAAGATCGATTCATTTGTCAAGTATGAAAATATTTCGTAATTGTGCACACTACGAAAAAAAAGGATGTTTAAACAAACTTTTATAAACCACTATGCATTATAACAAATATCAAGATATGTAAAAATTACTGTCAAATATATTATAGACTTTTTAATATTTACCCATTTGTTTGTATGTAGGCAAATATTTTAATATGAATCAACTCAGAATCTTTTCGTTCTAAATGATTTATAACTGTTTCTGATGAGATTTGTATAAAAATCGTTCTTGTAGAGAAAGAAAAAATCATCTAGATAGAAATTATTCAACTGTCGTTTTTCATGCCAATTATTTAGAAACAGTCATTGCTCGAATATAACGTCTTACAATTCAAACAAAAGGAATTTATTTTGTTTCTAGTAAACATCATTGGCATGAATGTTGTATGATTGATATAAAAGAAAGGATATAAATGACTTTTTCAGAAGTGTTCCGAAGTCACAATGATTGAAGGATCGACTGACTACTGAGAAGGTTGGATTCACAACATTGGAATGAGGGAGGGGGGGGGGGATAACCTCTTGTTGCAAGAGCTGGTGAGGAGCAAACAAACGAAGAAAATCGTTCACTGTCGCTGGAGAAAAATGAAAATTTCTCAGAATGACGGCACCTTCCGACCCCGCCTCTCGCTCGAGGGCACCTCTAGACTTCGTAACCGAACTGATATGAAAATGTATGAATATGATTCTCTTTTTCTAAGTAAAAGTTGAAAATACTGGATGTTCGAAGTATCTCTACACGGCTTCTTAGTCATACTATTCTTGCTGTTAAGAATATCAGTTAACATTATTGGCCTAGATAGAAGAAACGAAGCAAATGAGAACGAAGATATTATAAAGAATAATCGAAAGAGTAGAAAATTATTCAGATTCAAGTATGATAGATAAAAATATTTATTTTTTAAATGACGTTTAGATATAAGCTTATCAAAAGTCAACACAGTGAAATATACATTACATAATTCGACTGTATTCGATTTCAAATCCATTTTAATAATTGGTAAGATCTACTAACTATATGAAAGTTTGCCTGTAAAATATCAAAGAAAAACTAATATTCAAATGAGTTTGATTCGGAAAATCAAATATCCTGACTTGTTCGAATAAGTAATAAACATGAGAAAAGAGAGAATGTAAGTCATGTTTTTTTCGCCGTTTCTTGTTATCTCTTGTCTGCTTTATTCATTTCAAGCATCTAGTAGCAGAAATACAAGATGTTTGAAAACATGTGATTAAAATAATTATAGAAAAAATAACGTGCAGGTCATATGAATGCATGCATATGGCCATAATATTGAGATATTAATAGATAAAATGAGGCAAACAGTGTGAATCGTATTTATTTTAGTTGACGATGCTTTATGTGAAAACCTTAAACAGAAACTTTTTTAAATTTATTTTTGTCTACTTGTGAATAATACATGTCTTCTATTCGATTGGAGTTTATAATTTTAACATAATACCGATATATAGATCAATGAACTAATACAAATTTTTATTCTTAAACCTTTTTTTTTGAAATAGTCTAATGAAAGAAGACACGTTGATATTTTAATAAATGAAATATCGATTTAGTTCTATGTTTTTAATTGAATTTCATATATCTTCAAATGTAATGACTTGTTATCTAAGATAATATTGTATTGAGTCATTAAATATATTTTGATTCAAACTAATAAAAATAAATGATAAAAAAATAAGATACATGATATATTATGAAATAAAATTAAGCAGTTAGTTTAGTTGATATATTAATACATTTAAGAGTCTTTTTTATTGTCATTTTCTTGATTATTCGTATCGGATTGATCCGATTGATATAATAATTCAAAGCTTTTTATATATTGACGTGAGAAAACATCTAAATATTATAAAATTATAAATCAATAGACAAATATATATATATATATTTTTGATAGTCTTACCAATATAAAAAGAAGCTCCATTATAAACACTGATTGTAAACAACGAACAAAGAAAGATGACATTGATATACCTAGAATAAAAATTTCATTAAATTAACTGACAGGCCAATGATTCCGGCCTTCGAAAACAAACAGCTTTCATCTGAAGGATATGAAAAAATTCTAGTATTCAGCCGGAATACTTCGAAAATCGGTGGGACTTGGAAACAATATTTCGGATTGGAAAGTCTGAAAATTATTCCAAATGATTCCTGGTGGTTTCTTGTTAGGAAGTAGAGGAAATTGAATGAAAGTCACCGGAAAATAATTCCGATTTTCATCTATTTCTTGTATTTTTCTGTTAGAATTGGCCCTTCTGTATTTAGCTGAGTTGAGTTTACGATTTTTTTTTGTTTATTATCACAAACATAGAAATATCAACTTACATGTTTTGATAATAGAATAATGAAACCGGTAAAATTGAAATAAGCATGTATAAAAATTGTAGAAAATAATAAATGAAAATTTTATATCGATTTATTCCATCATTAGCTACTCCAAAACCTAATTTTTGAATAAGACGTGAAACGAAACTTTTCTCATTGGTTAATAACCATGTATACGATGTTGCTCTTGATCCACTTACCACTTTCTGTCGACGTCCGTGAACAATAAACGTATAATACAATATTTGCCACACCAAATAAAAAATGATTGTATAAAAAATCGATGTACCTATAGGAAGGTTAGAACCAGTATTGACAATAGCTGGATAATATTTTAATTGAAGATCAACTGGTAGAAGCCAACGAAGAGTAAACAGTGTTAATGGTGGATATCTAATAAAAATAAATCGATAGACAAGAAAAAAAACGCTACTAAAATAAATTTATAGGTTTACAAATGAATGAAGATACTCGTAACTTTATCAAAACCTATAATGACAAAAAGAAAACTTGTTTCATTTTTTTCAATATATGACTAATAAAAACTCACTATGAAAAACAAGAGAATTTCTCCAAAGAACTATTGCAAGAGCCACTGGACCATGAGCTAATGAATAGCAAACAGCAAGTAGAATTTTTGATGATGGTAAAATCCATAAATAGATTAATGTTAAAAGATTAACAAAATAACATAAATCAAAAACTAAATATAAAACTTTAGATTAAATATCAATTTATATCAATTAAATCATACCAGAATAATGCCAATGTTTACTTTTGTAAATAAAAAATCGAAGTGTTATGAGAAAAAATGCTTGAACTGTATAAACTATTGGTAATATTTGAGGCCACTTTGCAGCTAAAATTCAAATAAATAAATTCATTTCTCTAAAAATAAAGCTATTGACACAATCTCTATGGAGTTAAAATATGTCATATTATGTAGCTACTCTTGCTAATCACAAGAAGATTTGTTTATTCTAGACATAGTTCTTCATCATCCTTTTTTCTTAATATCTGAGAAATGAAATAAGGAAGTAGTTCACATATTATACTGAGACATTATTAGTATACGGACCTGTAATCGTATGTCAACAACGTTAGTCGCGATCTGTGACGAAGGGAACGAGGAGTGTTGCTAACGAGCCTATCACCATCAATGATGAGTAGGCATGCATCAAACTCGAATGTTTGATTTTGGATTCGGTCTTGAATGTATAGTCATCTTCAGTTAATTAATAAAACTAGGAAGTTTTAAGTAAACCAACAGATAGATTTTCATGGTTAACTATAATAATTAGGTCTACAGACAATGAAGCAAATGATCCAAGAATTGAAAGGCAATAGACTTTCTATCAAGGAAAAAGTTAATGATGTTAGGAAATATCCAAATCCGAACGTGGTCGAGCATAAGGGTACTTCCATAATCGTGAATACGCTTCAAGAACTGTTTGAAAAACTATCAAAGTTCGCGACACGGTCTGAACTCATTGGATAACTTTCGAACTTCAGTTCGAGTTCGTTGCATGCCTAATGATGCTTTCATAGTAATGTCTGCCAGTGCTTGTGGCGGAGAGTGGAGGAAAGACGTGCAAATTTCTATCCTAATACACTTCAACACGGCTTCTACATTATGTTTGATAAAAACAAAAAAAATCAAATCATACCTATTAATGGAGAAAAACAGGTATTAGCAACTCCAATTGTAAATGTAATTTTATCTCTTGTTCGAATAAAATTTGGTTTTTTCAAATTTTCAGATAATAAATGAATATGTTTTTCTAATTGACTTCTAAGCAAACGTTTTTGTTCTTCAACTTCCTCTTTTGTTCGTTGCCATCTTTGTCGAGAATATTCTTTACGTTCTTCAACTACAAAAAAAAAGAAATTTTCAAAAAAACAAGGTGAATTTCCCGTTTTAATGATCTTCTGTACTTTGATTTTTGAACGAATCAATTTTACTGGCAATAACTTCAAGAAAATCATAAATATCAAGTTCATCATTATTATCTTCTTCTTGTTCAATAAAATTATTATTTTCCATCATATCTAAAAGAGACTACAGCTAATGGAAATATTTTTCATAATAAAAAAAAACATTCTACGTTAGAATTGTATATCAGCAACAAAAAAGAAGCCTGACAAACAAATAACATTCAACAAGAAATTCATTCATAGATTACAAAAAAGAAAAAAAAATGAAAACAAAAAAATTTATCTGAACACACATTATATATCAGTATTAAGATCAATAAAACCTACACACATTGTTTCCTGTCCAATTAATGCAATACTTGGTGAAGATGCAAAATTATTCCATTTAATTTCATCTATATTATGTTTTGATGATTCATCAGGTAAATTAATACAAGATGCACCTTGTGGTGTCCATACATAAATACGATTATTATGTGTACATAATGCTAAATTATCACGTTTTGGTTCCCATTTAATACATCGTATAGGTTGAATTTGTATAAGAACAAAAGCCAAATGGAATGTTGGTTTAAAATCAAATATAAATAAAAGATTTGGCATGGTATCATTGATTGTTGATAAATATCGACCTGAACATGAATATTCAATTGATGATACACCTAATCGTGGATTAGCACGATCAAGATCAGGTTTTATTGGTGCTATTTGAAGTGTACCATTATAAATAATATATTTTGATTCAATAGAAACATTTGTTTCTATTTGTGATACTGCAGATGATGAATAAGCAGAAGATGAATAAGGTTTACGTTTACTGAAATATAAAATAAAGATAAATTATATTTAATACATTTAAGAAAGTATTGTTTATTCACTAATGTGAATTATCATGCTGATTTCTTAACAACATACAATACTTAATAATTGAATATCATTTCACTCAACGTTCTGATGAGACAGTCTCAAATTCTGAAAAAACAAACTTGCTATTTTGGTATAATGCTCGTTTTTAAAATGAAACCGTTAAGGAGTTCTGTTCATATGATTTTCTTAAATGGATATTTGAGATGCTTTCTGTCTCAAGTATGACTGTTTTATTTTTTTTGATGAATAGGAATATGAAATCGCTCATAAACACTTTTTTATTAAATCAATTACGAAGTCGAAGTAGAGATGTGCAGGGTAAGGATAGTTGAGAGGTTAGAAAATTTCTCCTACGCGGAAATCTCTCTAAGTATGAAATCGCTTTTTAATCAAGACAATGTTTATTTGATGAGTAATAATGATTTATAGGAAAGTCTAGAACCATTTGGTTTTCTGGGTCTTTGTTCTCGAGATATCAAAATTTTACTTTTTTTTTCAACTAGAAGTTATGGTCGTCTCAAGTTATCTTCGAATTGTGACTTTAAACTTTGTACGAACAAAGTTTTCAATGAGATTAGTTCATTGGGTAACTTTTAATGTTTCTAGTATCTCCTATCCAAAGATTTGAAATATTCGAAATTCTCTTATGAGTAAAAGAAAATTTTGTTCATATATTTTTATTTTCAGAAAGGAAATAATATAAATGCTAAAAGTTAAACAATCAACTAATCTCATAAAGAATTTTTTTATGCAAAGTTTGAAGTCAAAACTCGAAAGTCGAGTTTCCACGTCACTTGAAGGAGATCATAGTTTTTCGTTGAAGAATCCCAGTAAAATTTCGATACCTGAAGAACGAAGACCTGGAAAATCAAACCATTTTAGGCTGTCTTATTACTTAGTAGCACTCATCAAATGAACATTCTCTCGGTCGAACAACAATTTGACACCCAAAGAAATTTTCTCGCCAGTCCTAGTACAGGGTACGAGAAAAGTTTACCTTGTATATGTCTAGCTTCAGTTATTTAAGCTCAATACTTCTTCATGAGGTCCAATAGTATACAACAATCAAGACTGTTCTGTTGTTATTCTTTAGTAGGACTCAGAAAGAAAAAATCGATCTACGTTACTATTCCATTTTTCTAATTTACCTTTGATCATTTTTTTCTTGACCATCTAAATTATATTCTTCTTCTTTTAAAATTGTATAACCTTTTCCTGATGATAATTTCTGTGGATGTTCAAATGATGCTTGAATTTTTTTATATGTTAAATAACTAAAAACAGTTATACGTTCTTCATAATCTCCTACAACAATAACTTGTCCTGTTGGTGACCATCGTGCACAACGTATACCTAATGATAAACGATCATTTTCTCGTTTATATATATTTAATAATTGTCCATCAAGTGTATAAAAAACAATTTTATATTCATAAGAATTTTCCCATAAACATAAAACATCAGCTATGGGTGACCATTCAATACCTTGAAGATCTTCTAAATCATTTGGTTGAAAATGTGCAATCATTGACCAATTAGATGAATAATCAAATATTGATATATGATCTGTACTATCATTACGACGTTCAACTAATGCCATGTACGGTTTTAATAAACTAAAAACATATGAATTAGGTGAAAGTTTTTTTGGATATTTTATATAGGAAACATTTTTTGATGCTAATGACCAAACTGTTATACGTAAATGAAATTGTGCTGTTGTTAATATGTTTCGAGAATCTGGTGCCCAGTGTACTTGGCAAAGACCAGCTGAACCTTCATCAATTTTACATTTCCATTCAGGATTATCTAATGAGAATATTTGAACAGCATTGCGTTTTATTAGACCAGCTAATATTAAACGTGAATCATATGACCATTCAATTGTATCAATTGTATCAATGCAAGCAAATAAATTTATTATTTCTAATGTTGTTGACGAACGAATTATTAAACGATAATGATTCACACATGCTAAATATTGACCATCAGGAGAAAATGAACATTGACGAGATGTTACTTTAAATAATTCACTAAAATTCATCTAGAAATGGAAAAGAAGAAGAAGAAATCACCCACATAGTTTATCGTTAACAAAGTCTAAATGGAAAAAAATCCGATCATAATGCTAATGGACAAACTGACATGGGAATCATCCGAACTGATATTTACCGATTGAGCTCATATTGAGCCTACAACGACGTCTTGATGATACTATCAAAGAGTCTAAAAGGGCTCGTCTCCATGGGCCTTCGAAGTCGATTTAAGATCATTTTATTGAATTTTTGATTCAATTTTTAGATAGTTGCCGAAAAAATAAATAATGGAGTTTCGACTGGAAATTTTGCTTGTGGAAAAGTTGAATGACTCCTAATATATCCTGAAAGCTTCAACCGAAAAGAATGTTCTTTTGTGGAGATACCGAATATTCAAAAGAAATCATCATTTATCACAGGCATGGCACAAAAATCGAGTTTGTTTGAAAATGTAATACCTCAAAAATGGACTATTCTTTTCAGTTGAAACTTACAGGATATTTCTAAGGCGTGCAAGTCTTGTTTATGAGCAAAATTTCTAATCAAAACTGTCATTCCATTTTTCACTAAATACCTACGAAAAAGTAAAACAAAAACAAAAAACAGCCATAATTCGACTCTAAAAAAGCAAAGCGCCTAGTCACTTTAGACTTTTGATAGTCTCATCAAGGCTTCTTTATAGGCAAAATATGAGCTCAAAGAGCGAATATCAGTTCAAATGGTTTCCTCATGGAGTATAAAACATGTTCAGTATAAGAAATATCTGTTAACAGAAAAAAAACAATCATAATCTGATTGTTTTTAAATAACTCTGACAAATATGAGCAAATGAAGGTACAATTAGCATCATTTTCGTATCAGCCATATTGATTAACTAATAAAAGTATATTTCACTTATTTGAATAGAAATCAACATTTCAACGGATTTTAATAATTATTAAAAAAGAAGTTGACTATTATAATAGCTACATATGTATGAAGTTAAAAATATTTTTCTTTGTTTTTTTAGATTCGAATAGTTCATTAATATAATTTCATGCAACTATCCTTCGAATATGTTTATCAAGTAGCGTCTATCAATCACATCTTTTTTTCAACTTATATTATCGAAAAACAATCGAAATACGGAATAGAAATTGTTACGAGTTCAATTCTAAGTTTGTCAAGTAATGAGAAAAAAGCCTAATAAAATAGTTCAGTTCATTCAATAAATGTGTTACATCTAACGTACGATGCAAAAGTAATAGTACAAAATATTGACCCTTATAATTCTTCATAGACATGACTCTAGAAAGAAATTTTTTTCATATTCAATAGGCGATTTTCTCCTTTTTTCGACCTGTATATGACCTATTATTATTAGACACTTGTAAACAGAACAGTGAGAGAAGAAAAATAAGCATGCTAAAAATAGCTCTGTACTTTTTGTACATTTCACAATAGCAACCCAGAAGAATGTCGACTACTATGTCTCTTTTTTCGAACTGTATTCTAATTTATTTTTGTTACGCGATCATAAACGAAATGATAAGAAGGAATGAATAAAGGTCCGTACAAGAAATATTTGATCTTTTCATTGGTTTATCGGAGAAATCTTGTAAACCAACTAACAAGAATTTTCGTCACATGTAGTGTAGAAACTGTATTCTACTGTTAAATAAAGATTTTTTGTTCTTCATACTTATTCTACTGAAAAATGAAATTTCTGCTCTCTTTCATTAATAAGTAGCAGCTATTGCCATATCTATTACCATCTTAACATTATATTTCAGTTGATTTACAAGATTTCTCCGATAAATTCATGAAAAGATCAAAAATTTCTTGTACGGACATTTCTTCTTTCCTTCATATCATTTACTTTATGAACATGTAACAAAAAAAAATTATATAGAGTTTGACAGAAGAGAAAATTTCCTATCAGCTGATAAAAAATGATCATTCTGACACGTATTCTAAGAAGAAACATAGTAGTCAATATTTTGTGTTGTTATTGTAAAATGTACATAAAGTGCAGAACTATTTTTAGAATGTCTCTATTTCTACTAGCGTTGTTCTGTTTATGAGGGTGTCATAAAAATAGGTCATATACAGTTCGAAAGAGGAGACAATCTTCTATAGAATTAGAAAAGAATTTCTTTTCAGAGCCGCGTCTATGAAGAAATATAAGGGTCAACATTTTGTAACATTACTTTTACGTCGTATGCTATTTTTGAACAAAAAATATATAAATCAGTTTCTCTGTTTAACCCATTATAGGATATGTTTGTTCAGGTCAAAAGAATATTTTAATATCTCAGATATTTGTAAGCAACCAGATGAATATATTAATTTCGATGAATTCTATTGGATGTCAACAGGCACAAAAAACTGTTAAAACCGATCAAGGGTCATAATAAAACAGTGAATCATTAGAAAAAAAAATAGAAAATTGAACACCAGAATTTTAGGAAAACAAGCGGAAAAAGAACTTGGTATCCTAAGATCTTCATGAAACTCCGTAAATTATAATGTACTTTGGTGAAATCTAGTAGATTCTAGTGAATGAATTCTGATAGAACCTATTAGAAATCACTAGAATCATAGAATTGTCAATCTGCATTTCCCCTAGTTGTTTGTAGACCATGCTAATAATAATTGTTACGAAATATTCAACTTATAGAATTTAATTTTTTAGGATTTTATCGTAATTTACAGTGTAGATTTGAACACCAATTCAAGAAAATTAGAAAAAAATTCATTGTTCAAGATTGAGTTTTTTCTTATGCCTAATTAAAATGTTTTGTAACAGGTAATGCAGATTAAATATGACAATATCACTTTTTTAAAATTTTGGGATACTTCGGTACACTTTCAAAAAAATCCTTCAATACTTATCCGATAGAAAATTTTTCATTCTGTAAAACTGTTGCCTTGGTTTTTCAAACATTTTTTTGTCGAAGAATAGCTCAAAGGATTAATACCTATTTGATAGTCTAACTGCGTCTGTCAAAAAGAAGGTTCTACTAAAATTACAAATATGTCATCAGATTCTTCTCGAAATCTTGCATGTTTTGGTATACGTTTCAAAGTATCAGCAGTAACATTTCTGTTAAAAAAAATTGTCGTAGAAATACGAAAACACTTGAAAAAATCTTTTCTTTTTAAATTCGACACAATCTAATTGCCTTTACTCTTCGATTTGATAGTTGCAATTTTATTCAGAACTCAATTCTATATCCGATAGCATGAGAATGTACGTTTCATATATCAAGACCCGCTTTTGAAAACATACATTGTCCAAAAATAACCATAGGTATTAGCTCCAAGCATTTATCTTCTTAATAATAACAGGAAATGGGAAATAGCAATTAGACTACAGAATAGGTTTCTATCGTTTGAGATTTGTCCTAACAAGAAGAAGTTATTTGAAAAACCAAGACACGAGTTCTCTAGAGCTAGCAATTATCTATCGAATGATCATCATCAGACGAACTTTTGAAAGTGTATTTAAGTTTACCAAAATAAAAAGAAAATAAGTTTGTCCCATTTAATCTACGCCGCCTATTATACAACCAAAAGGCAAATACAAAAACCTAATAAATTTAGAAAAAAACTGTTAGTGCAATCTTTACGAGACTAAAATGTGAAGCACGATGTAACTACTCTTACTAATCATAGAGAGATCCTTTTTATTTAATCCTCGAGAAATGCCATAAGAAAGTAGTTCATTGATTATAAAGAAACAATTATTGATACACGACCTTTGATCATATATTAATAACATTTGTCGCGATTTGTGACGCGGAGAGGAGAAGTGTTGCACTGATGTCTGCGGCAGAAGGGGTGAAGTAACCTCGCTAAGGTGCCTGCAGTGTTTGTGATGTATCGCAGCTAGCATGTGTGTCATGTTTATGATAAGCCGTTTCTAACGCATTTGTCACTGTCTATCGATCCTCAACATTCCTTTTAGATCGTGCTTCATAGAACAAAACCTTTGAATTATTTTTCATAATATTCTAACAATGAATAAATATATTTACTTGCCAATTACCATATATACGAGTGGAATGATCCTTTTGATAAAATAATGTCTAGTTGAACTTACGAAGTTTACATGATTTTATTCTCCATTTATTGTACAGTTTTTAAATACAAATCATCTATAAATAAAAATAAATGATTGTGCTTGTTTATTTTTTCTCATATGAAAATTTAAAACAAAATAAACTGATTAATAAATAGACATTCTCGTTTTTTTTCTCTATCATTCTACTACAACAAATAAATATTTTGTGATATTAAAAAACAAATAATTAATAAACTTAAAATTAAATGTTTTTTGTTTTTTCCATACTATTGATGGAATTCATAATGAACTGTTGTTTGGTTTTAGCTTCAAATTTTTCTTTTTGTTCAATCATATGTTCTTTTCGTACAAGATTAATTATTTCTTTTAAATATTTTTTCGAAATTTGAATTTTTTCATTACCAATAATTTCAAGTGTCTAAAGAAAAAGAGAAACAAAAAAAAACAACAATTAGAAAAATGTTATTTAAATCAAATCAAATATTGATTTATGTTTCTTATTTTTACTTTTACTATTTCATCAACGTCAATAAAACCATCTTGATTACGATCAAATTGTTGAATTATATCCCAAATTTGAGCATCTGTAGATTCATTTGAGGCTTTTTGTATTTGACGAATTGTATTAATAAATTCTTGAGTTGATACAAGCATATCTCTATAAATAAATTTAATTGTATACAAAGAAACAATCCTTAGTATATATAAAAAGTAGTGACGGAGACACTTCAATATTGTATACGAAATTTAAGAAAATTTTCTCTCTATATTTCATCATTCTTCAACGAATATCATAATAATAAAATTTCGATAAGAGCTGTTTGTTAAGATATGTGACCATGATACTTTTAAGTATTTTGAATAACTGTTGATAGAAACAAGATACAGAAGATGAATACGCATCGAATCGTATATTATTGATTTTTCTAATATATTTTCTGAATATTTTTTAATCCATTTTCTCTGAGTAATATGATTTATAAGATAGTTCACTTATACTATTATGATATTAGTTGAGTGTCGGTCACAAGCTCTCGTATGCTGTAAATATAATATAATATAAAAACCTTTTTTCCGTAAGGAAATCTTTATGTTGTTGAATTTGATCAGCTTTCAATAAGGCTTCCTCCTTCAATGTATCTTCTTCAATCTAAATAAATATAAAATTTTAAAAAATGAATTAATTTGAAAATCAAATAGAACTTACTTTAATATCTTTTTTAAGTTTATCTTGCTTTTTATCAAGTGTTTGAACAATATGATCAAGATCAGTAACAAGTTTACCAATACGTTTTGACAATGCTTTAGCAGAACGTGCTTCATTTAAATTTTGAAGTTGTTTTGTTGAAACTAATGCCGCAAATTCCTTAATATTTTCTTTATAAAATTTAAGATCAGACTAAAAAAATAAATAAATAGAAATTTATTTATTTTGAAAATTTACTTTAAGATCTTGAACCTCTTCAACTTCATTTCGAACTTCTTTAGCTTTTCGATTAACAAGTTGTTCAAGTGCTGTTTCAAATTGTCCAACATTAATATTTTGTTCATCTTTGTTTTCTTTCTTTGTTAGATCATGAATTATTAATGCTTTATTATCAACAAGATTTTCTATTTTAGGAACATCTAATGATGTTTTTGTTGCTAAAATAATTTGTTCCATATTTTTTTTCTTTTTAATTTTATCATCATTTAAAATTTTTATTTTTATTTTTTCTTCTCGTTCTTTTCTAATAGCTTCATCTTCATGTTTAATATATTCAACACGTTGTGTATTATCAATACGTTCTCCACTAACTTGTGCTAAATTAATAGCTGTTACAGTGTCAATTGCTTTTGGTAATGATTGTATAGTTGCTTTTAGAACATTTTCTTGTGAAATATTTTCTGGTAAATAAAGTGAACGAGATAATAGTAGAATTGTTGATGGTATACGTTTGTTAAGATGAAGATCAAACCATTGTTGTAATTGTGAACGTAAACGTTCAATACTAACACCATATGAACGCATACCACGTTCACGACATGCTGCTTGTAATTCTTCAACATTAAGACTTTCAATACCTTCGGATTCAATTAATTTATCATCAGCTTCTAAATGACGTAATCTTAAATCAAGTATAAAACGAAGATAATAATCAGGACCAATAGAAGATATACCAATTAGTTTACATACAGCAACTAAATGTTGATGATCAAGATTATCTAATGTTGATTTATTTTCGAATAATGAAGAGAATTTCATTATTTCTTCTGTTGAAGGTTGAACACCGGTTGAACGAATCTAAATCAAAATTAAATTTTATTATGTTAATGTTATATGTGTATACGTATTAACACATTGTTATTTGTTTGTTTGTTTTCTTTCTTCAATTTTTTATATCTTATTCGATGAAAAAACTAATAGAAAAATCTGCTGGATAGAGACACTTTTATTTTGAAAACATTAAATCTATGCTCAAACGGTATACTATGACCAGGAAACAAGACTACTTCTGTCATTCGACTATCTTGTGGTATGAGGTATTGTCGAGCGACATATTCAATAGATCGATATATTCCCTACATTGTAGTCTTGAGCAGATGTATGTCATAACGTAGCCTGCATGCTATCGAACGGATGACGCGAGACAAAACTGTTAGTGATTTGCTCACGGTTACTTCATGGCTGGTAGTATGAAAATTTGAGCATAGTACCTTGAGAATACGTATCAAATAACGTAGTCACTTATTCATGGCGGCTCAAGATCTCACTAACAGTTACTGTTCAGTTGAAATTTAGTGTAAGCATAGAGCTACTGGTATACTCGCTATGGAAAAAAACTTCGATCTAAAAAAGGATCGTGTTTAATTTGTTAAAGAATTTTTCGTTCGGACAGAATCATTTAATTTGATGCCAATTACTGGTGTATCCTTCTTTGCTATATTGTAATTTGTTTTTCATTATGAAATCAAAACTTATCAATAATTTAGAGTATTGAAACACTATATCTACAGCATATGGTTGACCGTAACGAAAACAAATCAAATACTGAAATAACAAAATTAGTATAATATATCATATATGCCAAAAAAAATAATAAAACATTGCTTTTGTACGGATATCTTAATAATACTAAAACTTTAGCAATAATTCAAAAAAAAAAATTTATGTTTAATTAAGCTGTGAACGACTAGAAGCATAGCTTGAAAATTTCAGGTCATAAGACTATGCTGATCCTGAACTTGGCTTTACTGAGGCCAAGGGGGAACAAACTGATTTCTGTGTCTAGAAATCATTAGAAATCACGGAAATCAAGAAATCAGTTTGTTCCCCCTTGACCGAGGCTGAGATCAGTACCAGGTCGAACACCTATTTAGTAATAACGGTACCTTTTGTGGTCGCGTAAAATTGCGTGAAATGTGATACTGTCACGATTCATTGTGTTCTAAAATAGATATGGATAAGAAGGTTCCAGTCTTGGCGGAACCAAAAATAACTGATTTCGCTCATGTCCACAAATACTGCTTCGTTTCGCTATTGAATAATTGAATTTTTACAAAAGATTGAAATCTAACAAATATGATTTCGTTGTGCAATAAATTTTTTATCATAGGAACATAACCTTTTTCTTGGCTACCCTGTACTTAGTTGAAATCATAGAAAGATTATCCACCTAAGTTGAATATCTTTTTTTTGACTTTCTCATTGAAAAAAAGTTCTTTTTTGTATTATCAATGATGTAAAATAAAAACAAATAAATACTTTTTTCATAAATTCGACAAACTGTGTTGCTAATGCATGATCGGAACGTTTCTTTTTCGTTGTTAATGCTGTTGCTTCAAGTGTATCTTGTAAAAATTTAGCAACTTCTAATTTACCTTTTATTTGTTTTGTTAATTTTTCTTTCTATAAATAAAATATGTATATTGTTCATTGAATAAAAAAAAATCGACAAAAAAAATATATATATTTATACTTCTTTATTTGATTCTTTAAATGTACTAGGTAACATATTAGGAAACAGTTTTAAAAATATTGGTAATGTAAACTCCATAAATGGTACAATAATAAATACAGAAAACGGTACAAGTCGAAATAAATCAGCAACCGTACGGGTAAACTAAAATTAAAAAATATGAAAAAAGAAATATTATATTTTCTCTTTCTATACTTGTTTTCGTTCTCGTCGTGATAATGTATGACCATTTAAAACTTGTCTTAGAAGACGAAATGCAATTCTTGTTTCAATAAATAATAATTTAGTACCATTATAATAATGTTTTAATTCATTCACAAAACGTTGCCAAAGAGATTTACGTTTAGCAATTGTTGATTCATTCGTTGTAGTAATTAGTGAAGCATCTGGTCGAACAATTGGAACATTTGTTGTTGATTCTGTTTGTTTCGCACCTTTTTTATCAATTTTATCTTTTTCAAATAAATTTACAGATTTTTCTTGTTCAAATTTGTCATTATAAAGTAGTACAGATGAATGAAATGTACGAATATCGGTTAAGGACAACAGTACTAATCGATTCGAATCGATTGATAATATACGTTGACCATAGATATAATAAAACAAATGAGGTTTTACTACTGATACAGTGGTTCGTCCTTGAATTAAAAAAAAGAATCATTACTCTTTATAAATAATTATTCCGTTTTTTTTCTTTTGTAATCACATTTGCTTTTTTTTAAGGATATAATGAACTATTATTTGAACATACCGATGGTCGATATTGATAGAAGTCGATTGCCAATTTGAATAATTCTCATTCAATTCAATTTGTACACTATAAAAACTATTTGAAAAATAACTTAAATAAAAGAAATTTATCTACAATAAATTAGATTATTGAGGAAGAAGACAACAGTTTCATAGTTTATTTTTGATAAATAATAAATCACAAACAATAAAAATCAATAAGTCATTTTTTACAAATCGATAAATTAAGTTTTCTTGTATTAAATTAAATATTCTGAAAAAGATTTTAATTATTAAATTAAATTGATTGATAAATATTATAAAGATTTTTTATTTATTAGAGAAAAATTAATCAAATTACTTTAGTTGGTTCTATAGAATAGTAAAAAAAATTCTAAGAGTTTTAGCTGAACATACACATGTCTACTACTCTGTGACCCAGGAGACATAATACGCCACATTCCATAAATCGATTGGTTTGACAGGTGGCGCTAGAAATATAACTGTTATTATTTCATAGATGGAAGGAATCAATTCCATAACAATCGAGGCACTTATGAAATAAAACCATCAATTGAAAGAAAATATGACTTCTTATTTTCTTATTATGAATATCTGTCGTCATTATATGATAGTTCTACTTCTTTTACAGACATATTTATTTCAAATCAATAATCAAGTCGTATAATAAATAGTTCAAAGTTTTAATTTAATTGAATTCAATTACATAAAAAAATTAGTTTTTCATGGATCGATCAACTTGAAAAATCAAACGAAATAAAACATACTTTGTAACGAAACGATTTCTAAATCCTCTATCTAATACCTGTATGTGTCAATTAGAATGTGAAACCAAGCGTTGAATATTATGGGTAGCTGGAGGGTAATATTTTTTTTTATCGCTTAAACATATACAAATGAAATAGTAATGACTAAATCAAATCGAATAGAAATCATTTTTAACATTCACAAAGGCAAGCCTATGTTTGTTTTTCAGAAACAAAGTGTTGCTTTCAATTTTCAATAGATTGAATACTTAAGCGAAAAATTAATCTGAATGTAATGGAGCTACATCATGAAAATGATTCATTAGTTCTACTATGTTTCTCTTTTTTTGTTTTATTTTGAAAAATCAACTATATTAAAGTTTTAGTCATGATAGAAGGCAAATGAAAATATAAAAAATTGTTCATTTTCGAAACTTGCTTGACAGATTTGAAGGTCATTTTCAATTGGACGTGGTTTTTAGTAGATGGCGCTGAAAGAGTAAAGTCAGTAATATCTACTGAAAGTGGGCATTAACTCCATAACAATAGAATCTTCTATGGAGACCAAAAGCCAATCGAACAAAAGTTTGAACAAATGACGCTTATATTATGTTATATTTCAGACCGATATCATGTTCATATAGTTTAAAAAGCAAAGGATAATAACTAGAATATTGGTTAAATTTCTATTGTCAATGATACAAGTCATTTACTAATTTTGTCATTCGACATAGTAGTAGGAAAAATTAAATGAAACAGTTAGATACGAGTTACCACGTATGGAAATTTATATCTTACGATTCCCATTTGATAATTTTTAGTGTTGTATATTTGAATTATTAAAGATTATTTTTTCTCATGTTCACCTACTAAACATTGTCCAGCCGGATATTGTGATGATTATTAATTAATTCATCAACAACAAACAGCAGCTTATAAATGCAGGTGTGGGTGTAGGTACTCGTTTTATGGATGTAATGTTGACCTAAATGTTTAAATATATATCAATTGATTCATTGGAATTATTTTACACTAATGCTTACATTTAATTAATGTGAAAAGAAGATGCTTTCTTTTCTTTCAGATAATGCATAATACACTTGAGTTACATGGTAAAGAAAGTGGTCAGATATGGCATCGAAAAGGAACAGGGAAAAACGGGTATACATATGGTTTTTTTTTTAATTTTAATTTTCAAAATAATATTTATTTAATTATAGTCTTCTTGTTAATGTTCTACATTCCATATTTAATGTTGCTGATGTACCTTTAAAAACAGTACATTTTTTACAAGCAGGATTTGATCGAAATGGTGAACGATTATTAGCTGTTGATCAACGTGGAAATGTTTATGTTTTTGATCTTATTCGAAATAAGTACGAAAAATTCAAAGAATTGATTTCTTTTTTAAATGTTTTGTTTTTCAATTTAGATTTGAACTTGTTCATAGAACAGGTACAAGTTGTACAGCAGTTGCATTTAATTTACGAAATCCGTCCGAATTTTTAATTGCTATGCCTGATTTTACAGTAAAATGTTTTGATGCTGGTAAAAATTTATAACAATATTTTAATTAAATTAAGCTGTTGTTTTTTGTTTTAGACAAAAAAGAATTCGTTGCTTGGTTAAAAGGTCATATGGCACCAGTTAAAGAAATATCTATTGATAGTAATGGAGATTTTTGTATAACAACATCAGCTGAAATAGCTTTTCTATGGGAATTAAAAACATTTGAGAGAAAACGGAAATTAACAATTACAAACAAAAATGATGTTTGTCTTTTTCGTGTAAGAAAATATTTAATTAAACTTTTTAATTTATTATTTGATATATGAATAGGCTTTCTTTTGTCCCGTATCAAATTATATTTTAACATGTTTTCGTGATGATTCTATCCTTGTATGGGATGCAAAAAATCTTGAATTTAAATATCAATTAGTTGTACCAGAAAAAAATCCACCATTTTATCGAGCATTTGCTGTTACGAAGTATATTTAAACAAAAACAAAAATATCGTTTTCAAATTAATGAATATAAAAATGTTTTATTTTAGTGATGGTAGTATACTTGTTTGTGGTGGTAAATCAAGTTATTTACAAATTTGGAATTTAGAAACACATAAATTAATAAAAATAATTGAATTACCAAAAGCAATAAAAGAAATTAAAGAAATGGGATTTCTTAGTCAAAGCTTTGATGGTGGTTCACATAAAGTATGAATTCGAAATCTAGATCAATGATTGTGACTTTTCGCCGCCAGACTCGGGAAAATAATATGAGCTTGACAGTAGAAATCATACAGCCGGATTCTTTTAGGTCTGATCAACAACAAACACAGAGTCAGTCAATAAATTTTTCCTTTCAAGTTTCCATTGTTTTGCGGTCAAAATCAACTCGAATTTCTCAGCAGTGTCAAACTTAAAAGTTGATTTCAATTATTAAAGACCTCTTCAGATATTTAATTCTTGAGCTCAAATATTTAGCTATTCAATTCATGAGAAAACCTCTTCAGATGTCAAATCGCTTTCCGACCGAGACAATGTTCATTTGATGAGTGTTAGTGAATAATAGAAAAGACTAGAATGGTTTGGCTTCTTTCTGAAGACTCAAATTTATGAATAAAATTTGTTTTCTATCTATGAGAGAATTTCAATTCTCAGAATAGGGGATACTAGAAGAGTTAAAGCTTACCCAATGAACTAATATCATTGAGAACCTTATTCGTGTAAAGTTTGAAGTCAAAAGTTGATTTTTCATGTGACCTGAGGGGAACTACAGCTATTTGTTAAAAGCCCCAATAAAATTTCGATATCTGAAGAACGAAGGCCTGAAAAACTAAACCATTCTAGACTTTTCTATTATTCACTGACACTCGTCAAATTAACATTGTTTCGATCGAAGAGCGATGTAACACGTGGAGAGGTTCCATCGTCAGATATTCCGACTGAAATATTGTGTGTGTTTCTGCGAATACTTGGATCAAGTTTCAGACTTCACACTTACAGTATTTCTTGATCCGGGTATTAATCTTCTGAAAAAAACTATTCTCTGAAATTTTTGTTTTAAAGATCATTGCTATGCTTTGTCAAGATGGTATTCTTCGTTTTGCGGATATTGAAACGTGTCGTGATTTATTTCAAATTGGACAAGAAAATGATTCTATTCAACATTTTCTTCTTTCATCAAATGGAAAATTTTGTACATGTACACTTGTATCAGGTCAATTACACATATATGATTTAGCAACAACATGGAAAGAATTAAATCGAGCACCATCACCAATTGTTCGTGCATTACGTTCGAATGAAGATTTTCATAATGATACTAATAGTCAAATAACATGTTCCAAAGGATCAACAACAACACAAAGTTCGAGATCACGAATAACATTAAGTACAAATACCATAACAACAAATAAATTAGCTATTAAAAAACGTAGTCATTCAGCATCAGATCGTCTTCAATTAAAACAACATTATGCAACAAGAATATCGGATAAAACAAGTATATCATCATCGACGCTGGATCAATCAGCGGTAAGATTATCAAAAACTAAAAATAAAAGAAGTTTTATTGACAAGAAAAATTCTTTTTCTCAATAGTTTCGAAATTTACCTGAAGGTTTAAATTTTAAAAAACTTTATAAAATATTACGATTTTATGGTGAATATCCAACAAAATATCGGTAAGAGAAAACAAATCTAAAGAAATTGATTTTATTTTTATTTAAAAAAAAAGAGCATTCATTTGGCGATGTCTTCTTCGTTTACCGGAAAATCATGGTGCTTATGCTGCACTTGTCGAGAAAGGTGGACATTTAACGTTTGCTAAATTACAAGAACAATATCCATTAAAAAGTCGAAAATTATTAAGAATTATGCAACGGTATGTAAACGAAAATTCTTTATTAATTTTCTCTTTATTTGTTTTATGTTCTTATTAGTGTATTATCAGCATTAGCTCACTGGTCATCAATATTTGGTGAAACAGATTATTTACCATTATTATCATTTCCATTTATAAAATTATTTGAAAATAATCAACTTATTTGTTTTGAAGTTATTGCTACGGTTCTCTTTAATTGGTGTCAATTATGGTTTATGTATTTTCCAAATCCACCAGTTAATATTTTAGGTATTATTTTAAATTAAGAAATGAGTATATTTTTTGTTCCTACGATGGACTCACTATCCATCTACTGGATAGTTTTAATTTTACTGATTTTTTATTATGGTTGATGTGAGAACATGACATCAATAAACCAAGTTTTGAGTCTTTTCTGGTTTGAAGAAAAAGAAGTAGTAAATAATATTAGTCATGCGTCACTTAGAAGGAAAATATTAAAAAAACTCGATACATCTTATATCAAGATTTTAATTGTTGAAACTTGTATAATAAATATATTCGAAGTCAGCATGCAAAAGCATATCAAAATCTAATGTGTTATCATAACGTGTTTTCGAAAATCAAATTTTATTCCTAAGCTTCCTTAGCCTTGTTATCCTGAGTTCGTCCGTGCGTTCTCTACAAATGAATTTTCTTTGAAAAGATTTCACAATAAAATATACGATTCGGATGTGTTTTTCTATACTAATCTCAAATATCATCCTTATTTGTCAGAAGAATCAACATTCGACAATTGAAATCTTGAAACATGAAATATCACATTTTTTTCTCATCGCAGAAAAGTTCAAAATCTAGTTTAATGAATGATTTCATGTACCCACATCAGTCACACTAAAAAAAAAACTAGTGAACACTTACAATTCTTGAATTTACTTTGTATTAAAGGAATGATTGAAAATTTGCTTACACACCATGATCATACATTGCTTGCACATTTCGTACGTTATAAAGTAACATCACAAGTAAGAAATTAGAAGAAAAAAAAATTCTTCCTAATAAAAGATAGTGAAAATTATTTTTCTTAAGATTTATGCATGGCCTCTTTTTGAAACATTCTTCTCGGAAATATTTAACCGTGATGAATGGCTTTGTTTATTTGATCATATATTTAGTAATCATCCATCATTTGTTCTCTATATTATTACATCATATTGTATTAATAATCGCAGTGCCCTGTTACGTGTTACTGAACTTGATGATTTTAAATATTTTTTTCATCATCGAAATCCTATATCAGTACAAACAATTCTTACTGAAGCTTATCGTCTTAGTGAAGTCACACCAGTTGATATTGATCCAAAACGTATGATTGAATCATTTCAACCATTAACACGTGGACAATATCCTGTTTTTAATAAATATCCAAAATTTATTGTTGATTATCAAATACAAGAAAAAGAAAAATTACGACAAGAAGAAATGAATTATATTCGACAACGGTAACATGAATAATTAGATAATTAATGATTGAGATCGTTTTCTTGTAGTGAACTTAATGTTGAAATGTATCGTGAACGACAACAACGTCGACATGAAGAAGAATCATGGCTTCGACAACAGGTTTTACAATTTTTTAAAGATCATTATTCAATATAATTCATTGATTTTTGTAGCAATTATTAATTGAAGCTGAAGAAAAACGACGTACATTATTACTACAAGAAGATACTCGAGTTAAAGAACAGAAAAATAAGTATGTATCCTGGCTTTTATCAAAAACATATTCAATAATCTTATTTTTTGTGAAACATGATCTAAATGGAATGTCAGCGTATAAAAGGTTTGAAATAGGCATCTTTCCGACAAAGGTAAATCCTAATTTCGTCGAAAAGAAAAATATTAAAAGATAAAAATGCAAATTTATTCGAACGTCAAATTATTATTTAATTAATCATGCATGACTCAATATGTTTATTTCAAATATAGAATTTACATTCATGAGAAAAAAAAATAGCTTTTTTACGAAGAGCAAAGGTGAAAAATGGGAAGAACCATAATACACAAATGAACTTGAATTATGGATATGTTTCATGTCTATTTTTTCTTTTCGTTCCAACCAAAAATGACAAGCTGGAAAGAATATCCAATGGACTGATGATGCCATCATCGGTATTTTTTTCTGGGTATTTGTCCTTGGTGGTATTAGTTGGATAAATTGCCACTGACCCTGAAAGACGTGATCAACAGACCGTGATAGATATCTCAGCAACAACACATCACAGAAAGTGACAGATGATGTTGATATACGATTACAGGTCGTATATCAGTAATGTCTCGTTATAATATATGAACTACTTCCCTATTGCATTTCTGCAAGATTAAGTAAAAGAATGGTGAATAAACGTGTTCCAAGAGGGATAGAATAAAACAGTCTCCATATCAAAGTTGAAATCGATTTGAATTTTTCACGACCACTACCACACTGAGTAGACGAAATGGGACTGGACTAGCCGGTCTGAAATCCATATAGACACTGGACTGATGAGTCGTCGTACTATTTCATCTGTGAACAATGATATTTATCATAGCCAGCTTCGAACAAAGTTTCATCATACATCCCTTATGAGATATTAAGAGCAAAAAAGAATCGATAAGACACATTGATACCGGATCGAACTGGTCAGTAACTGGTGTCACTTCCATCTATGTTTCCTGTGATTACCAACAGCAGCTACATCGTGTTTCACATTTTAATTCTGCAGAAATGACACTAATAGCTTTTTCTTTTGAATAGACTTCAAATGCTTAATCAAGAAATCAAAGTAAGATATTTTCTTAATACGATTTTTCTTCTATTGAAATATATTAGGTACGTGAAATGCAATTATTGGATGTAGCTCGTCGTAAAATGCTTCATCAACAGCATTTACTTAAAGAAGCTGAATTACATCGATTAGATGATGAAATTCGAAAAAAAGTTTGTTTTAAGTTTTTCTTTTATTGATCATATGAAATATTTATCTATTTAATTTATCTAGGCAGAAGAACGAAAAGATACATTAGAATCAGGTATTAAATCAGCTGAACTTAAAACACTTGAATTAGAAACACAAACAAAAATTTTAGAAAGTGTAAATTATAATTTT
>CAJNSZ010000034.1:273967-391480 GCA_905329745.1 Rotaria sp. Silwood2 | reverse complement strand
CAAGGAGAGGTTTGGTAGAATAAAAAAGAGATGGGAGGGCGGGGGGGGGGGGGGGGGGAGGAGGTAAGGGAGAATAAGCAAGAAAGAAAAAGAGAGAAACACTATATATATTCATTCGTTATATTGTTGATATTTTTATTTTAGAAGTGATTTAATCGGTTGTATGTCATTTAATATGAAGACACTTCTTAAAACAACTAGTTGTATAAAGGTAAGAAAATCGATTAAATTTAAGTGTGAAGAAAAGACGAAGCTTTAGTTTTGTTTTGTTTTTCAATGTGATATATTCTATTAAAATAATATAAGGTGTAAACGAAAATGATTGACTGTCCTTTTTTTTAAGACTTCATCAAAATATAAATGGTATTGTCTGTTACCGGAATCAATCGGACGACATAAATGTATGGCTTTAAATGTAAATACTTCTTCATCTTTACATAGTAAAAAAATTACAACATTAAAAAAACCATATTCATTACAAAACTATAATCAATCAAATGGACTTGTATTCAATGTAAGTTATTCCGCAATGTCTAAGAACTAAGTAATAGGAATTCCTTGGAGTGACGAGAATCGATCATTAGTTTCCTCATAGTTTCGTTATTCATAAAAGCCAAATTTATGCTTTTTTGTAATACTTTTCATACCTACATATTCATATTTACAAATTCCTTGTTGGTAGATATCAATGTGAGAGCCAAAAATGTCGTGAATATGATGTTTTTTTAACAAGCATGAAACTACTGGGCAGCTGAGAAGTTCTTATTTCGCAGTCCTAGGATATTCTTCGCCTTACACTGTATATAAGACACTTCGCGTGATGAATTAGATTGAGATCTAACAGCATTTTTGACGCGCCAGTTGAAATGCACAAATCTATTTGTATCTGGTTCAATATTCAATTTCGGATTGACTTGTTTAAGATTAAGCAATTTGTATTTACTTAATCCTACTCGAAAGCACTATTGAAAATTTACTTTTTTATTATTTTCAGGTTGACATATATGATCGTGATGAAATTCATTTTTCATCTGGATTTCCATGTAAAATAAGTGAAATTAAATCAAATACTAGTTCAACATCTACACGGCCTATGCCTGGTGACATACTTTTACAAGTTAATGATATTAATGTTTCCCGAACACAAGCTAAAGCTGTTAAAAAATTAATAAAGTTAGTACTAAATTGAATAAATAATTTTATTTTAATAAAAATGAAATTATTTATATTTTTAATAGAAGTTTATCATTACCGATAACTCTTCAATTATATCGTCGTTCAAATCCATCAACATCAATCAAAATTGATAAAATTGTTTTAAATTCTGTTGAACAACATGAACCATTAAATAGAAATTTAATATCAACCGAACCTTTATATTCATCATCCGATAAACAATTTAAAACAAAAACATATGAATGTCTTATTACAAAACCCATTCTAATGAATATTGATCAACAACAATCTTTACTTATGTCACCAATTGATCGAAAAATTTCTACACGAAGTGATGGAAGTGAATCAGGTGTTGGTTCTGAAAGTAATTCATATTCTGATGCTGATCAAGATAATCGATTAGTATGTTTCTATGACATTTTTTTTTCAAGAAAAAAAATTATTTTTATTTTTCATTTTAAAGAAAATTCTTTCGGAATCTTATGCACGTGAAGTTTTAAATCTAATTGAAATTGAAAAAGAATTTATTAATCAAATTGAACTTGGTGTTCAATTATATTCACGTCCATTAAAACATTATTTAATATCATCAAATGAGCACGCAAAATTATTTCAAAATATTGAAAAGGTACAAAAGAAAAATTTTTTTTTTTTTTTTCAAAAAGTAAAAATTTTTTTTGTTTTCTATTAGATTTTAGCAATATCACGTTATCAATTAAATCGTTTACAATCATTATCTGAACGAACAATAATAAGTCATATTGGAAAAATTTTTCATGAAAAAGTTCAACTAATATGTGAAGCATTTAATCATTATATATCGGGTTGTCCAGATGCTTGTTTACAATTAAAACAATTAATAAAATGTGCTAGTTTTCAAAGATTTATTCATGGAAATAATTCAAATCTAACAATTGAACAGTTCCTACAAATACCATTAACTCATATTGATAATCTTGTTAATCAATTGGATACATTATGTTGTACATGTGAAAATGCAAATGATGCTAATTATCTTTTACACGTTCTTAAAGGTAAAAAAAAACAGTAGAAAAAAATTTATCTTAATTTGTTGACTTATAGAATTACGTCAATGTTCACTACATGTTTCATCTATTGAATCATCAACAAGTCAACATCATTGTACAACAACAATGTCATTGAACAGTGCCAATGGTATATCTTCGTCATCATCAATGAATAATTCAGATAATAATGATATTATTGAATTACAAAATCGACTTCAATTTTCACAAAATATTCAAGTATGAATAAACTCTGAAAAACAATCTTTTTTTTTCTATATATTTTTGATAATTTAGCCTGTTCTATTAACCGGTCATAATCGTCACGTTATTTTTTCGGGTGTACTCTTATTACAAAATGAAAGCAAAAATTATATTGAGGTAAAAAAACAAATTTAATTTATTAAATTAATATCAGTCATGAATTCACTAACAGTTTGACTATGTCTTTATAGAAAACAGATAATTAACATAGTTTTAGTGATGTAACCAACAACTCAATAATGAAAAGTCTATATGTGCATCGTGCAAACTCTAATGAGCTACGAATACTCTGAAAAGAGTTCAGGCTGTTAGTTTATCGGTACTGACATAGTGCATTTTTACGATATATTTTAAGTCAATAGGGCATGGTTCCCCTCAGGATGACTGATTTTTTCAAAATTTTTACTCGAAACTTTGCACAGCGATAGGTCATATTGAAGTTAGTTTATTGCATCACAGCATTGCTTTAACAAAATACTAAACATGTAATATCTCTGCAGCAATAAGTTAAACAGCCTGAATTCATTTCAGAATATTCAAAACTCACTAGAATCTACATAATCCACATAGTCCTAACTTAAAAATGATTAAACAGCTGGGGAATTCCGTATTTCATTCGGATATTCCCCTGCGAAAGAGCGATTCAAGACTGCGAGAGAGAGCCATTCTGATCTTCACCATCTGATTGAATGAAAAGGGTGTGGGAGTGGATGAAGGAAACGTATCCACATCCACACTCTGACTTACTGGTTTCGTTTTTCTCTAATATCTCCATGAAACAATAATCATCTTATACTTTATTTTAGACGTGGACTGTTCTGTTAAATGATATGCTACTATTTACACAACGAAATGCAATCGATACACGTTTAAAATTAGTTTGTAATGCGATTTTATTAAGTGATATTGTTGATTTTCGATCAAGTGATGAACGTATGTAGTTGTTATTATTGTTTTTTTCTATTAATCTTTTCTAATTTAAATCTTTGAATAGGTCAAGATGCCTTAATATTTTTATCAAATAAACCGAATCTACCATATAAAATTCGTTATCCAAGTAAATGTTTACAATATGCATGGCAAACAATACTTGAACAACGTCTTAAAACTTGGCAACGATCAATTCATGATGAATCGTCATCAGCTGAATCTGATCTTGAATAAAAAAAAGAAAATTTTTGATTTTGTTTTTCTTAGTATCAAAGTTTTTTTTCGGTCTGTTTGTACATATATTTTATCAAAAAAAAAGAAACGAAAAGCCATGTCTTATATATAAAAGAATTCTTATTATTTTTTTCTCTCTATTGATGTGTGTTTCGTGCTCTATTGCCCTAAATGTTTTATTTGTATTATTCTTCTCGTTAATTCTTTTTTTTTTTGTTTTTCTTAACTGACTTCTTCGTTTTTTTCCTTTACCTTTATTCTGTTTATTATTGTAGTAATATGTGTGAGATGAAAAAAATAACAACAAATGAGTAGATCATAATGATTACCTAGGTTAATTTATTATTATTATTTTTTTTTGTGATGAAAAATATGATATTAAAAAAATTAATAAACGAAATTTTTTTCATCCTTTTTTATGAAATTATATTTTTATTTTGGAGGATGTTTGTTGAACTGTATTGAAAATAGAATGATAGTTTAAATATCTAAATTTGAATAAATGGATAATAATCTAAAAGCATCATCATCGGATTGAGTCATTGTTTGTTTCGATTGGATTATTTTGGATAATGATTGTTACGTATTTGTGATAGATAAGGGGAATAGGTATATTTCTCATAAACATTAATAATTGGCTAATGATATGTCGATAACATGTTTTTACGTAATTATGAATGGTAGTCATGCATATCAATGAAAAGCATACTGTCTTAATGATTTATCGCAGGTGTCATATATTTATTCATGTTATCGATGTAACTGTTTGGGCATAGTTGGCTAATTTTATTTTTGTTATAAGTAAAAATACTCAGAGTTTTATTTTGTCAGAATCAGTCATCAATACCTCATACATGGGTAACGTTCGAGCTCAAGTGTAAAGTTAAGCCTACTATTGACAAGAACCTGATCGATAGTACATGAAATGGAAACGTTTCCAATAAGCGATGTCTTTCTGGAAGTGACTAGCACGAAAGTTTATGTAAAGGATGGTATTGAAATACATTTTTGAATAAATATGAATCAGTAGAAAAAAGTTCTTTAATGCAATGTTAACTGATAGAATTTGAAGTGCTCGTTCAATATATGACTTCATACAAATATTAGATGTCTACGAAGCAGGATAAGACGTTCAGAAATCATCTGTATTTTTCATGAAACTTCGAAATAAAACTCGCTAATTTTGTTAATTTTTGCAAGAAAAAACGACCTTTCAAGACAGAAATTAACGAGCTCTATCAAATATTCACTCGTTTTGAGCGTAGTTTGATTTAGTTTTTGTATTATGTGAAAATCAGGATGTTTTTAAACTATTACACGTTTTATATTGTTCTTGTTCATAAATAAATGTCAGTGTTGACTTCGCAATTTAGTTACCTTTAAAATGTAAAGTAGTAAATGTTTATTGAATAGATTAAGGTGAGAAAAATCGACGAATAGTGAACAGGGTGCTGAGTATGGGCATTGATATGAGTGACCCATTTAAACCTATAACCTGTTTGCCGTCTGATATCCAAAGCCCTTAGAAAAGCATCTAAATTACAGTAGAATGTTTTCTTCATTTTTAATTGTAATGAAGCAGTAGAATAATTATGGAGGAATTCTGTGTTAAATTCACATTGAACTTTTCATCGCTAGAAAATCATTTATATTATCGGATATTGCGTAACAATTTTATGTTTCTACATTCTAAAGAGAACTTAATTGTGAAGTCAACGACGACGTATACATATGAATGGATTGCAACTTTATTACACCGTTAATATCTAATATGAAAAAAAGCTCAACATCTTGACTTCTTCTTTCGTATAAATGACTTTTTTTTTTTGTTTCCTATGTAAATTTTGTAAGTTTGCAGAATTAGAGAAAACAATATGCCCTCTTCGAGCATAAGACTGAATGGCGTTGTTTACACGATTTTTCTGAAACTCAAATGTGCAACCATTGTTTGATTTTTTGTCGCGTGAGATTAAAAATCAACCTGGAATTGAACAATCTATCTACAAACGAACGGCATATCGTTGAATAAAAGCCAGTAAATGGGAAATAAATTCATTAAAAAAGAAAAAAATTTTATATTGTTTCTTGTTTATCAAAACTATAAACTAAAACTTGAAAATTTGATTGGCATACTCAATGTCATGCAAGATTTTTTTGATTTTGCCTGATCAAAAACTCTTATGGGATTGCATTGTAAGATGAAACACTGATCATTTCATCGATTCATTGTGATCAGTCATCATTGAAAATATCAGCGTCAGAAGATTTCCAATTCATGAGAAAAAGAAAAGAAATATAAAGTCAATATGTCACGCGAAGTTTTCAATAAGAAATGTGTCATGCGAGAATATGACGTGAGTCTTACTTTACAATTGAAGTCAACATAAATATATTCTATATTAGTTAAGTTTATATTTTAGATCCAATCAAAATTATTGCGAACTAATTCTAAATTATATCTTATGCAAATTATTGTATGCAGATGATGCCACATCATGAATATATAGAATAAAGCACATTATTAGTTTTATGCAGTTGAGATTTATCGAATTTTGAATTTCAACTGTATACTCTGGCACGTAAACAAAGTTCTGTTTACCTATAATTTGAAGTATTTTTGACGAATTTTTCGAACTTCTTAGATTTATGCAGTTAATCAGTGTATATGTAGAAAAGTCATATTAAGGTATTTTCATGGATGTTGAACGATTGTCATATCTCTCGAGCAAATTAATAGTGTAATTGAGAAATTTATTCGTTTTATGGTGTTGCATAGTATATTAAAAGACAGTATGTATCATCTTTCAAATCGAAAATTTGTTTTCGCTCATTTTTTTTTTCTTTAAATAGTGCAATTATGTTGCAGTTCACTCATATATCCGGAACGAAATGGAGTATTTTGTTTATCAAAACTACAACTTTCATTTTTGTGGAAATTTTCTTAGATCGAAAAAATTGTTTTTTTTTCCCTTTGTGTTCTAATGGAAAATGCATCGACTGACGTGGAATTCGATGTTGATGATGCATATCCGATTGCTTTTGATTTCTTTTTTGCTTTTATTCTGGCCCACACTATCACTTTCAGAAAAAGGACGTAATTCCATAGCATTTCATCATGCTGATTTTGTCCGTATGAATTAAAATTCACTAGTTTCTATACGATGAGATATTGTTGAAATTTTTTTTTCTTTGATATTTTATACATATATATTATCATATCATAAAAGAAATTACAAACTTATAAGTTTAATTAAAAAAAAAAAAAAAGGAAAACTAGAACATGAAAATATTAAATATATGTCAATTGCCAGTTATGTCATCAAACATAACAGAAATGAGTTCAGTTTGACCTTGAATTCTCAAATATAAGTTCGAACCATTACCAGGTGAGCTCATATCACACTTGAATAGGCTGGATTAGATAACATTTTTCGATGTTGTAAAACCATAGTATAAATATTAAATCATAAACTGGAGACAGAAAAGTTTAAAACAGAAAATTTTTGACATTTTTTCTTTATGATGATTGCTACAACAAATTCGAGACTAAATTTGATTCGCTGGAACAATATCCTTTAAGGAGAAGTACTTGTCTAATTCCCATTAACAGGTTTCAGTGAAAGATCTCTGAAAAAACAAGACTCTCCAAAACCATTTTTCAAAATTCTATCAAAAGATATTCCTGAATAAAATAAGATGCCTCCGAACTATCAATGACCTACCTTCAGCGAATCGCACTCCTTCTGCAAATGGCTTCAAAGTGTAAAGTACACTAAATCAAAATTAACTTTCTCCGAAATCAGCTTTTTCGGCCTATCATAGAATGGTTGTTATTCGCTGAAAACGGGCCTTGGAAAGTTTGAGGATATCTTATTTTATTCAGAAATGTTTTCTCTCTCAGATGAACT
This sequence comes from Rotaria sp. Silwood2, assembly GCA_905329745.1. Classification (NCBI taxonomy): domain Eukaryota; kingdom Metazoa; phylum Rotifera; class Eurotatoria; order Philodinida; family Philodinidae; genus Rotaria; species Rotaria sp. Silwood2. The sequence goes on along the minus strand of CAJNSZ010000034.1, from coordinate 383,943 downwards.
TGTTTGTAAGAAGTTTTTGATGGAATCTAGAGAAGCGTTTTTTTCGAGTTTCAGTGTTTTCAGAGATCTTTTTATCTAAACCTATTAATAGAAATTTCAACAAATATTTCTTCTAGTAGAAAAACCATTTCAACTTCTCAAAATCTTTTTTCTAATTTGTCCTAGCTATTACCATTAAGGTAAAAAAGTCAAAAATAATGGGTTTCAAAACTTTTTGCCTTCACTTTAACTTGTGTAGAATATATTCTCGACTATCTTATTATATAAATCAATAGAAAAAAGAGAAACAATGATATATATTCTGTATGCTTTTGAGAGTAATATCATTCTTTTTTTATATAAAGAATACTTGCAAATATATATATTAAAGAAGTTAGGACGAGTTGAATATATGTCGTAAAAAAAGAGACGCACGTCGCTGTTACAGAAATGAAACAAGAGACGAAAGACAAAAAGAATGAGAAAATCTATCATATGAAAAAAAGAAAAGAAGTAAAGGCAAACAGGGATAGTAGCAAAAAGAAAGTCGTGATATGTAGCGTTGTTTTGATGAGTATAAACGAGAGAAAAAAAATGTAAAGGAAGAACGAAAAAAAAAGGAAAGAAATCTAAATGTTTAACTATTATCGCGAACTTTAGTTTTTGAATTTGAATTTGAACGCATTTGCCTTTGTTGTTGTTGTTGAATATTAGTTGGTGTACTCTGTCGTGGTCGATAATCAAGTTTATAACTATCTAAAATTTTTTTCTTATTATAAAACTGTTGCGATAAATCTTTTGTTTTTTTTTTACCTCTAGTATTATGCGGATAATTTGAATCAGATGAATACTGTTCAGGACAGGCAAATGCAAGATGTCCCAGATCACCACAAGTATAACATGCTTTTGGTTTTACATGTTGTTGAGGATAAGATGTTTGTGTTTGCCGTTGTTGAGCATGAAATCCATTTTGTGGTTGAAATTGTATAGAATCAGATTGATGATATTGTCTATGACGATGATGTGATTGTTGTTGATGATGTTGCTGAGATTGATGTGATTGCTGTTGTTGCTGTTGCTGTGCTTGCTGCTGTTGTTGTTGATGACGAGATGATGATTGCGGTGGTGGAGATGGATGATGATTTTGTCCATTTTGTTCTGGTGGTGTATTCGTACCATTAGATTGTGTTGTGGAACGAGAATTAGATACAGATCCTTGTGAAGTATTTGATGTTTGTACAAAACTAGTATTTGTTGGATTGGTGGCTACAGCTGCCATATTTGGAGCAAATAATCGCATAAAATCAGGTGTTGTTGATGGAAAACCCGGCGGAATAGCTATTGGAAACATGTATGGTTCAACTGAATTATATAGAAATGAATGTGCAGTTAATAGTGGTACATGATGTTGAGTTTGTGATGGACAATTTGACGTTGATGGTGGTGGTGGTAATGGCAGTGGTGGTGGTGGTGGTGGAAGTGGAGGAATACTATTCTTTCCTGATGTAGTTGCTCCTGTTTTAGGTAATTTTGGACTTGGACTTGATGATAGAGATGGATGAGCACCGGCTAAATTAATTAAAATAGGTTCATATTGATTTCGATCAAAACCAGGTGGCGGCGTACGAGATGGTTGTTGTTGTTGTTGTACAACAGTCATTAGGGCAGCATCTAACAATGGTGGTAATGATGGTGGTTGTGATAATGGTGGTGGAGACAATGATGATGAAGGCATTTGTACAAAAGTACATGGTGATCGAGAATTTTTTGCACTACTACTACTTAAATGAACACTCATTGGTCTAAATAGAAGCAAAATAAACGAAGAGATGAAATTAGAGTTGTTTTTTACTTTAAATCATCTAAAGCACCGCAAAGTAATTGAGCTGTACTTTGATCAAGTCCATCAGCAATAAGATCAGCTGGTGTTAATTTTGCTAACTAAAAGAAAACAGAACATTGTTTTGATAAGAAAGAAAAATGTAAAACAAAAAGAAAAAAATTTACTTCATCCATTGAATATCTTCGAAGATAATCTTGATGTTCAGCAAGAATAAAACCTGGTCCAGGCATTCGATCAGTTTGAGTTTCTTCACATCGTACTTCTAATCCAGTTTGTGTACCATTATGTGTTGGTACTATTGAACGTGCTTGTTTTGCTACATCAGTTTGTTGTTTAGATTTATTATTATTTAATAATAGTTTAGGTGAACAATGTGTTTTATTCTCAGATTCAGTTGGTTGTTGTACAGGTAATTCACATTCTTGAAATAATCAAAACAAAATAATTATTATATAAAAAGAAAAGAAAAAAAAAACTGCATTACGAAGTGGTGTCACTCCATTAGAGAATGATGAGGATGATGATAATGGTTCATCAAAACCATTACTTGAATTAAATAAACGTTGTTTTGAATCGACAAGTTTCAAAGATGAATTAAAAAATTTTGCCAATGTTGATATTGTAGAAATGTATGAAGAGAAATAGACAAGATGCCTAATAAGATAACAATTTTCTTTTTATTACTTGAATTTTCATGAAAAGAAAAACACTTACGTCATATATGTTGCAATATTCTGTTTCATTAACTCAATATCTGGTTCACTTGGAGAGCCAATATCACGTAAATAACCAGAGATATTCATTAAACGTTCTAACCGTACATCATCATGATAAACAATATTAGATAACTAAAATAATAATGAAGAAATTTCAGACGAATTTCTGATAAACATTTTTCTTTTTATGTCAATATCAGGTATAGTTTTATGTCTGAAAATAAATTGTTCTGAGTTTTGGTTCTAGGGAGTTGATAAAGCATGAGGTGGTTTGTGGAAAGAGCATGACCATAGCCAAAAAACTGTTTATTTTTAAGCTTCTTCGAGATGATAGAAACTTTATTTTATCCATTTTTGTTCGAAAAAAAGATTTGCAAAAGAAGGATCAATGCTTATCTTTTGATTACATTAATATCTTAAAGTTATCTTTAAATGTTAAAAAAAAACTCGAGAAGAAATCAAATTAGCAACAAATGTAAGCTGAAACTTCTTTCACATTTACTATACATTGTTTGGAATAGGAATTCTTTTTTTTTTTTATGCTTCAAAAAATATTGTTCTGCTGATTTTTGACAGCTGTTATAAACAGAAAGTGCTTTTCAAAAACAAAACATGGGTTTTTAAGGATACCTTCAATATTTGTGTGAAGGACAAAAAAAATAATTACTTCAAAGTGTCTTGGAGAACTAGGGGAAGACATTGCTTGCCATTATGATCTCCGTATCTTATAGAAGACAGCAGCTGAGAACTTTGAGTCTATGATAGCTTTTGCTCTACTCGTCAAAATCTATCTCTTTTGAAAATTTCAAAAACATCTGATGGATTGTCCTTCAGAAATCTCGGCAAAGGATACGAGAACCCTGAACGACAATCAAATAGAGACTATGAAATACAAAGTAAGTTTCCTTAGTTTCTATAGTATCCTGTTTTTTTCCCATAGAGATTCGCTATTTCTTTAGAAAACGTTTCTGAATTGTTATTATAAAACTAATAAATAATAATCTCTTCTATTCGATAATATACTTGTAAATGAAATGATCGAATATCATTCGGAGTTTTCCATGTCAATGTAGAATTATTATCAGACCAATCAGCTTTTATCAAAATTCTCAAAGGAGTTGATTCTGTATCATAATTAACAACAACTAAACGAGTTAATAAAGCTAAAATAAAAACAAAATAATTGAGTATCATTAAGATTAATTTTAATTTTCATACGTGATGCGTGTACACTTAATGTACTTGAATTCAATAATGATGATGATAATATATGATGACGTAAACAAGTTGTATCATCTAGTGGATCAATTATTTCATCATCATTATTATTACTTTGTACTGGTTGTAATAATTTCATTTTACGTTGCCTTTTTTCTAGTTCTTTAAGTGTTTGTGACATTTGGGTACGCATATCAAAACTAAATGCTGGATGATTAGCAGCTAAACAAAATATAATTAATATTTCATCCATTGTTCGTTCATCTAAATCATCACGTTCAAGAAGCATATCAATCAATTTAATACTTTCACTAGCTTTTAAACGACGAAATAAACGTAATGCACATGGACGATTTTTTGCCCAAAGAAGAGCTAAGAAAAACAAAAAGAACTATGCTTTTTTTGTTTTGATTTTTATATCGGGCAAGACAAAATGATTGCAACATTGAATATTTTCCAAATATCTTAATAAAAACAAGTTATAGAACCTTGAGGATTTTTCAAAAAGATTCACTGTTCAGTTCTCTTCAAAAACTATATCATAAGATTCTTCTGATGTATTTTTTTTAGAAAACTAAGATAAAATATGTATGAAATATTGCTATGTCCCATTATATCGGAATTAGAAAAAAATGTTTATGATAAATCTAAATTTTCCATATATATATATCTACACAGACAAATCATATAAAAAGTAGAATTTTTTAAAAAGTGCATCGTGAAATTCTCTACAACAGTTGAAATAAAAGATTCTCTCAACTTGTAATAATGAGTTTATATATAGCTAAAATGACAGATGTATAAGATACTCTAATTTTTCATTATAACAATGATCTAGACGCTTGAGAAAATCCTAGTTTATGATCTAAATTAAGTACATTGTAAAAAAAAAACTCGTTGGTTAATATCTTAGTACAAACGATGTGGTTCTCTTTATGTTTGATAATCACTAGAGAGAATTAAAAATATGTCAAATAGGATTATTGTTAAGATACAGAAAGAAAATGAACTCCGATGAGTAAGGAATTAGAAGTCTTTTACCAAAAGTCGAGAGAACCTTTTACTTTAATTATTCATTGTAGATTACTTCATCAAGCGCATCCTTTAGAAAAAAATCTAATGTTACAATCATTTTATCTCACTTGATATATTTTTTAAATCTTTTTATGTTTTTGTTTTTTTTTTCTTTTTGCTTACCAATATCAACAATAGCATGTGCTCGTGTAAATTGATCAGTTAAATCTAATTTTTCTTCAGATCCAAGATCATTTTGTGGTTGATTATTTGTTTCATTATTTGTTGTCGCTAAATTTTGTGTTGGTAAATGATTTGTTTTTTGTTCAGCATGATATAAATATTCATAATCTTTACGTGCTATTTCTTCTAAACAAGTACCCAAATAACGTAATTCTAATGGTTGACATAAATGTAATAAACCATATAAAAATTCAATACGTTTAGCTCCACTTAAATGATTAAAATATCGATGAATCTGTTCTTGATTTAACATGGATTTTTTATTCATAAACTAATGGTATTATTCTTTTTTTTTTCAATGAAAATAAATAATTAGATTGTAATATTTAATAATTTAAAAATTACGCTTGTATTAAGAATAATTACGACATGATTGCACTCATTATATGAATAATACGTTCTAAATAAAGAAACTACAATTGAAAAACAAAATTATCGAACGAATTTCGATTAATATCAGACGCTACAGAATGATGAAAAAAACAGAGAACGAACATACCTCGATATTCTACAGATTTATCCTCTATCTATTCCCTGTCACACATATTATTCCATAACTAACATAGCTTATATTTAATCGGGTATAAGATAGACAGACAGAGAATCAATGTGCCCAATGATACAAATATATTTCATAGATGTCATTAAAAGACAACCTTTACAAAAAAAGTGATAAATGTTATTATGTCTGACAATCATGTATAATTACGTGTCATTTTACATTGATCAAATGGTTCTCATTTTTGTTTATATTTCATTCGATCGATTGAATTTTGTTGGAAGAGAATCTGTTGATAGATATGTTTAGAGAAAGAACGTAAGTTTTCTATATTAGGTTTCCTTTTGTTTTCAATGTCATTGTGAAATATTTTCAGTACATCTTATTTACGACATTTACATTTGGTTGTGCATTCAGAACAAAAAAGGTTTGAATAATTAAATCGGATATCTTTTTAGACATTAATAAGAAATTATTCTTGTAGATTACGTTTTCCGGTTTATGTCATTCAACCGGAAGAATCTTTCCCTCGACCACAACAATTGGAACCTTCTTATGAAACAAAAGCAAATTTATTTCGTACCTATTTACAAACGGTAACAATTTATTATCAATATTCAATTGAAAGAAGACAAATAAAATATTTTTCTTTTGTTCACTCTGTTCCAGTTTTGAGCTTTTCAATTGTCGTTGGATTTCAAGTATTCGAAAACTGTATCCTATCGGGTACTCATTTTTGACCCCTCGAATTTGTTTCGACCCTTCGGCACTCATCAAAGTTTCAAGTACTCGAGAAGAGAAAACCTATCGAAAGAATGCAACTGATTCTTCGGGCGCATGTCAACCACTCGAAACCTAACGAAGTTCCGATTACTTGAGAAAAAGAAAAACGTATCGGAAGAATGATTGTGAGTGCTTCAGTAGCAGTAAACTTAGCATAAGAGCATTTTCGATTGCTCAGCGCTTAATTTTCATTATGTGAAACTTTCTTCGGAAAAGAGATTTTGAAAAATCTTTTACTTTTATTGAAGTCCGTCAACATTGTTGAGGAAGATACATTCATTATGAATTTTCGAGTTTTAAACTTTTGAAAACAGTTTCAAAGTATTGATTTTATATATTATCACATAGATCAGTCGATTAATAAATAAACTCTTTATATAACATCTAAAATCCAAGCAAAACTTTTCCTTTGGATAAGGACGTACAAAATATGGTTTTTAAATAAAAAATATTATTTTTCATTATTTTGAAAGTAGTTGCAAATGTTAATGCTATAAGAAACAATCGTCAAAGTATTATCTTTTTACTAACGGAAAAGATGACTTCTATAGAAGAATAATAATTCATATTGAGTTTAGAATTTTCTCATCTGTATTTATTCGATAGGATTTGATGCTCATCAGAAACTGAAATCAACATGTTGAAATGCCTTTCAAATGATTAGTTAAGTAATCAATAAGTAAACATTAAATTTAGAGAACAAATGTTTATTGAGTTACGAAACTTATTATCATTTCTGAGGATTGCAAGTATAAATTTCAATATTAAATAATTAGATAGGATAATCATAAAGATTCAATTAAAAGATTAATTAAAAATAATTCTAGAAATCTTTCAATCTTCATTATCGTATTCTGGTTTTATTCTTAATATTATGTCTTATCGCTGCTATTGCTTTACTTTCTTCTCTTTTAATTCACAACACAAATATTAAACAATGTCCAATTTATGATTGTTCATGGATGAATACAACTATAGATTCAACAATAGAAAGCACAACAACATCATATAACTTTAATATAACTAATGAAATATCATTTGTACCTAATTGGAATACATCATTAAGTTCGATAATAACATCCACAAGTACAACTACAATAATACTTGATAGAAATTTACTATATGGTGATAATTGTACTGAACATGAACAATGCACATTATCAAAAAATTTATTTTGTGAATATGAATTTGATTTAAATCAAAAACATTGTTTTTGTGAAACAACTTATTTTTGGAATAAAAATACACAACAATGTGGTTAGATTCTTAATTTTTACTTTTTTTTTGTATTTATTATTTTAATTTTTCTTTTTCTTTTTAAGAACCAAAAAAAGATATAAATGAAGGTAAGTGATATCATTTTTTTTATTGAAAAGTAAAAACTTTTGCTGTTCTTCCTTTTCTTAGTCTGTCAGTATGATAATGAATGTCGTCTTGACCTTGGTATTACATGTGATCTTAAAACAGGTGCAAATATACGACATTGTCGTTGTATGGGTGAATATTATTGGTCAAAAATAAGTAATTGTGGAGCTTTAAAAATTCAAGATTTTGTACATTGTACTGATGAAATCTATATATCATCATGTTTAGTCAAAGAAATTGATAATGGTATTTATCATAATGTTAATATTCGACAAATTCAAGATGATGAAATTGAATTTGATTATTTTGTTCTTGATTCACCGGAAATACAAGAAATTGAACGTATAGAATGTTGTTGGTCAATAAATAAACGTTATTGTTTTGGTATTGATAGTGAAACAAATCGATTACTGATTGTTATTATTGACATAAATGGTATTGAATCATATCGACGTATAAATCAATCAGTTATTGGTTTACCTAATGTATTAAGACAAGCTGATAATACAATAGTATGTTACATTGAAGGTAATGTTTCAAATTTACTTTCTATTACAATTGATCCAAAAAATAATGATTTCTTAAGTGTACATCAACGTGGTGGTATGTGAATTAATAATTAATTATTTGCAAAATAAAATATTGAAATTTTTAAAGGAAAAACTTACGGAGAACGATCATGTTTTATAGCAATTAATCGTACAGCTTATTGTTTTTATCGTGACATAGATCGTCATTTAACAGTTGTAGCTATGAATGGAACAACAACAATACAAGATGTTCATATGGATGTTCATCCAGGTTTTTAAAATTTTATTCATTTATTTTTTTTTTATTTTTTATTTTTTTTTTGCAGATACAAATTTAAAAACAGGACCTTCTTGTGGTTGGGTTGGAACAAATATTCTTTTGAAATTATATTGTTTTGCTGTATTTAATGATGAAAAAATTCATCGAATTGAACAAAAAGATAATATTTGGAGTAATTGGATGATTATGCCATCAGATAAAATATTTATTCAACGTCCACTTTTTGTTACTTCAAAACCACCTGATGATATAAGTACAACTCAAAGGTTATCAAAATATTTTTATTTAAGAAAAATAATCAATTGAACATTTTTTTTCCTGTTTTAGTTGTCATGTATTAGCAATTGATACGAGTAATGAGGTTTATGTAAGTAGTAATACAAACTGTGCTCATCAAGATTCATTTTCACCATGGTCATTACTTCAAACCGATGTTGGTCTGTTATCATTTAATGGATCATTTCGTTTACGTGATGGACGTGTTGGTGTCTATGGAATTGGTATAGATGATTTACCATATTATACAACGATGAATCCTGTAACACATAATTTTGAACCTATTAAATTAGCTGTATCATTTGAATAGTATGCTTTTCTTTTGTTATTTATAAATAGATCTTAGATATTAGAGTAGAGTCTTTTGTTTATCAAGAAATAGTTAATATTGATTTAGATCTAATGGGTCTAATAGATATCTGTCAGCATGTCACATTGATCTAAGTCGAGTACAAATCACATTTTTCCTAGAGATTTCGCGCACTTTGTCTGTACCGTAATTACCACAATTCGTGTTTTTTTTGGAATTGAATGTCTTCTGACATTGATATATTCAAATTACATTGCAGATGAATCGTTTAATGATCAACTTGTTTTTTTTACAGAAAAAATATTTGATTTTTATCTATAAAATCAATTAGAGTAGAAAAGTATTAATCATAATTTTTTTCATCCTGACTTAATGCAAAAGATACACGATGTTTATTTTGTAACACGAGAAGCAAAGCATACATCCAAGAAGTATGATAAACAATAATTTAATAACATATGAGAAGAGAAGTTAATGCAAAAAAAAAACTAAAAATATAGTAAAGTATGAAACTCCTTGAAATAATCAACAACACAAAGATCTCTATTACAATCTTTATAAATATAACATGAATCAGTCTTAATTTTAGGTTTTTGACTAATATGTGCACATACAACACAATTCTTTTGAGAATTGTGTCTATTTATTGTTTGAAGTAAAAGAAATGAAGAGTGTCTAATTGATTGATAAGTCCAATACAGGACGACCTATGGTATATTTTGGAACACTGTAAGTTGTCAACGATAATCTACAAATTTAACTTTCTTGTCGGTATTGACTTTATAAAGGAAATATACAATGAACAATGACAAACACTTCTCCTATTTTTCGTTCGATTCACATTTCATCTCGTAACTTTAGAAAGATCAATCACTATCACTATTCAAAACTAGATATTGTGTAAATATTTATTCTTGTGTTTAGTCAATCATTGTGATTTAATTGTTTTTTTGCACTTGATCAATTATATTGGTAATTGCTATCACCTTGAACATTTTCGCTCAGTAGTCGAAAGAAGAAATAAATACACTGAAGTGCTCAAGAGTTCTTGAGAAAACTCGGTCATGTATTTTTTTTTAGAAACACACGCATTCAGTATCGAATAATAGAAGAAAAACAGATATTTTGTTGTGAGGATCGATATGAAACGGCTTGATGTACGATTGAAAAGAATCTTGTTGTCTTATGAGGTCAACAATATCGAAGTACGTTTTATTCGAATTACACTATGAACTTGAATATAAGGAGTTAAACTTAGTAAAATAAACCTTATCATGTATTGATCTCTCACTGGCAAACTACAAATTTTAAATACGAATTGCGTATGCTATGCACCAGATGAGATCAGAGATTGTTTAGATATTTGAAATATACATATGTAAGATGTCCACAAATCAAAGTTTTCATACTACTTATTTTTCTTTTCTCGTGATGGTTGGACAGAACTTGTGGAGTGGCGTAAGAAAAAAGTATGTTTCAAACTTTAAAAACAACTTTAAAAGATTTTATAAAAGTCCGGATTTTTTTAACTATTTTTCATGTATTTGAAGATAATGGTATCTTAGACCTTTTTCATTATTTTTTTAAAATTCTTTTTAAGTTTGAAGCACACCTTTCTTGTGTAACTCAACGAGCTCTATCCAACCATCACGAAAAATAAAAAGAAATAGTATTAAAATTTTGACTTGTAAGTATCTGACATATGTCTGCTGCAAATACATCAAAACTTCATAATCGGGTTCGGTGCACGCCATGCGCAGCTCATGGTTTTTGTTTAGTAAAAGTGCAAAACCTATCATTGTTTGTCAAATTTCGAAACGAGGTATATACGGACTCGGTCTCCAAAGAGGATAAAACAAACTTTACTTATGTATTCAACTCTAGTCTTTAAAATATTACAGCAAGTAAAATAAATGAAATCAAATGTCTTTCAGATCTCTACGATATTTTGTTAACCGAGATGTATCAATCTTACAGAAAGCACAAAAATGGTGTTTCTATACGAAATAGTAGACAAAATGATTCTTGTGCGTTCCGTTAAATTGATATATCTCGGTCAAAAAACGTTGTGAAGAGCTGAAACACATTTTATTTTGTAAAGAATTATTTGCTCTATAATTCAGAGTAATTCAAACAGAATTTTAGGAGATGAAAAATTCGTGTTTGGGTATTTCATAGATTCTATTCTTGGAAAACTAGTTATCTCTTTCATCTTAAAAAATTCCCTGTTCGAAATTAAATTCTTTACATAAATTACTATTATAAATTCTTATTAGCGTTGAATGACAGTGGAAAAAGTTCAGAAAGAAACCTGTTCGAATAATTTTAGGAGTCGCTGTCGAAATTTCTTTCTAAATAATAAACATTTATTTATAATTAACAAGTATAAAATGAATACAAATGATCAAATCTCACAAGAAAAGAGAATGTTAAAAGTTCGATTTAAAATATTCAAAAAAAAATCTGAAGCACAACCGAAAAAGGAAATCTTTCTTATATGTTAAGTGGCAAATATATTTTTTCATCTTTGATGTTTTTACAATTCATCTAGAATTCTGAGCGTCTTTCTTTCTTTTTTTTTCTTGTTCTTCTGTCTTTTCTCTAACGCACATGACGATTTTTGATATTGTTTGCTCTTCTCAAGAATTTTTTTTCTCTTTGTTCGTCGTCTCACTTATTCTGTCGTGAGGAAGAAGAAAAAGAATAGCTGCCGTTATAAATTTGTCCTTAACAACGCAATGCATATCGTCTGTCGAGAAGCATAAGAATAGTAAAAGTAACATATGGTCTTATTATATTGAACACAATGAGTAGTAAAAGAGATCCATTTTTTGATGATGATGTAGCCAGTGCTAATGAACACTCAGAACAAGATCGAACACCTCCAGTTCCTACTACAAGAAAACGTCTATCAAATGATGTTGAAACTACTGAAATAACGGAAGATCCAACTGTCATACCACGTCCATCATCACCACATTCACCATTGCGACGTTCATCGTCATCATCATCACATTCACTATCATCAAGTTCATCATCATCGCGTCTATCACCACCATCACAGCAGCACCCAATAGTTTCACAACCAGAAAAAATTAATGAAGAAGTTCATAAAGGAAAATCTTCATCTAGTAGTTCATCGACATCAGATTCATTTGAATCAGACGAAGATCAAGATGAAATACAAGAAGAAAAAGAAAAAGAAAAAGATCAACATAAAATTCTACATCATTCAAAAGTAGATGTTAATACTCAAACTGATCAAATTGCTGTTCGTGATGAATCAATTCAAACAAACACAGTTCATATTGAATTATTAACAACACCTACAACTCGTAAAATAGGTTTTATATTAGAATCAAAAAAATTAACAACACCTTTAGTTAAAAATTTACTTGATCAAAAAATATCATCTACATTACCAATAGTTAGTTTTTGTCAACCATTTTCTATGACAAGTCATTTGGATGATATTATTCTTGCTATGCCACGTCATTTAATGATAATAAATAATCAAAATTCGATTAGTGTTTATCCATGGCAACAATCAGAAGAATCAACATCAACTATTCTTGAATGTTTTTGGTGTACATTTTTATATAAACTTCTTGTTACAACATTAGAAGATAATCGTTTATTTATATATGATTTTATATCAATTATTGATTCAATTAAACTTCGTGGTCGTCCATTATCAATAAAACATCAAAGTTATTATTCAAAACAAATAAATTCATCATTATTATTACCATCATCATCTCGTTATCAATCACAACCAGCTATATGGTCTCAAACACGTTTTACTAAATCAAATTCATTAGGTATTTATTATTGTTATATTAGTAATCGACAATATTCATGTATGTTAACACGTATTGATCATAATACGAGAAAACATATTAGATCAATTGATTGTTCAGGTGGTAGTGTTAATAATAATACACGTGTTTGTGCTATGGGTTTATCCGATGAACGTGTAGCTATTGTATTAACAAATCTTATTATGACACTTCATGATGCTGAAACATTATTAGGTTTACATCAATTAAATTTAACACGATCGAATGTTTATGATATACGTGGTGTAAGTTCAATTATGTATTTATGGAAAACATGGCTTATATTTGATCCAATTGAAAATAAAATTGTTGGAATTGGAAAACGAAAACGAGAATTTGTTAAAATGTTACCGGAACAACCAATTAATGCTTGTTCAATGGATAATGGAACGTTAGCATTATGGCTTGGATATCCAGGGGCTCTTCTTTATTATCGTTTAATAGAATAACTTGTTTTTTTGCATTTTTTTTTTTGTAAATAGAAAAGTGATGAGAGAAAATAATGGAATCGTGTGTATTATATAGTGATATTCAAAATTAATCATATACCACATGCAAATAAAAAAACGTAACTTTTCGGTTAAAAGGATACCATAAGACATTTTTAATCTTCTTAACATGTCCTAATATTTTTTCATGTGATGTATGATCAATTTTGAGTGAAACCAAAGCACATAATTTTTACTATTTCTAGTTTGGCAAGTAAACACGCGACACAAAGAGCTGATAGTTTGAGTAGACAAACTATGAAAACGTGATTACATTTTAGCGAAAACTGCAACATTTAATCTATTGAAACCATAATGAAATATTAGAAAAGCAAGACAATAGATTAAATATATGCAATCGAGAGATAAAACCCTGTTCTTTAGGTTCATCGAATAAATCTAAAAAACCTATAAGCTTCAATAGTAGTTCAAAACTTGAAAGATATATATTAATATCAGATAAAATTGGACGAAGAAAATGCGTGTTAATCTATCAAACATCTTTGTGTTGTTGCTGTTTTTACTTTCACAGAAAAAGAAAAAAAACCAAGAAGAAAACAAACGAAAGAAAGTTATAACAATCTTTTTTCCTTTTCTTCTATCATCATTCCAAATACTGTAAATATCTGACAAATACTTGTACAGATCAATTTGGAATAGAATAGAAAAAGAAACTAAATGGAGCAGGGCACGAAAAAAAAAACGATAAAAGAAAACAAAACTATATAAAAAAAAAAAACAAAACGAACGACAAAATCTGTTAATTTTATTGTGTTAAACGTGATTGTTCAAGATCACATGCTGATATAACACGATCTGATGGCATACGTGGATATGCACTTGTATATATATCAGAACCAAACCAACTTTCTAATGTTGAACGTGTTTCTTGAGATTGTCGATGTGGTATTGATGTTGAATTAGCTTGTTGAATTTGTTGTTGTTTTTTCATAATATCTAATTGTTCATTAATTAATCGAAGTAAAATTGGTTTTAATGAACTTTGTTCATTAATATTAAGTGAACCAAGTAAACGAACCATTTCATTACGTTCATTTAAACAACCTTGTTCAAGATATTCAAGTAATTCTTGTTGAGCAACATCTATTAAAATTAATAGAAACAAAAAAGAAAGGTTTTATTTTATTTAATTAAATAAATTTACTTTTAACACCTGGAGAAAGAAGACGAATAAGATTATACATTTCTGTATAACTTTCATTGTCTCCTTGATTCCAATTTGTTGACTAGAATTAATTCAAAATATTTAATCAAAATAAAATATTTACTATTGTTTTTTTTTTTTTTTTTACTTGAGTATCATTTGAAAAACAAGATTCATTGGATGATGAATCTTTTATATCACTTTCATTAACCATATTACGTATAAGTGAATTTAATAAAACTGCTTGATTATAAATACGTGTATGCTCAGGATTATTTGAATTATTAAATAATGTTCGTGAAGTATCTTGTTGTTCAGTAGCTGTTATTCAAAAACAAAAAGTATATTTCTTAATCGTTATCATTTTATTTTGTAAACATACGTGATGGTGGTGCGGAATAAAAATTTTGTTCATCATCATCATCGTCATTATCATCTCGATTGGCATTATTTAATCTATTAATATCAATATTTGGTGTTGTAGGTGTTTGCATAGTTGTTGAACATCGAAGTTGTTCATTTATTAATTGAGTAAGTACATTCTTTTATAAACATAAAATAAAGAAGTTTTTTGAAAAAAAATTTATCGAAATTCATTTCAAGCAAGAAAATATTCAATCAACTTCAATAGTTTTCTTTATTCGACAGAGTGAAGTTTAAAGATGAATATGACAAGTTTTTTTTTTAGGATTGAAATTATATTAGTAAGATTTTCTGACCGTAATTTTATAAAAGAACTCGATCTAATAGAAATTTTAAATTTTATAAAAAAAGAATCCGAAATTCAAATCTAAAACGAGTGATCATGATCGACAACATTAAATAAAATAGAAGCAAAAAATGACTTTAAGTAATATAGACGACGTTCGAGATAATACAGAACAATAAATAAACTAGATCAATATTGATTTCATCTCTACCATGAAAAGAAAAAAATTTCAAAATATCTACTTTCGGTAGTTTCTTACGTGTGACCTATTTAACAAAAGACTGATTTATTTTTCGATCACCTAAAGACTGTTGGGGTTAAGTGCGGAAGCAGTTAGTTAGAATCAGATCTTTTCACTTTTTTTGTATAATGTCTTCAGAAATTCAGACGGTGGTAAGGTTAGTCAGCTATTCAAAATACGAAACGGTTGTTCGTAGTTTAGTTTGGTAGAACAAAGTTTGCTCTATCAAGCGTGCTATTTATTTTTTCATGATAGATTTTAAAACTTTCGAATTTTTAAAAAACAGTTTTAAAATAACGATTTTTTGTACTATTGCTGATTTTCAAAGAAGCGAACTCTTTAGTTGAAACGCATAGATGACAGTTCGCTTTTTGTAATATCTCATTTTTTTACAAAATTCTGTACTCTACAAAAATGTTAAGTTGAAACTGTTTTAAGGCACAGATTAAGGAAATATTGAAAAATTCTGATTCTAGCTCAAGCCGTTTGTCTTTAATGGCTGAAAAATGAACGAATATGCAATGTTGGTTGGACGAGAAATAAGTTTCGACTAATTTTTTTTCTAAAATAACTAATTAATATAAACATATTACTTGATTTTTTTTGACAGTAGTCTGAGTTGACATAGGTATATGCAATGGATGTGTTACAGACTAATTAATGAAAAAAGTAGACAAGAAAGAACGATAAAACAAATGGTACTTTTTGATTTTGACCCATAGAAAAGGGCCATGCAAATGTATTATATGAATTTGATTGTTCTGGTGATACTGGTGAACAAAATGCAGATAAACCTTTTTGATAATGTTCTGATGTTGACATTGGAGTATTAACCAATGATGATGATTGTTGATTTCTAATATTAATTTTACGTTGTTCATTTCTGTAAATAAAGTAAAAAAAAAAATATTTTCATAAAATTAAGATACAAAAATTAACTGTTGACGTTGTTGAGCTTGAAATAAACGTTGTAAAATAGGAACAGTATTTGTATTTTGTTCCACATTTGATCGATAATTAGGCAAAAGAGATTTAACTTGATTTGTATATATTTCACATTGATTTGGATTTTGTCTTTGATAAGGCATTGATGATTGCGTTGACATATGATATCGATGCTTATTATCTTCAAATTGTGCTTGTCGATGACTATAATCATCAACCCAAACATGTGATGATTGAATTTGATGAGGTGATGATAATAGTGTTGGCAATGTTGATGTTTGATGACGTGTTACAACTGATGTTAATGCAGCTACTTGATGAGGTGTTAATGGATCTTTTGGACGACGATTTTTTACCTTCTAAATTAAATTTTGATTGAAAAACTAATCAAAACAAAGAAAAAGAAAGGTTTACTTCAATAACAATAGGATCAGAAAAATCATATTTATGTATTCTAGTTGGTATTATAGGTCCATCGCCGGCACCATCACGTATACCATATGACTCCAATCGAAATTTACCACCTTTTTCAGCTAACATTCGATCAAGATCAATATAATTTTCATCACTAAAAATATAATTGAAAATGCAACAGATTGGTTCCGTTTTTATTTTTAAATTTACTCGAGAAAACGTTGTTCAACAAGATGATCAGGAAAAATAGTTATATCCGATTGTGGACGCATAGAAAGTAATGTAGCCTATTAACAAAAAAATAAATAAATAATTCAAAATACACAATATAGTTTTGACAAACAGTCGTGTAACAATATGACATGCGAGCATAATTCATCATTGTTTGTTGTGGTTCAATTGAAGTTCGAGTACTTGTTGATGATGAGGTTAGAGGGTTTATTATTGCATCTTTCATTGAAAATGATGGTGTTAAATGAGGTACACTACGACTTGTTCGACAGTTCGGATGAAGATCTTCTCGAATATTTCCAAGTAACATATTCCTGATTAAAACAATAATACTAAAACAATTGATAGAGAATTTAAGAAGTTTATCTATAATAATAAAATCTATTCGAACAAATGAATCAACACTACTAGAAAAGCGAAATTATGATAGCACGTGTTGTTGTTCGTTATTTTTTTTTCTCCTGCTCTTCCATATAATTTTCTCTCCAAATAGAAGAGAAAAGAAAGACAATAATCAAATCCAGGTATACTGCAAGAAAACAAAAATAATCAACAACGGTTAGTTTCATTTTTGTTTTTTTTGCTGATACAAAAAAATAAACATAGAAAAGATTTCGCGCGTCGAGGTCTTAAGTGTCGTTATGAGTGATGTTGTTCTTAATACTGTCAATAGTTAAGATTTAATTATATTCAAGAAAAAAAATATTGAAGTTTAGAATAATTTGTGAGAGATGAACTGGAAAAGTAAGCATAGACTTCAGTCAGATTTTTGTAACGTAATCAATAAAGGTAAAGCGAGTACGGAGGCTTGCGAAGTCCACTACACTGGATATAGTCAATCAGCCAATCGTAAATTCGAAAATGATTCAGTGTTCTCTAGTCCTTTGTCTGTAGCAATATCATATCTATTATTAGATATACTAAATGAATATAAATAATCAAATGGTTCAGTTACATGTCAGAAATATAACTTCAACAATTGATCGTAATCAATTCTTGATATAATTGTTGTAATTAGTAAATTTTACGGGCCAGTACAGTCTGATAGAGAATTTATATGTATCTTCTTTTTTAATTCAAAATATTCATGACTGACGAAAGTTATATAAGATTGATTTGAGACAAAACGATATGCATAACTGATATTCAATGAAATCTCATAAATCATCATAGTTGTTTTTCATCTGAACTACAATAAAACAAAAAAGATAAATATACACATTCTCTAATTACATCGACAATAAAATTCTTGTTTCTTATCGTGAAGTATCAATTAATTACGTGTTTGGAATTTATTAATAATTATTGCTTTTAACTATCATCGGTATCTTATATGTCGAAATCGATAAAAAAGTCATCGATGAACTGCCATATTTTTGTTAAAAAAAGAACCATATTCCAATACGTGAAAATTTTTCACTCTAAAAGAATTGACAGTAATTAATCTTATAGCTAAGTGTTCTAGGTCAACAATAGTGCTAAAATAAATAAGTTTGCTATGATTGAATTGTAAATTACCATTTGGACCATATCGAATTGTATTCGAGATCGAGAACAGTTCAAGAACGTAAAGATAACAGAACGTTATTTGAATCGAATTAAAATGGTTTCAGATTGGAAAAGTAAAATGGTTCATAGAAGGGAAGATTATTGATCAAATCAGTTTTACTTAATGTTGTGAGCAGTTTCAGTTCAATAAATAAATCTGAAGCTGAGCAATGGCGAAGATGTAAAAGAAAAATTGCAGTACTGAAATGTTCTTTTGAGAGGTTTGAGGGCTGTGATCTCTGCCTTTCTCTGGAAAATTCTGAAAACATTGAAAGCTTTAGAAACCTATCGTTGTATCAGATAAAACTTCAGGATCGGTTTTCGGCTCGTTATCATACGCTTTCGAGATTGAGTATACTCGGAAACTCTTTGGTTTGCCTGAGCAGCATTTCAGAAGCCGAAAAGATATCCCCGCATGCCTCATAAGACTTGGACTTAATTTTTTGACGATATAAGTTTTCAAATTACCCTGACGGTTTCTGAAAATACGATTAGGTTTCCAATATCAAGAAAAAGAGATTCCAAAATACTTTAAGAGTGTTGAAATCGGTTTTTTAGGAAACGTAATTGTTTTCGAACTCTCGGCAACCAATAAGATATTTACAAGAGCGTTGGTAGCGTCCGAACACCATCTCTCAAATCTCTAAAGGTTACCGAATGGATTTCAGAGTGCTTTTGGTTTTCCAGGAAACGGATTGTTCTTAGATAGCGATTAATGTACCCCCTTAATGTAAATCTAACCTTCTAACGGATCGCATCAACCTTAATCTGACCCCACGACTAATCCCCTTATGGAAATCTATATGCCCAACTTACTACCTGAGTCCTAATCTAACCCCCAAAATATCCCCATATCTTTGTTTAACGCCTTCACTTAAGCGAATGTACTTGGGCTCCCCAACAGAGAACGTATGCTATTAGTTTTTATTGCGATTAGAAATTGCATTACAGTAATCTTTTTTGATAATCTTAAGCACTTCGACCATTTCGATTTGTTTTGACTACTGCATATTTGAAATATTTTACTCAATGCAGAATATGATTAGCAGTGAACTAATTAATGATTGATTTCCACTCCACTCGATCAGAAACGAAGATCGAGCAGGTATGGCTACTTTAATGCTCATATTTTGAAATGAAGTTTGAAGAGTAGTATTTCACAAAATCTTTTCGATTTTCGATGCCCGAAAAGGTTTATCAAGAAACGTTTTTGAATACTAAACCTTGAACAGGTTTTTTACGAAACTGTACATGATACTAAACTCTTTTGAGGTTTCGTCTGTGCGAATGAAACCTTTTCAAGTATAGTAAAGTACCACGGAATCCTTTTAGTTCTCCAGAGAACCTTTTTTTCAGTGTAGTCATACATACATAGATGTATGTTTGTCTAACCATTGCCGGCTTTGTCCACTGTACAAGCCAATGGAATACGGAGGGTATCCATTGTCGCGGGCGCGCGAAATTTTGCAGCTGCTGCCCTTCAGCGAGCCAAGTCTTCAAGATGGACAATTTATTTTCTCATTTTAAAATAAAAAACAATTACATTTTCTTTTTCACTTTATCAATGTTTCTTTTCACCAGGGCAATATGTGGATGTGTTGGAGGCAGTGACTTTTTCCAGATTTCTTGAGCTTTTTCGTAATATGAAAGTGCTTTCGAGTACTCGTTCATCTTAGAATACACCAAACCGATGTTGAGGTAGGAAGTAGCTAAGTCGGGATGATTCGGAGGGAGAGCTATTTTCCGGATTTCAAGTGATCGTTCATACGATGAAAGTGCTTTCGAGTACTCGCCCATGTTATAATACACATTACCGATGTTGTTGTAGGAAGAAGCCAAGTCGGGATGATTTGGAGGGAGAGCTATTTTCTGAATTTCAAGTGATCGTTCATATGATAAAAGTGCTTTCGAGTACTCGCTCGTGTTATAATACACATTACCGATGTTGTTGTAGGAAGAAGCCAAGTCGGGATGATTTGGAGGGAGAGCTATTTTCCGAATTTCAAGTGATTGTTCAAGCGATGAAAGTGCTTTCGAGTACTCGCTCGTGTTATAATACACATTACCAATGTTGTTGTAGGAAGAAGCCAAGTCAGGATGATTCGGAGGGAGAGCTATTTTCCGAATTTCAAGTGATTGTTCATACGATGAAAGTGCTTTCGAGTACTCGGCCATATTATCATACACCAAACCGATGTTGTTGTAGGAAGTAGCCAAATCGGGATGATTCGGAGGGAGAACTATTTTTCGGACTTCAAGTGATCGTTCATACGATGAAAGTGCTTTCGAGTACTCGCCCATATCATTATACGCCCAGCCAAGTTTATGATTGTAATCCGCTTGATCCATGTCAGAAGTTGTCTTTGGGAGGAGTGAGCTGTAGAGATTTACAGCTTTTGCAGGCTCACCCAGTTTAAGAAGTATGAAAGCTAGCTGAGGCACTCCTCGTGTTAGTGATTTTAAGTTGACCTCTTCGCGTATGTGTGCCGTAAGTTTATTGAAATCATCATCTTGATTACCTGCGAGGGCGAGATTGACCTGCCATAGCCGATCTGTATGCTCGTCATGAATTTGTTCAATGTGCTCGATGCGAAATATTGTATGTGTTGAAAAAATGATTTCTTCTTCGTTACCTCCGAAGAAGCTAACTTTACTGACTTCGGCGAAAGATGTCGATGATTTTATGCAAATCGCCGTGTCGATGGTCATAACGAAGAGTATGCCAACCGAAGTGGTATTCCGTGTGGGTGGCCGTGCAAAATTTTCCAATGAGACTGCGCGATTGCGACTGGTCGAAAGGAAATTATTAAAAGACATAAGTCCTCCTTTTGTTTTTTTCATTTTTTCAAAGTCTTCCATGGACAAACCTTGCCCACGAAAGACTTGAAATTTGACTGACACGGTGTCTTGTTGTTCGTGATGTAATTCTGCGATATGATTGTCTAAGTGACGAATGAAGAACCCCATTTTAAGTATTATGTCGACATCCATTTGTCGAAGTCCATGATTAAGCACCGAATACATAAAATAGGGCGCTGTGTACCACCAAATCGGCGAATGACGGCGATATTCAAGTTCGACCTTATTGATTTCATCTTCGTCAATATCATTTTGAAGATGACAATATTCAACAAAGTCTTTAATTGATTTTGCGTCTTCGTGCTCGATTTCCAAAAGTGCTTCCTTTAATAATTGCGTATACATGAACAGCGGATCTAGACCGTTAAAACTCATCGAAACCATAGCTCGGTCACATCGTTCTCGATCGGTTTCAAGTGCTTGACAAATTGGTTTAATATCTGTGTAAACTCCTTTGACCTTCCAGAATTTGTTGGCCCATTGCTCATGAAATGATTTGTTGCCACAAAAGACATAGATCGAGTCTAATTGTGGCAATGTTTCAATCTCGGGTACAAATTTTTGTCCAATTGAACCCGATACCATCATGAAAACTTTTTCTGTTTTAATTTCGCCAAGAAATTCGAAACATTCTTGCGCATCCGTAAACGTCGTAATGGATGCCACGACATGTCGTAGAGTTTTTAATGAATTTTTGAAATCTTCCTTGGTCTCGTCAATATTGCCATCGAGCCAGACGAGAAGGAAGTTTTGAATAATCCGACGTACAGGTCGGCGAGGCGGCGCATTTCTGCTTACCGGTGCTGTTGTTGTTGCAGCGGCTTCTGATGATGATGAAGATTTTTTGGCTTCGACTGTCGTGGAAGACGAACCACTAGCACTTGGTTTTAAACTTTCGTTGCCCATCGATTGTAATAGTGTTGGTGGTAACAATGATACAGTTGTTATGTTGTAAACAAATAAAAAAAAACGTTTCTCTCTCTAAATATATTTTCGTTCGTATTTCCTTTTTATGTTGACACTCGTTTGTTTTGAGCCAGTTGTTATCGACTTGAAGGGCTTCTTATCTCAAGCGTTAGTCCTTTTATTTTAACAGTGTTCCCCAGCAAGATTTATGCACATACATGTAACATGATGGTAGAAAGAACGAGAAACGAAAAAGACAAAAAAGATTGCAATATCTCCATAGATAAAAAAGAAAACAAATTATAAATAGAATTAAAAATGCTTTATTGTTTGTTCACACTGTTTTTCTTTTTAGTTGTTGTTGTCTCGAGTTTCATTAGAAAAGGAAGCAGCTTGTCAAAACAAAAACAAAGATGAAAAAAAGACAAGCCAATGTTTTCTGCTATTTCATTTGTTCCGTCTGTATGCACATAATAAAATCTCATTGCTCATTTTTCATTCGATAATGTATTTTCTGATTGTCCGATATAGATGTAGTGCGTTTCATGAGAGTTTAGATTGATGCCTTTTCTGCAGTGGGCAGATTTCCGAAAAAGGAAATCTCTCTGCTAAATATTCATATTTTGAAAATTGCAACCATGCAAAATGCAAGTTTTAGAAAATATCAGATGCTATCGTAACTACTGCAATCCTATTGTCAACCAACCATAAGCAAAATAAAGAAATTTCCTGGTAATTTCGGAAATTACGTTCACATCACAAAAGAAATTTTCTGGAAATTTTCGTAATTACTCATACTATAGGATGAAAGTACCAGATAATTTCGGTAAATAGAAACTTCACAGAAAGAAATTTATCAGTAATTACAGAAAATGGGAATACACGCGGACAAAATTACCACGAACTTTTCCATATATATTAGCTCCGATTCAATAATTCCTGAGAAATTACTCAATTTACATCTAAACCACAATGGAAATTGCACAAAATTTCAAGTTGCTTTAACAAATGAGAAGAATTTTCTTCACAAATTTCGGTAATTACTAGCAAAATTTTGGTAATTACGGAAATTTCCATAATTTCTTTTTTTATCATATAGATATAATAATACAAATATACATTTAAGGATCCCTACCCTCTAAAAATATAAGAATTTTTGGTAATTACCGTAATTACCAAAAATTCTTCTACTTTTCAGTGTAGGGATCCTTAAATCTATATATCCATCACAATATCTATATGATAAAAAAAGAAATTACCAAAAATTCTTATACTTTTTGAGGGTGAGATCCTTAAATCTATATCTCTATTATTATATCTATATGATAAAAAAAGAAATTACAGAAATTTCCGTAATTACCAAGATTTCCTAGTAATTACGGTAATTACCAAAAACTGTTAAACTTTTTTAGATAGAGATCCTTAAATCTATATCTATGTTATTACATCTTTATGAGGAAAAATGGAATTTATGGAAATTTCTCGGTAATTTCGTCCGCATCTGCTCTTAGTTTGCGTTATTGCTGATAAATTTCCATCGGTCGATTCGGTATTTACGGAAATTATCTAGTAGTTTCCTGGAATAATATGGATAATTACTGAAGTTTCCGAGATATTTCTGTTATGTTGTGGTGGTAATTTCCGAAATTTCCAGGAAGTTTGGTTGTCATTTGTTTGAAATTTGGGAAAATTCTTTCTGACGGAATGGTAATTACTGGGCTTTTCCAGAATTCTCTGTTGTTGTGTATGAGTCTGTAGAGATGCTATGAGTGATGGTTTGGTAATTTCGGAAAATTACTTTTTCGGAAATCTGAACATACCTCTAACCTAGGCCAAAAGTATTCTCCGCATAAGTTTTTAATAAAACAAAATGAGTTCTGAAAAGTTTTAAAATCAATTTAGGCTCTTATGCCGATTTCAGATATCGTATGAATTTGCACATAAATTCAACTTTTTCTTATCGAAATCTTCTAAATATAGGTTAAAAGGACTATTAAATGAACAACATGAGAATTTTGGCGAGTTCAGTTTTGTTAGTCGATTTGATCTCTTATTTTCTCGTCTTATTTATTGTTTTATTTTTGGAATTATTTAGAATCCACGACTTGCTGCTGTAGGTGTTATATTTAAAAAACAACTTTATCACCTTAAAAACTTAATATTGAACTTGAATATGAGGAAACTGAACGCGATAATACTAACGTTCTTCTTGATAATGTTTTGGTAAAAATTTTGCTTGTTTTATTAATTGAATTTTTCTTCATTGAAAGTATTTGTATTTATATGTCGGAATATTGAAAACATGGTTGATGCCGAATGATTAATAATTTACAATGAAACTTGAAACATTCCATATTAGCAATGTTGGAACACAATATTTGTCTGATCGGCAAATGATCTACTTTTATTAACGCCATCAATTTGAAATCCGAAAAAAAAAATTTTTCCATTGTTGAATACTAGAGATGATCACTCTTTAATGAGAGAAGTTCACGAACAGATAAATCAACATCGCGTTTATTAGCTTACTTTTTCAAATGAATTTCAATTTCAAATTTTGCATAGGAACAGATCTTAGCGAGAACAGTTTTTTTTGGGATTGCTTTAAATCTCTCACATAAACGGCTAGATCTTATGTTTGTACCTGAAAATTGACGTATGAATACACTCGCGCTAAGTTTCTAGTCGAAATTCAAAGATTAATTCCTTAGCTTGATTTTTTCGACGGAAAAGCAATTCATTAGCGGAAGAACTTCCATCGAAAATTACTTTTCAACTATGAAGTATACTATTCGATACAAAATTTTTAAACACGAACCTGCATTTATACAGATTTCCAAGTTGTCGAGAAAAAAATCGATTTTTCCTAAAGTACGAGTAATGTCAAATATTGAGCCTACTCGGTACAGAAATTCAAGACCAAATTTATCTGGTTCTACTGTAACAAACATCATACGAGAACTTATTCGTATCAGATTGAAAACGCTTTCTTCAATCTTTCTCAACGTTTCAGTTCGAAGCTTCATGCTCGGACGCAATATTTTATCTTTTTTCAAATTCGAATCCACAAAAAATGTGCTGCTACAACTTTAAAAGGAACTCGATAAGTTCTTTCGTATCATGTCCAAAAAAAACCTTTCTTCAAATTTTCGAGTTGTTGACAATTTGAGTCATTTTTAAATATTTACATTTTAATATAGACATGTTTTGTGCTGAACGTTATAATATTTCTAATGATTATTCTCAAGCTAAAACGCCAAGAATGATTTTACGTGGTGATTCTGAATCATTTACTGACGACGTTGAACGTACATTTCATACATGACGGAATTACGATTGTACCACGGATATGCTGTTTAAAATGATTCAATTATTGCAGGTGGAGATGCCATTAAAATGGCATTAAGTCATCCCTTACTATGATTATACTCGAACAGTATTGGATGAAGAACAATTAATTATAGATGCATGCGCAATATCATTTCAAGTTATAGCAAAAGATAATTAGGTGAAAATTCAAGATTTCATGCAACAAATATTTCATAAATAAACTTTAAGGAAGTAAAAAAGCCGCAAGATTTTTATGATATTTTTTTCTCGTTTTTTTTTCTTTGCTTATTTTTAGATCATATTTGATTTGGCATAGATATAATATATACATGAAGATGTTAATGATAATTTTATTACAGCTGTTTGGAAACCACCAGTTGTTAATATTAATGCTGTAAAAGCGACAAGTCAAGTGAATTGTTTAAAATTTCGTGTTCATGAAACAATTCCATTACGAAAATCAGCAGTTCAAACATCGAAGGCCACTACAGGGACGAATATGGCATACACATAAATTGGAGGGAATGTTTTTTCGTAATAGTTTTTTTAAATGAAATTTTACTTTATTGAAAATATTTATATTTATACATAGTATCTCATTTTTTTAAATGAATTTCGTGATAACACAAAAACACAATTTTCAGTTGAAATCTTGTATTGCAACTGATATCAACGAGAATAAGTTCTTTTTTTATGTCCATATAACCAACCGAATATGTATGATGTTCGTACTTGAGGTTTTGATCATAAATAGCGCTCGAGCAGAAATTTGAAAATCAGTGTTTTTTAGATCTGCTTGATTTTTCATTCTGAAACACGATGCATGATCTGAACAACTTTCCTGGTAAGATCGAATTACGGTGAAAAATGACTTTGAAATATCGAGTATACTATTCAATAGAGAACTTTTCAATACCAACTCTTTTTTACTGCACAATTTGCAATTTTATTGAAAAAAATATCGACTTTTTTCGGAAAACCATGGAGTATAGATGACATGCAGGACCAAGTTTTTTTTTGTCTTCGATCTCGAGGAAATCATTCGACAACTTTTCGTATTGTATCGAAACAGCTACTTCTATCTTTCTCATGCTTTGAGTAGGAAGCTCTGTGTCCGTTTGAAAAATTGTATCTTCTTTCAGCTGAGAATCCACAAAAAAACATGGTCCTGCAGCAATTAAACTTAACTCATTTTCTAAATATTTAGATTTGAATAAAGATATGTTTTCTAGTGAACGTTCACATGAAGATAATCTTAAGTGTACACAAAAAAACATATGGTGATGCGATATTAATAGTTATTGAAAATTTGAATGAACAATCTGAAGAACTACTCGCTATTTGTGAAGTATCTGCCCATGGTCTGGTGCTAAACAATTTATTAATGAAGCTCAACGATCATGAAATGATGCAATTATGATTGTGGCACATACTGTTAAAAATGAATCAATAGTTACGAATGGAGTTGATACTAATTTGTTATTCAGTCGTTAATTACTTGATTATAGTCGAACAGCACCGACTAAAGAACACTTATGTGGCAATGCAGCATTCGATCGAATAAATATTTCAGAATTAGACTTCGATAAAAAAAAATATTCTGAAAGTAAGAAACGAGAGATTTCTATTATATGTTTCTGTTTTTTTTCTTTTTCTTCTTTATAGAGAATATTTGCTTTGGTATGGATATTATGTGGACATGAAAATGTCAATAATAATTTGATTGTGGTTGTTGGGAAACCAACTGTTCTCAAGATGAAAGCAATAACAACAGAAAGTGAAACAGTTCAAGTACTAAAAATCATTAGCTAAACTATCAAAGAATACTGCCAAAACAATCAATATGGCTAAAATATAAATTACAAGAATGATGAGAACTATTTTAATCTATCTTATGTTTGTTGTAATACGGTTTAGTCGATGTTCTTTGTACGATTTGAATTTTAAAAAAGTAATAACAACATGGTTCACTTGAGGTAAATGATTTGATTAAATCATGAAAAAGACTTTTTCATGTTTTGAATTATTTAGGATTCACGACCTGTTTTTCTGCATGTTACATTTAAAACAAAATTTTCAAATGCCAGTTTTGACATACAGCACCAAAAATTTTTAACATCTAAAACACATAGCTTTGCTTCGTATTGAACTCGAATTGAAAGCTGAACGTAACAATGCTGAAATTGATCTTGATTATGCTACGGTAAAACTTGTGTCTTTTCTTTTTAATAGAATTTTTTTTATTGAAATTATTCATTTATATAAATACATAGGTATACCAGAAAAATGGTCAATACTTAGTGGTAAACTTGAAGAATTATATAAAGCTGGTGTTAATGTTGTTCTGTCAAAATAATATATTCGTGATGTTGCAGCACAATATTTTTCTTATCGGTAAATGATCTTTTTTTCTTCATTGGTATCAATTTCAACTTCAAGCAAACCCTTTTTTTACCATGATTGAATAACAATGGTTCAGTGAGACTTTTCGGCTAGGGATGGTCTCTTAGCCCTGCTGCCGTTAAAAAGAGCAGATGCACTGTTATGGTCTACCACTTTTACGTATGCTTCTCTTTCTCTCACTAGAGAAGTCCTCGAATAGATAAATGGATTGTGAGTCGATTGGTTTACTTTCTGAATGAATTCCTTGGTAACAGAAAAACTGAATTTCTAGTTGAAGCTTTCCATAAAGACAGGTGTTCACGAGAATAAGTTTTTTTTTGTTGCCAATGGTTAAGATCTCTGATATAAACCATCAAATACGATGCTCACACTTGAAACTTGGACTGTTAACACACTCGCTATGATCTTTACGAATGCAAAATTTCAAGTCGAAACTCGAAAATCAGCTTTTGCCAGCCACATCACGAAGAAAATCAAAAGAAAAACATTTCAGATAAATATTGTGTATCCAGTACATTATATGCGAGATCAAGGTCTTTTTGGTTTCGGTCAAGAGAAAACAATTCGAGAAATTATTCATATCGCATCGAAACAGCTCCTTCAATCTTTTTCATGATTCTTGTAGGACGGCCATGATCGAGATCGAAATTTGTACCTTTTTCAAATCCATATTCAGAAAAAAGCATAGTCCTACAACTTCAAAAGAAACTTGATAAGCTGTCTGTCCAATCGGGCCTTAAAATAAAAGAAGACTTTCCTTAAAGTTCAAATTGTCGACAATTTATTTTAAATATAGATGTGTTTTGTTCTGGACGTATTCTGAACGTTATCATATTTTTAATGGTTATCCTAAAATTCCAAAGCAACAAGAATGAATTAACGTGTTACAATGCTGTACAACTTATTGATAAAGTTCAACGTTCCTTACATGCATGGTGCAAATTATGATTGTACGATGTGTTATTAAAAATAGTTTAACCGGGTTGCTGATGAAAGTGTCGTTGAAATGGTATTCAGTCCTACATATTGTGATTATAGTCGAATAGTGCCGAATGAAAAACACTTGTGTGAAAATGTAAGATTTGATGCAGCAAATCTTTTAAGTCAACTTCGACGAAAAACATTCTGAAAATAAAAAATGAAAGATTTCTATTGTATGTGTGTTTCTTTTTCTTTTCTTTGCTTTATTGTAGATCATATTTAGTTTGGTGTGGATATTATATATATGAAGATCTTAATGATAAATTTGCCAGGCTGTTTGAAAACCATCAGTTATTAATATTAAGTGTTCATGAAACAATTCAACTAAGAAAATCAACAGCTGAAACATTGAATGCTACGACAGCAATGAATATGACTTAAGTATGAATTAGAAAAATGATGAGAACTATTGTTATTGTTCTTATTGTTATTTTTATATGGTTCACTTGAAGCAAAACATTTCATTGAATGATGAGAAATATTTTCCTATTTTTTGAATTATTTCAAAGTGGTTGAATACCAGTAGTGCAGTGAGGATTTTTGGTTATGCATGACCTTTAAGCTCGAACACTGTTATGTTTGATTACTTCAAGTTGTACTTCTCTGGCTGCTGAGAGAAGTCTTGGAAGAGGTAAATCGACTTCTAGTGGATTAACTAATTGCTGAAATGAATTTCGATGTGAAACTCTGCATTACTACAGATCTTAACCAGAGTAATTTTATTTCTGAATCTTTTAGATCTCTCATATAAACAGTCAGATGTTTTGCTCTTACGTGCAACTTTCACAATAAATAACTTTCGTTAATAGCTTTTTACATGGAAAGTTTCAAGTCGAAATTGGAAAATTGTTTTTTTAGTATGATTTTGTAAGGTAAAAAACGATTGCTGAGCTGAAGTTTTCATCTTGCAAGGTCGAAATTCGCCGAAAATTACTTTTAAAAATTGAGTATAGTTTTCTATACAATGTTTTTGCATACAAAATCTGGATCTTCAGCACGATTTGTATTTTTAGTAAAAAGAAAGTCGATTATGTCCAATGCGCGGGTAATTTTTCTTTCTCAAGCATATGACGAGTCAAATAAGGAAAATAAAAAACATTCAGAAATGAATATTGAGTCTACCGAGTACAGATGTGTACGAACAATTTTTTTTTAAGTTTCAGCCTAACGAAACCAATTTGAAAACTTAGCTGTATCACATCGTAACAGCCCCGTATCCAGCAGGAAATACCCGGAGAACGTCTGTATCCCTTACACAACAAACAAGGGCTGCAGAACCTATTATGAATTCGTTAACATTTTTGAGACCACTTCGCTTCTCTGAGATTTCAATCGATTAAGTAGAACTCCATTCCCATGATGGATTTTTCTAGGATTTTTCAAGGATTTTTTCGACTATTTTCATTAATAGGATTAAAAATCGATAGACTTTGTGTTCAATTGAGTAATGCATTTCAGAGTGTCTCCTTTTATAGAGTTCAAAATTGTGATACTATATAGTGCGTCCGTTATATGTAGGAGCTTACTAAACCGACTTTCTGCTAAGTCCAAATATCAGATTTGTGTTGATTTGGATGAGAGTTGAAGGAATTTGAGTGTTTTGACTTGGGTTTTACTGGATCGGTCCTTGATTTCGTTAGTAAATTTGCGTCAAAGCGTATCAGGGTGGATGAATTTGCGTGGTTTATTAGTTTTCCTGAACTTTCTACTTCTTTTCTTCAATAAATAAGAAGTCTTTGGAGAACGGAATCATTTATGTGAGTATTTTTTGACGAATGTGGCCGGCTTCGGTGAATGGGAGCGTTGTCTGTTTCTCGGAATTTACCACTAGATTTGTCGGCGATCTCTCCTATATCGGTCACTTGTAAGTGAAAAATCAGGAATAACGTTTTGAGAAACCCAAAGCAGATTCGGTTTCGCGGATCCGCAGTGCCTTCGATGGACGTTTATGAAAAAATTGTTAGCATCCCAAAAAAGTCTTCCGTTGATGACAAATTAAGTACAAATTTCGCACAACGAACAACAGCTTCCTATTTGTGCACTCGGATTACCTGGAATAGAAGTTTACTAGTGAAATCCGGGTCAAATCGCGTGAAATCCAACTCAAATGAAGTGAAATCGCAATCAAAGGCAGTGAAATCGTAGCCGAGTACCGTGAAACCTGAATATGAATCCTATTACGTACAAAAGAAATAATTGAATTTGCATCTGACTACAATTCGATTTCATGCATACCTAGTTAAATGGTGCTCTTATCATTGTATTGGAAATTCTGGATTCCGAAGGGAGGACATTCTCTTCCTTGAGGAAGCTTTAGAGTCTTCATTACTAAGACTTTTTGACGGCGGACTGGTCTAAGCTAAATTAGATTTTTTTTCCATTTGAACTAAAAAGCGATTTAACATATCACGTCCTAAATTTTTACCTATGCAGGTGGATACAGGTACTTATACCTATGGTCATGCACGTAGCAGAGTAATTAGGTGCTCGAATTACTTAATAACTTACATCCGGCTTTGTATCAACACCTTAAAGATTTTTAGGAAATTTCTAATTCAACTAACTCGTACTTGTGTTGTGACGCGAATGAGCTGATCTACAGGGCGATAGGCATATATATATGACGAAGATCGTCCACTAATGAATAGTCTGTCCACCGTGTCTGACTTATCGAGCGCTATCCAAGGGGTACTTATGAGGGTGTTGGTGTGGATACGTTTCTTTCATCCACTCCCACACCCACCCACACTCCACACCCACACCACACACCCACACCCCACACCCACACCCACACATTTTATTGTGACTAATATCAATAACTGTTTCATCCCTCATTGAATTGACATATTACTGCTATTCCAAACAAAATGAAAAAAAGAAAAAAAAACACAAATAAATTTATCTTCAATGCATACGATGAGCCAAATAAGTAGAAAAACATGTGCATGAAGTCAATTGTCATATTGCTAATTACTTTATATATAGTATGAATTCACTTTTATGTACGCATATAAATTATTTTGTTATGAATGATATTGAATCTCATTCGATAGTATAAATATGAAATTAATTCGAATGTATTTGAAATATGAGAAGCTAACATCAAGCTCATTTCTTGTTTCAAATAGTTTTCACAGAAAAACGAATTATTCAATGAAGACAATCATAGTATTATTTTTTTTTATAAGATCGAGAGAAATGAGTATTGTGCAGAATTTCTCCATAAAAGTTAATGTTTGAAAACTTTTTTCATTGTGAATATATTTTCAGAAAATCTGTATTAAGATTCGTGTTGACAGTAAAAAAAGGGTGAGTATACATTTAAAAATCAATGGATACAATCGTTTATGTTTATGAAATCATTGTAGGACCAACGCCAGGTGCCATATTAAAATAATCATCTAAACTACGAAAAAATGAATCACGTTCCCGTGGAAGATTTAACACTTGTGAATGATCATGATCAGGTTCGGCATCTAGACGCATACCAAGTTTTGTTGGTATAGCTGATTTTGAAATAATTGTTTGTTGAACATCAAATATTTCTTCTTTTAAACCATTTGGCCGTGATAAACGTTTATATGTTGGTACATAACGTGAAGCAAATGTATGATCAAGTGGAAATGTAGCCTGAAAAACAGGTACAGTAAATGGTCGAGACAAATACTTCATTGTTGGTGGTGATGTGTTTGAATTAATAAAACCTCTTGTTGGCAAAAGTTGTTTAAGATTTTTTATTGATGGTAATCCTTGAGGACGGTCTTTTTCAGTAAAATGTTTTCGACAAAACATACACGGACATGATGTTATTGGTGATAGTGAACCATCAATTTTTACTTGAGAAAATTGATTAGCAGCATGAGCAGGACAAAGAGAAAAATCATTTAAAGATGTTACCATAGAACAATTGCATCGATCATAGACATGACTGTGATGTAAACTTTCAGCCAATTTAAATTGAAGTTGACTACGACGAAAACGATACCAATCAAATCTTGGTTCCGCTACACGTGTATAAACAGGTGACCATTCGAAATCAAATTGATTATCAACAGCAGGTAATGAAGAAGAATCACTTGTATTCATATCGGTCAAAATGACCGACTATCTGGAAAAATAAAAAGGATTAGAAAATAATATATTATAGACAAAGGCACTTTGACAATCTAATAAAGCAAGAAGAAGAAGAAGAAGCGACCCAAGTTTTTTTTTTTTTTGTTTTTAGAAATTAACGACACGCACACACACATATATAAGAAGAGCGAGAGTTTTTTTTTGTAAGCTAGCTAATTCGGATAGCTAACTATAATCTTCAATTCTTACTCATAAAGCCATATCATAAAAATAATTATTACGATGGTAGGATCTTGCTGTTGATCTATGAGCTGTTGAATATTTTTTTGTTGGTAATGCTGGAAGAAAATTTCGTTCATCTGTTGTTCTATCCTGCTCATCTTGTGGTGATGGAGTTGACGGTGCCGATAATGTTCGTGATCTTGATTCAGTTGTTGGTTCTTTTAAAACCCATTGTTTTTGTTCATGATATAATTCATTAGCACATACACGATATGGTGGTACATAATTAAATCGTGCACCTTTTTGTCGATAAAATGTATCACCTGTTTTTGATGAACCACGTAAAAAATAATGCGGATAACGATCAAGTAATTCCTGAAAAAGTATATAGTTGCCAATAGTTTCCGATCGATTTGATTGTTGTTGTTCTTGTCGATATAACCAAATATCAGACTGAGTTGCAAGTGGATCAGAAAGAAGAAATTTATATGTTGAATAATCATCATGTATTGGACATTTTGTTATCATTGTACAACCACAACGTTTATAAACTTCATCAGCGGAACCATTTTCGGGCCAATGACGATTTGCATATGAATCACGATCAATTAATAAACCAGCACCTTCACCAGCAAGTGAATATTCTACCATTTCTAATCTATAAAAAATAAATTAAAATAAATAAATACATATATATATATAGTAAAATAATTTATTTATTAATTTTTATTAAAGTACAGTAGGTACAAGATAAGCAGATGGAGATGTTCCAGCAAGTTTATGTCGATTCCAATAATTTTCAGGAAAAATTTTTCCTATTTCAGTTTCATTATTATGATACCAAGTGTATTCAAGTTGTTCTTTATTTAAAGAACTATTCAATTTTGGTAAATCAAATGATAAAGGTGGATCACGATCAAAACGAGTAAGACCAGGTATGCTTACTGTGACGTTATCACCTAATTCATCTAAATGAGGTTTTTCATGAAGTCTTCGTGTTGGATCTAAAAGACAATTATAAGATGAAGGCATTGGCCGATAAAGAGTATAAGTTGTAGCCACATGATCTTGATGAAGATCTGGTCGGCAAATCAACGGTGGACAATTTAATATATCATTTGTCATATATGAAGAATCATATAACAGTGATCCTTGTAATGATAAAATTGATGGTGGAAATAGATGAAGACGATATTCATTTTCTAGACGATCATGTTCCCAATCAAATATACCTGATTGATTTACAAATGGAACATGAGGTTCTTTCAAATCCATCTACAATCTAATGAATAAATGTAAAGAATAACATATGATTATATGCATTTTAAAAATAACAATAATAAAATGAAAAAAAATTTGCCTTTTTCATCCTTTTTCTGTTGAATCGTCTACACGACAAACATAATGTTCTCTCCAGTCTTCGAAAACATGTACTTCCATTAAATAAAACAACAATCGTTACTGTTTTTATATTTTTCTGTTTTACCAAAATGCATGTATGCCATTTTTCTTTTCTCCTGCTAAGCAACGCTCTTCTCTATGACTTTTTCTCGTTGATCATTCGATAGTTAAGTTAACCAGTCATTTTATTGATCGTTTGTTTTTTCTTTGATTCGTAGCTTCATTCATCGATATTTGATTTTATACAAAAAGTTTTATTTCAATTTTGATCATGGCACAACAAATATACAAATTATTCATTCGTAATTTACCATGGACAGTATCATCACATGAATTACGTACTTATTTTTCTCAATTTGGTTATGTAACACGTGCAACGGTTTTANTATGCACGCATCATGGTTCTCTTTCAAAATTTAAAGCATTTAACAGTTGTTCCATCACCTGTGAACCACTATCCACCTTTGTCTCTTTGTATTCAAGAGCCAACCATTGATTTCTCTTCGACTCTTACTGTATTATGCATTAAAGTGTTGAGTTTCTATGATTGTCTTGCTTTACTTGATGGTCGACTCAAACAATTAAACACATTCATCGTTCAAGTTGTGTATGTAAATCGTCCATTTAATAGTAGTATTCACTATCCATCAATTACTTCTAATATGGTGAGTTGATACTTTTTAACCGTTGTTTGAATTTGAAGAATAATGTCGACGATGAAATGATGCTAAGGTATCAGATAATTACTAGAACAGAGAACAGATGTCCATGGCTACGCGGCAGCGCCAAGTTTTCAGCCGTGATGGACATCTCTGATAGAGAATGATCAATTTGACCATTGAGTAATGCCTGGAAATAGATAGCTATTCTTGCTTTCGTATTTTTTACTCGAAATTGTTTGGTAGTTAATTAGAAGCATTGATTATTAAAAGTTTCAAAAATGAGTATCTTGCTCATCACAACAAACAGTAAAAAGGCTTGTCTAATATGTTTACAATCAGTAACTGCCAACTTTCTTTGAAATATTCATGGAACCAATCGAATGCCTGAGTTTTATGTTAACTACACAATCTAATCATTTTTTTTCGAATACAGAACTCAAACAATTTTTCTTAAATTATCAAAAACAGCAGAATTTATCAAAATTATCCAGTGGTCTCACATTCTGTCACGACAGCTTTGATATCATCATGATTTTATGAAAACGAAGAATATCACATAAAACTGTTTAGATTGAAACATATTCAGAAATACTCATAGTATGAGATAGCATTATCAAAAGAAATGACACTGGTTTATAGAGATGCAGAATCTGCTGTAATTTAAGAAAATTTTTCTCGGACAAACTTTACCCAAAAATTAAAAAGTTTCCCTCCATGCCATGGGTGCACACGGGTAGATTCTACACTTGTGCTGATTTAAGCCATACTGATGAAATTATTTTCAAAAATATACTTTTCTGTTTATTTGAATTTCATTAACAATGACAGCTGTACTCTATAAGAACCATTGCACGTAAACCACCAGCGATTGTAGTAGGAAGTGCTCAATCAACCATCTCCGACTTTGCCACATTTTTACGTATGTGATGAACACAAGTGTTTGATGTTTTTCGATGCAAGCCATTTCAACAATCATGAAACACTTGTCTCCATCGCATACGTAAAAATGAAAAATCGAAGATGGTTGATTGAGCACTTCCTACTACAATCGCTGGTGGCTCACGTGCAATGACTCATAAATGAAAAGTAATTTATTGTATTTATCGATATTTCAGGCAGATTTAGATATCGAATCAACTTTAGGATATAAAACTTTTCAAATCTTGTCAAATTCTAAAGTTAACTGTTTGTCTTTTAAATTAGACTCTACAAATCTTCTATTTGCAGTGTTTGGAAAGTTTAGATATATCGACTATGTATTTTAGATATGATTATTGAATAATCTACATCTCATCAAATACAACAAGTGTTTAACAAAAAGGAATTGTAAATGAATAGAGCGTTTTCAACTAGTTTCTCCCATAAACTTTCTATCTTAACTCAACTAATAAATATTTTCACAAATATTTTTATATTTTATAGAGTAATTTACATAATTTGAAGTGTTTTTCATTAACAAGTTATCACGTCACTTGTCATTATCACGAATTGGTTGTGCCACTTCTTCATCGTATGACACATCTCGAAAAGTTAACTTTGTATCTTCGTATTAGTACTGATGGTCCACTCATCGATGGCAAAGATCTTCATAACGAAATTCTTATTCATATGCCTCAACTTCGTACGTTCATCTTTTATGTAAGTACAGAAATTGACACAAGTAACTTACCTCGTTCGATATCGACTGATGATATTCAAAAAACTTTTACAAATATAAAATCTAGACAAACGGCTTGCATCATAGAAAGCCTCGATATGTTTACAACTACATATCATGTTTATTCATTTCCATTTTCATTTACTCATTTGAAGATCTCAAGTCAGTTTCCAAATATGATATTTAACAGTGTAACTCACTTGTGTGTCAATGATTCTATTCCATTAAACCATGAATTCTTTATGCGAATCAGTAGAGCTTTTCCAATGCTTATGTGTTTCTCTCTGCAGAATAGTATTCCACAGTTATGTAACGATCATACAATGAAAACTGATGAAAATTTATCTAATTCAATTATTGAATATCCTCATCTTTTATTACTTGACCTTATGCATGCAAATAGCGATTATGTTGTACAATTTTTACTCGAAACAAAGACACATCTACCCTGTCTAACTCAATTAAAAGTCAAGTATGACGAATTGGCAACTGCAACACTGTACTTTACAAGAGATACAATGCGACGTAATTGTTCGAAAGTGAAACAATTAATTGTCAAAAACATCACACGTTTTTCCCAAGATATTTATCAATATTTTCCTTCATTGTAAATTCCATTGTATATTGATTATTTCAATTAAAATAAATAATAGAAAAATCCTTATATTATTACAACAAAGTAAAAAAGAGTAAGAAATAGCAATTCGTTATAATTGAATATCGAGTTGTAACAGATATTTTTGTTGACAAATTGTTCATTTAACTGTACTGGCTTTTATTTGTAAGTGAAACTATATACTCAATGACCATTTTTCACAGTTAGAGTTTGAAGAGCAAACTATTAATCGAATTCTGTCAGAATAATTGAAAATCAACATTGGAAATCAGCCGAATATCATCTAACTGGATTTAGTTTCTGTATATACCATCAGTTATGAATAAGATATTCTATTATTCTGATTGTGTTAACAATAACTCAGTGATACAAACAACAATTCTTTACTGTTCATAGTTTCTAATTAAATAAGCTAAAGAGCAAAATAAGAGAACAACAGTTAAATTCAACAAAACTATCAATATCTTCGACAACATATCGCATGAACAAAAATCGATTTCATAAAATACCTTTTCTTATTCTCTCGATATTCAAACCGTAATTAATCTCTCATTTTAATGCACGCATACTGGATGTAGGTGTTTAATAGAAATTTCTAATCCATAACCAAGAGTAACAATGCCTTAATTGATTCATTTAGAAATATTGAGAAACTATAGATCATCTTAATTGAATAAATAGAAATGATCAAATTAAGGTTAAAAAAAGAATCTACAATGTCGAAATTGATTTGATGGTACGATTTCATAGTGGTGGTAAAACATCTTCAAACTCACCTGTATATTGTTTTGTTTGAATAGACTTTTCTAAATCATTTGGTTGGTTTTGAATAAGGAGCTGCTAAATTTTTTTCATAAACATATTTTACTAATGCTACAGCTATTTTTCTTGATATATCTCGAATTTTCATAGTTGATGGATAAACAAATCCAACAGATAAATCATTTTCAGTAACTTGTTCTGAAAGAGTTTTACCAGCTAAATAAAATAATTCATTGGAAATATGTCATATAAAACATGTGATAGTTACAAGAGCAATACCAGGAAATATATAGGAATTCCTTCCGTTGATCTGGTATGATTTTTTTACCATTATATTCAACATCAGAAAAAGGGAAGCCGAGTCCAAGACACATTGACCTTTTGCGGCTTCATAAGCTTCACATTCAGCTGTTCATGTGGGGTTGAATAGACCAAAGCTAACTGCATGTTTATCAATTGAAGCCATTAATTCGAGAATTTCACGAGTAAATGCCGAACCTTGACCAGCCGTATTTAATGTTCGAAATCAATATAAAAAATCAAATTAAATTAATAAATGCCAATAAGAAATGAAAGTTTAATTGTTTGAATAATATCGATTAATTTCGTAACGGGTTCATGTTCATGTGCATATCGTTTTTTTTCTTCATTTTATCCACCTGTTAGTTAATTCTAAAAAAAAAACAATATCATCAGAAAAATAAAATAAAATCATTTACCTTAACAATAAGTCTTTTTAAATCCACTAAAAAATCTTTTTTCGTTCTTCTTCTTTCGATAATCCTTCACGGTCGAGTTGCTTAATAAAAAGTGTTTTGAAATTGACAAATAGTTTTAAAAAATTACTGCGAAAGCTTCTCGAAACCATTCTGTTCAAATGTACGGAAAATAGATAAAAGAGTTGACTCTTCTGAAAACTTTTAATAGTAATTTTTAGGTTTGAAGCATACTTTTTCTTATGTTAATCGATGAGCTCTATTCAACTACGGCGGAAAAAAGAAAAATAAATAGTGTTAAAATATTCATTTCTGAGTATCTTTCATATGTATGCTGCAGATACCTGAAAACTTCATCATCTCGCTCAATGCACATCATGAGTAGCTTTTATTTTAAGTTTGTTAATGTGGCAGTGGCCAACTTTAATTTGACATGAATTCTTTACTAGCAGTAAAAACCTGTCATTGTAGTGAAATTTCGAAACCGTATACTTACGGGCCCGAGTCCCAACAGATTACAAAAAGGTATATTTATCCAGTCAACCCTTCTCATTGAAATATTACAGCAAGTAAAATAAACAGCGGCTCATAATAAGAGAAAATGCTAGTTATACAAAATATCTTATTTTGAGCATAAAAAAAAGTATTGTATAGTTATATTAAGATCAATTACAAAATGTTTGTTTATTCAGTCAATAATAATGAAAGCATCGTTCTACTAGATTTTAATCATCAGAAACATGCAAAGTTTAGAACCATGACAACAACTAATTGCTAAACTAAATACAAGATCGACTTCAAAGTCATAAACATCTTGAATATTTCATATACAGTGATTCTCAAAATTCTTCAATGAGACTTGCTCTCAATTTTTTCCATCACCGTCTATACTGATAAGAATTAACAGTGATTTTTGTAGTTTTATTTCCAACAAGAATTTTCTAAGATGAAAGGCATCCCTAGTTTAGCAAGAACAATATCTCTGAAAAAGCCAAAACTCAAGTTTTTCCTCTCCTGGAATTCCATTTGAATCATTCAGAATCATAGATCAAACAGTTTTCTACAAACTGAAACGCCTTTCCGATCTCTACAACGTTTTTTTGCTATTTCATCTAGAAATACCATTTTCGTGCCGTTCATAAAATTGATGCATCTCGTCTAAAAAATTTCTCAGAAAGCTGGAAGACTCTATTCTGGAGAGTATTGTTTACGCTTTTATTCGAAGTAACTCAGAAAAATTTGGCCTTCACTTTTTTAAAGACTATCCTTAGAGAACTAGCGATCTCTTTCAGCTTACAAAATTCTTGTTCGAGATTAAACTCTACACTACAGTTGAAAAACATTGAAAATAAACCTGCTCAAATCATTTTCGGAGCTACTAAATATACTTTTGTTTCGAAATGTTAAATATTTATTTATAATCGACAAGTGTAAAATAAATACAGATGATCAATTATCACAAAAAAAAGTTGAAAGTTCGATTTAAAATATCCAAAAAAAAAGGAATAGGACGTGCAATCGAAGAAGTAAATCGTTCTTAAAACTTTAAGTAACGAACATTTTTTCATCTTGTATATTTTTATACTTTATCAAGAACTCTGAGCTTGTTTCTTTCTTTCTCTTTTTCTTTCGTCTGTCTTTTCTCTATCGTACATGATGATTTTTCATGTTGTGTGCTCTTCTCAACAATTTTTTGTTCTCTTTGTTCGTCGTCTTATCTATTCTCTGTCGCGAGGAAGAAGAAAAAGAATAGTTGTCATTATAAATCTTGTCCTTAGCAGAGCAATGCATATCGTCTGTCGAGAAGCATAAGAGTAAAAGTAACATATGGTCTTATTATATTGATGAACACAATGGGTAGTAATAGAGATCCATTTTTTGATGATGGTGTAGCCAGTGGTGAAGAACACTGAGAAGAAGATCAAAGACCTCCAGCTCCTGCTACAAGAAAACATCTATCAGATGATGTTAAAACTATTGAAATAGGGAAAGATCCAATTACTGTACGACGTTCATCATTTTCGACATTGTTCTACTAAGAGAAGACAAAAGTGTCAGTAAATCTTCATCGATGTTGCATTGATAATCGTATTGACCTATGCATAATAAGTTTGTTTTTAACTTGTCTAAAATAACTTTTATCTTTTTCCGATTAATAGTTATTCTCGATGGACAGTTCTATACTTGTTAGTTAATGAAAGTATAGCTACAACACAAAAAAATTAATCGAAATAGAAGCTAACTTATAAAATAAATTAAAAGCCTTATGATCGTCTATTCTGTAGAAGGTTTAGAAATTTTGTGAAAAACTTATGGACATAAGAACACTATGTCATTATAAATGCATTTATCAACATCTAAATCAAATTTTATTGATTTAATTAAATGTATATTTTTCTTTTTCTTTGACGAGCTTTTTCCCAACTTTCATCTATCTGAAGTTTTTTTATATATAAAAAATAGATTTTCTTCTAATTTTTAATAGATTCATTTTGCATAATTTAATTGAATATGTTCAAGTTTCAAATTGAATTGTGTATGAGATCTTGTACGATCTTCTTCAATATTCTATCATAAAGAAAATCTTCAATAATAAAATTGTTTCGTTTTTATCTTTGCTTCTTTGATTGAAGTATATTGTTATCTATTATCACTTGGTTTTTTTTACTTCATTTTAATGTGAAATGACCGAAGTTTGTACAAAGTATTGGAACATCACCAGAAGAAA
Source organism: Rotaria sp. Silwood2 (assembly GCA_905329745.1). NCBI lineage: Eukaryota > Metazoa > Rotifera > Eurotatoria > Philodinida > Philodinidae > Rotaria > Rotaria sp. Silwood2. The sequence continues at coordinate 341,990 of CAJNSZ010000034.1, read as the reverse complement.
AATAGTCGAATTTAGAAAAAGGAACAAGCGAACTTTTCTTACTCTCAGTAAACTCCATTTTATGGTAAAAGAAAATATGGTAATTAAAGATCAATGTATAACATCTTTATAATTTGAATAAGTAACTTGTTTAACGCTAAAATAAATTTATTTGAAAGAAAAAAAAATAATTTTCAATCATAACTTACCCTTGAAAATTACGTTGAGTATCTTGCTGAAAACATTCAGCTAATTAATTGTCTGTTGGCTAAATAAAAGAAGTTTTTAGATTATTGAAATAAAATTTTATAGTTAATGCATTGCGTTTATTTTTTAAAGAATGTGAAACAATTTTAACACGATAATCCGATGATTTATGTAATGGATTTGTTTCAAATTCAACTTTAAATAATTTTTATTAAGTAGATGATAATCTTGATGATGTTAATCGAGAAGCAGGTTGGGCAACTACAAAACGACTGTCATTGAAAATTTCTAATTGTTTTAAATCTGTAGATACACCAAATATCTAGAATGAATCCAACTCAACAAAAATCCTAAATACAAAAAAATATTGATATTAACATAAAGCTGTTTCAATAAAAGTTTATTTGATGATTAAATGATCATTATTTTTGTATTTTATTTAAATGCTTTTTTTTCTTGATGCAAACTGAAGCTTTAATTAATTGTAGAGATATAAGTTCCATTACAGTTTTAGAATAATCAATTGAAGTTATAATCCTTTAATGCCAAATTAATGTTAAGACATGACTTGTGTAGGTGTAGCTTTCAGTGAAAATTACATCTACACACCCACACCCCAACTGGCTTTGCCTTGGGTTTTATCTGATGGACTTTATCATCTCTATGATCGTATAATATTACACTAACAGAATATACAACTTCATTTATGCAGAAGTTGAAAGAAAGTTGCTTAGGAAAGGTGACGTAGACATTTCAAATTTATGAATTTGATATAGATAACAACAATTTTAAACAGAACAGTTATTCTCGGTGTGTTTTTTTAATGAAACTTATTCGATGTTACCATTTTGCCTTAAGAGAGGGTCCGCGACAGGACCACCCTAGGTCGCCGGGGAAAAAATTTTTTTTTTCGATTTTATTTCCTTAAATGGCAGGCCTAGGTAAACTATAGTTAAATCCAAAATATTAGGCCATTTGGTTTTACCTATGAAAAATGCGAGCTAAAACAAGTTTAAGGGAGTCTATTTTGTCCCTAAAAATCCGCTAAAAATGGGTGTGCTCAGTATTTTGACATTTTCTCATCAATGGTTTGACCGCTTGAGATCGGGCACCTTTCATTAGATAGGGAACAGTATAGGCTACAAATTTATCCAATTTTGATGATTCATATCTGGGTTAAGAGAAACGCTATAGATCAAAAACCTTCCAAATCTCAAGAAATCCTAAATTCTGGGATAGCAGTATTTTGGGCTTTTCTTGAGTGGTGCAAGCGATGCTAAACTTCTTTTTTTACCAGACATAGATCTTGTCAAGATACATCTTTTGACATTAAATTGTCAAGACAAAAAAACTCAGGGGCCAAGTTAGCATGGACCACATTGTGGCCTGTCCTACCTAGTCAGCATTGATCCTACCCCACAAAGACATACAATTTCTACAGAAATCACGAAAATAAACTTCAGATTCGTGTTCAACTTGAAAAACTGGGCTAGATAGGTTATTTTAGATTGATTCCTTATTTGTACCAAGCGTGTTCAGGATCATGAGCCCACCTCATGGATATATGATCGATATATGCCACGGTATTTTGATAATAATTCACCAATATTAACAGCTATCGAGTTCGGGTTTTTACCAGTCGATAGCCATTTTCGAAAGCTACAAAGCTATACATTTTCCAAACTCAAAAACTACTGACGAGTGTAGACGTGCCGAGCCACATTGCTGTCGGAGCACATTTTTATGCATTTTTGCCCCCTAATTAGCCCCTTTTCCGTTACAAAACAAAAGTTTAAGTAGAAACCAATATGATATTCGGAATCAGCGTTAAAAACTGAGTCGATCCATTTATGTTTTAAGGATTTCTGAGAAAAACTTTTTTCCTATGAAAAAACGACCCTGTACTCCCCCTCAGGGTTCATGAAAAAATGATTTCTCTCAAAATGGCATTTTTCTCGTTTAGTCTTTTGAGATTTTTGTTTTTTTGAAATTATAGAAGCTCGGTTATTTCATTCCACACGATAAATGGCATTTTTGTGAGAAATCATTTTTTCATGGACCCTGAGGGGGAGTACAGGATCATTTTTTCATAGGAAAAATGTTTTTCTCAGAAATCTTTGAAACATATATGGATCGACTCAGTTTTTAATGCTGATTCAGAATATGATATTGTTTTTGATTCAATTTGTTGTTTTGTAACGGCAAAGGGGCGAAATAGGAGGCAAAAATGCAGANATAAACTTCTTAAATTCTCTATCAATTGTTTTAGTATTATTGTTTTAATCAGGAATATGTTACTTGGAAATATTCGAGAAGATCTTCATCCGAACTGTCGAACAAGTCGTAGTGTACCTCATTTAACACCATCATCAATCATCAACATTTCCCACACCCTATAATAAAAATCCGAAACTCAAATCGAGAATGGATGATCACGATAGACAACGTTAAACAAAATAGAAGCAAAAAATGGCCTTGGTCTACCATGAAAAGAAAAAAATTTCAAAATATCTACTTTCGGTAGATTCTTACGCGTGACACATTTAACAAAATATTGATTTATTTTACGATCACGTAAAAACTGTTGGTTATGTCCAGAAGCAGTTAGTTAGAATCAGACTTTTTCGCTTTTTCCGTATATGTCTTCATAATTTCTTTCTGTGGTAAGATTGGTCAACTATACAAAATCCGAATCAGTTGTTGACGGTCTAGTTTTGTAGAACAAAGTTTACTCTATGAAGCGTGCTACTTATTTTTTCATGATAGATTTTAAAACTTTTGTATTTTTAAAAGCAGTTTTGAAACAACGATTTTTTGACTGTTGCGGATTTCCATAGAAACCCACTCTTTAGTTGAAATACATATGTTAAGTTGAAAATGTTCTAAGACACAAATTAAGAAAATATTGAAAAATTCTGATGCTGGCTCAAACCGGTTGTCTTTAATGGCTAAAAAAAGGAACGAATATGCAGTGTTTGATTGTCGAGAAATAAGTTTCGACTATCTTTTTTTCAAAAATAACTAATTAATAAAAGCATATTACTTGATTTTTTTTGACAGTAGTCTGAGTTGACATAGGTATATGCAATGGATGTGTTACAGGCTAATTAATGAAAAAAGTAGATAAGAAAGAAAAACAAAACGAATGGTACTTTTTCATTTTGACCCATAGAAAATGGCCATGCAAATGTATTATATGAATTTGATTGTTCTGGTGATACTGGTGTACAAAATGTAGATAAACCTTTTTGATAATGTTCTGATGTTGACATCGGAGTATTAACATATGATGGTGATTGTTGATTTCTAATATCAATTTTACGTTGTTCATTTCTGTAAATAAAGTAAAAAGAAAAATTTTCTTAAAAATAAGAGATACAAAAATTAACTGTTGGCGGTGTTGAGCTTGAAATAAACATTGTAAAATAGGAACAGTATTTGTATTTTGTTCAACATTCGATCGATGATTAGATAAAAGAGATTTAACTTGATTTGTATATATTTCATATTGATTTGGTTTTTGTCTTTGATAAGGCATTGATGATTGTGTTGGTATATGACATCGATGCTTATTACCTTCAAATTGTGCTTGTCGATGACTATAATCATCAACCAAAACATGTGATGATTGAATTTGATGAGGTGACGATAATGGTGTGGGAAATGTTGATGATTGATGATGTGTTAAAACTGATGTTAATGCAGCTACTTGATGAGGTGTTAATGGATCTTTTGGACGACGATTTTTTACTTTCTAAATTATATTTTCATTGAAAAACTGATCAAAACAAAGAAAAAGAAAGGTTTACTTCAATAATATAGGATCAGAAAAATCATATTTATGTATTCTAATTGGTATGATAGGTCCATCGCCTGCACCATCACGTATACAATATGACTCCAATCGAAAATTACCACCTTTTTCAGCTAACATTCGTTCAAGATCAATATAATTTTCATCACTAAAGATATAATTGAAAATAAACAGATTGTTTTTTTTTGTTTTTAAATTTACTTGAGAAAACGTCGTTCAACAAGATGATCAGGAAAAATAGTTATATCCGGTTGTGGATGCATAGAAAGTAATGTAACCTATTAACAAAAACTAAATAAATAGTTCAAAATAAACAATATAGTTTTGACAAACAGTCGTGTAACGATATGACATGCGAGCATAATTCATCATTGTTTGTTGTGGTCCAATTGAAGTTCGAGTACTTGTTGATGATGAGGTTAGAGGGGTTGTTATTGTATCTTTCATTGAAAATGATGGTGTTAAATGAGGTACACTACGACTTGTTCGACAGTTCGGATGAAGATCTTCTCGAATATTACCGGGTAACATATTCCTGATTTAAACAATGATACCAAAACAATTGATAGAGAATTTAAGAAGTTTATCTATAATAATAAAATCTTTTCGAACAAATGAATCAACTACTAGAAAAGCGAAAATATAATAACATGTGTTGTTGTTCGCTATTTTTTTTGTCCTATTCTTCCTTATAGTTTTCTCTCTAAATAGAAGAGAAAAGGAAGACAATAATCAAATCCAGGTATCCTGCAAGAAAACAAAAACAATCAACAACCGTTAGCTCCATTTTTTTTATACAAATAAATAAACATAGAAGGATTTCGAGCGTCGAGGTCTTAACCATCGTTATGAATGATGTTGTTCTTAATACTGTCAATAGCTAAGATTTAATTATATTCAAGAAAAAAAGTATTGAAGTTTAGAATAATTTGTGAGAGATGAATTGGAAAAGTAACCATAGAGTTCAGTGAGATTTTTGTAACGTAATCAATAAAGGTAAAGGTACTACGGAGGTTTGTGAAGTCCACTAGACTGGATATAGCCAATCAACCAATCGTAAATTCGAAAATGATTCAGTGTTTACGGGCCAATACGGTCTGGTAGAGAATCCCTTACTGGCTGAGACACCGATCGGTAGATACAACTGTTTTTTTCACATAAAAGTGATCATATTAGTTTTCCTTTACTAAATGAAAATTCATCATCGTATAAATTAATATATTTTATAATCGCACTTTAATAACAAGTTATGTTATCGAAACAAAGTAGAATAATTATTTAAGATTGCACTTGATCGTAGATTTATGTGTATCTTCGTTTTTAATTCAAAATACCCATGAGTGACGAAAGTTGTATCTTAGATTGATTTGAGATGAAACGATATACGTAACTAATACTCAATGAAATCTCATGAATCATCATAGTTGTTTTTCATCTGAACTACAATCAAACAAAAAGATAAATATACACATTCTGTAATTACGTATATTGAATAATCAAAAACCTGAATTTAGACGTGAAATTTCATCCATAAATAAGTCGAACGATTTATTGAATATCTTGAAAGTTTCAGCCAAAAGCAATGTTCTTTTTTCGAGATACCGAATTTCTCTAAATAATTCAACAGCTGGACACAAAAAAACACATTCTATTTTGCTAAAACCACCGTGATATTCTACCGGCGAAATTTTGATGTCGAAATTCTGTTTTTTTATTTTTGTGTTGTGGCTGTTGAGACCTTTCCTTTAAAAGGTAAAAATATTTAAAACATCGAGAAATAGCGTTTTTTAGTCGATTTTTTCAGGAATTTCGTTTTCTGTGATACTTTTAACTTTTTAAAGGAAGGTCGTAGAAAATTCGGCGACCACTCATTTCGTTTAGAATTTTGTTTTCTTTAAAATGGTATTGGTAAAAAATTGTCCTCTAGTACTTGAGAACTCCCATGTCTGATTCTTTTAAAAACCTTGGTGTTGAATGTATTGGATAGAAAACTTCGTTGACTATTAAAATCACAATCTAGATTCGAGCTAATTGCTTTTCATTATAGAAAAAAAATTAAAATACCTTGTTGTAAAGCTTTTTCCTGCTATCTTAGCCTCAAGCGATGGGTATCAGTTCGAATGATTCTCTCACTAGAATAAGAAAAATATTAAACCTACTGATTTATTTCTATGTTGTAGGTGAAAGTAATAATAATATTTTTATAAGTCATTTTAGTATTTTCTATATATCATGTCCATCACGTGAATCACTATTTCGTATATTTTCAACAATATTACAAAATCATGTAATAACATTTCCAATAGAAATTCAAGAAATAATTCCAAATATAATAAAATATACATTACAAATTTATGAAGATATTCTTCGATTATTTGTTTCAACACCAATAAAATTTTATTATATATTTTCATTGTGTGATCTTAGTCGAATAATTCAAAGTCTTTTACAAACAACACCTGAAAGATTTAATACCATTGAAAGATTTTTACGTGTTTGGTTACATGAATGTATTCGAATATTTTCTGATCGTTTTAGTGATATAAAAGATAATGAATTATTTAATAAAATTTTACAAAATATTATTGACAATAATTCTTTATTAAAATCTCATCGAAATTATTTATTTCGAAAACCAATTTTATTTTCTGATTATCGTACAATATTACAAAATGATGAACCAAAAATTTATGAAGATTTACAAGATTATCATGCTATAAAATCAATATTTGATGAAATTATTTTAGAATATAAAGATAAATANAGACTATCGTAGAAAACCATCCCACAATGTTTTCATTGATCTATTGATGCATTGTGACGTCTTAAAGGAAATGTCCCTTGGAAAGGACATTGGGTCATAACGGGCCAAAATATCCGAACAGTCTAAGAATTGTTAAAGTAATATTCGAGCGATTTTTTGGTTATTTTTGATCTTAATAAGGCCTGTCGTAAGCGGGGAATCAAGGGAGAGGACACCTACTCCCTCCAATTGTCGGAAATTTTCGATGATCCTTAAATTTTCTTCACTTGTGGTGGAGATACCAGCCTCGCTTTAATTCTGAATCCGTCACGGTAGTCCTGGTTCTATTCTCGTAGAGCATTCAATAACCATTTCATCGGTGAAGTAAAACCACTAGCGCAAGTATAAGATGATCATTTTCTCATAGCCAATATTGACTCGCCGATACTTGGATGATCCCATGGGCAAGCATAATAATGAAACAGGAAGTGCGTAAATGTTGAAAAACTGCGAAATATTGCTACAATTGATCCTTCGTGTATCAAAAAATACATAAAGAAAAGTATTCGGTGGAAAAAACTCTTTTCACATAAACTAAGAACAGTGAAAAATTTGGACCGTTAAGACCCAATGTCCCTTCCAAGGGACATTTTATACCTCCGTAAGAAAAATTTTTTTTTTCTTTTTTACTATAAATAATTCTTATTGGGGTCTTAGAACTTCTAGTTGAGTGGTTAGTTTTTTCAATTTGTGGCGATAAGGCCTTTCGGCTTTTAAGGGTTAATATTAAGAATATACGTAAAAGAAAATTTTGAGTTCGACTTCTTTATTTTTCGTTTCTTTGTTTGATTTACACAAATGATATCGAAATAGATGATCTTATGATATGTGAAATAACTAGCATGAAAAATAGAAATATAAATAGTCAGCTACTGAAACGAAGATGACACTATCAGTCAATTGGTAAGATTTATTGATAGCTTAGATGGAAGAACCACGAAGCCTCAATAGGCTTGAACCAACCATATATCGGACAGATAAATGTTTGAGTTGTTTGTAATTATTGTAAAAATTTTCTATTACGGATTAGTTTTCATTTTGGTCTGACTAGTGACACGTTGTCACAAGGTGAGTCCACATTTTATCTACTACTAACTGGTGTTCGATAAGTATAGGCAGCAAAGTCACAAGGTTTGGAAAAGTGAAAGTCTACTCTAGATTTATGCTTTGGATGTTCAAACACTTTTCTTCGATCAGATCAATAGATTGAAGCAGTACATCACATTTTTTTTTGTACAAACATCAATGTTTTTTTTTCACTTCCAACAGCTAATAATAAAATTTTCTTACTCAAGCAGACTTTTAATAATGTCGAGATCCTTGATTACAAGTGAAGAAGAACTGTACGAAAAATTTGAGTCCAATTAACTAGAGTGTGTAAAAATTTTATTTCGTCTCGAGCAACTAAGGTTATATACATACATATTAAACAATTTTTCGTTAAATCAAATTAGAATGTCTTCTTTTGAAATATCTCATTTTTTTTTGAAATACCCATTTTTTTTGTGCAGGTTTCGAAGCTTTTGCTGGTCTGCACCACTATTACACGATGCACATTCTAAGTTCGATGAAAGAGATATTAACTGCATTTGATCAATAGATAAGGATCTTGTGATAAATCTTAAACCTACCATAGAATCGAAACGTTTCGCCACCTAGGATTGACGGTGTGTTCTCTTCATTCTCATCTATATTCTTGAAAAAAAAAGATATAAAACTTATTCATGATTCAAGTTAATTTGTTCATTAAGTTTGCTTCCATCTTACATTCTTGCTCTTCGTAAAAAAACACTTTTTTCTTATGAATATAAATTCTATAAATGAAATAAACATATTGAATCTTTGTCATCTAGTAAATAATAGTTTTTAATGTTTCGACATTTTTCTTTTCAATCAAAAGTAAGAATTACTTTTTTTTGTTTAGGTGTCATTCCACAATCATGGAAACGTTATACAGTTCCAAAAAATTTAACTGTTATTCAATGGATAACAGATTTTAGTGATCGAGTTAAACAACTTGAATCAATATCAAAATTAGTTGCTGATCAAGGATTTAAATCATTAAAAGTAATATTTTATTTATCTAAAATCAAAAACAAATACATAATTCTATTATGTTTTTTTTATTTGCTTTAGTCATGTCCTATTTGGCTTGGTGGTTTATTTACTCCTGAAGCATATGTAACAGCATCACGTCAATGTGTTGCACAAACAAATCAATGGTCACTTGAAGAACTTGTTTTACAAGTTATTGTACAAGATTCAACTGATCAACAACAAATTCAAGATGATTGTACATTTGCAATACGTGGTCTTCGTTTACAAGGTGCAAAATGTCGATCAAATAAATTATCATTATCAACGGCAATATCAACAGAACTTAATTTAACATTATTTAAATGGATACGTGCAACAGAAAAGAAACAAACAAATTCAATGATAACATTACCTGTTTATTTGAATGCAACACGAAGTGAATTATTATTTACAATTGAACTTGAATCAGCAGATACTTCATTAAATGAATTTGATTTTTATGAACGTGGTGTAGCTCTACTTGCTTCATCGATTGCTTAAAGCAAAAAAAGAAAAACAACATTTTTTGACTGTTCATTACTTATTCATAGATTTCTTTTTTCTTTGTTTTGTTTTGTTTTACGTACTAACATACTCGCATTTTTATCTTATCTCTGTCTCATATTCTTATAGCTATGAAATAAACGACCAATTTTAAAGAAATACTTATCAAATCTTTTCTTTTGATTCCAATGATTCATCTTTTAGATGGCGAATGCTGCTACAATACCCGATCCTCCTTTGTCTCCGAACAATCCATCAAATCCAACGATATGTGAAAATGAAGTCGAATGTACTAAACCAGCACTTGTAACATGTCATCATTGCCCAAAACGTTTATGTCTGAAGCATGTTATTGAGCATAATGAAATAAATATTGTTCGAACATATGCATTATCTGATGAAATAAATTCTTTAACACATTTACTTTCAAAACTTGATTGTAAACAATCTGTTGAAAAAGCTCGAAAAAAACTTGATACATGGAAAGAAAATATTCTTGTTGATATTGAAAATACATATAAACATTATTCAAATGAGATAGATGAATTACAAAATGAATTAACAAATCGTGTAGATATTTTTAAAGAAGGTCAAAAATCTAAAATGTCAATTTTACAAACACAATTAGCAGCGTTACAAAAAGTTGGAGAAATATCTCAACAAGTGAATTCAATTTTTATTTGTTGATTAATTTATTTATTTTTCTTTTTGTTTATATCATATTAGCAATTATCACCAATTGAACATGATTTAAATCAACTTCGACAATGTCTTGAATCAGTTCGATGTGAAATATGTATTGAAACAAAAGATATTTCTTGTAATGATCTGATTAATGCACATAATATATTTTCATATAATCGTATTTTACCAAATAATACTGTTATGCAATCATATCGAACAATATCTGTTGAAAATTATAAAAAATTTGTATCAAGTAAACAAAATGAATCTATTCTATGGTTAGATAATCGACGACAATTACATTATATTGATAAAAAATTTAATGATAATTTATTAACATGTTTGTTTCCTTTTTCATCTATTAAATTTTAATAAAGTTTTCTTATTTATCTTTTCTTTTTTAGTACCACCTATTATGTGTAATCCGTCAACAGCAACTTCTACTCTATTACCATATCATCAAACCGGAATAAAGGATGTTGATATAGTAGATTTAAAATGGTGTCCATCAACTGAAATATTTTTTATTCTTTTTCAACGACATTTATTTTCATTTGAACCGAAAACCAATAAGTGTACACAAATTTATATGACTCGACATAAAGATTATCCGTAAGAAAAACAAAATATATTCTTTTTCAATATTTCTTCTACTTCAGTTCAACGTAAAAATATCGAGAATACAAAGATCAGAAGTAAAAATGCCGAAAATTGCGATGAAAACTTCTGAATATTTACTTGAAAACCAAGCACATAGCAGTCGTTATAAGTGTTTCGATGATTGAGGATATAGGTATAGGTATTGCTGTAATGGGTGATCGGAAAGTTTTAGAAAAAATATTCGTTTTATTTTTAACCCACTAGAAAGTATTTCCGACAAATTGAAAGCGATGAGTTACGACGAAAACTTTGCTCGTCTTCTGGTATATAGATTAAGCAATATTGTTTCAGTTTTTGTTCAAGAGTAATAAAGTAATCTTTGCAAAAGCCGAAAAAATTTAATTTGGATGGGAAATTTTTCTGCACATTCTTCTATTTTCACAATTACAATGCGAAACTAAAGTTTAGGATCTTTATTTATATATTACCTTGTAGATCAAAAATTAACTTACAAAATGTACTATTTGAAGATTTGTTTTTGTCTTTCGGCAAGACATTTTAATTTTCGTTTCTCCTAAATACTTATTTTCGAAAAATCAACAACCGTTTTATATTGAAAGAAGCTCTTGAAAAAAAAACTACTTGTAGCTTCACTTGGGTAAAAGTTACAACCTAGTTCAAGATCACATTTTTTTCGAGAGGTGTTCACTCTACAAAATGATCGACTCCAACAATTTTTAGAATGTTCAAAAAAGAACTTATAAGGATAAACAAAAGAGAATATGAATTATGATCAGTAAAATAAATGAAATGATCAGAAAATGAAATAATTATAAAATCAGCCAATTTAATGATTGATCAGTAAACTACTTACATGGTCAGTTATTAATTAGTTAAGTTTGTAGATAGATTTAAAAATCAGTAAAAAACAATCTATTAATAACCGATTATATGAAAGAATCAGTGTTCTTTTTCTCGTTTCTCTTTCACCTGAGTACTTTTATCACATAGATTTTGTGAATAAGAGGAATAATTTCCAGGTTAAACAAGAACGTTCGTAAACGACCGTCTATCGAGAAATACTGCAATTCATATGATTCGGTATTACTATCGTATATCTTCGTGTCATGTACGAAAAAGTACGAAACGTATACAGACGTTTACAGGTGAATTCGAACTCCGTGTTTGTTGGCCTGGATTACGTTAATTCTTCTTCTTGTTCAGTATCTAAAACAGAGAAAAAAATTTCATGATCGTTGTCTTTATCTATCTTCGTGTATAAATATTTAGTGTTTTTCAAATAAAAATAACATATTTCACCTATACAAAATTTGACCTACTTGCAACTATGGAAATGGTACAAGTTTCTCCATGTGAAAGTGATTTATCAGATGAAGAGATGATGGAAGAAAATTAGAGAATAAATGGAAATAATAGAGCTCTAACAAAAAAAGAAATCAAAATTTTGGGTTTAAAAAAATGTATTTGATAATGAGGACTTCAAATCAAATGGTGATGAATATGAAACTATACAACTGTGTGCACCAAGTACAAACAACGCTATAGAGGCAATCAATGCAACAATTAAAGTTAATGGAATGTTTCAAGAACGACATATTTTGTCAAAGTTTTTAACAATTCAATTTCTTCAAGCATTATCAATAATTAGTCAACCGAATGAGATTTATCCTTAATTAAAGCATGAATATTTGCTACCGAACTAACAATATCTTAAGAATTATGAACTTAATCATATCCATAGACTAAATCAATGAAAGATATCATTTGTATTTCAAATCATTCTCGAAAAAACACAAAAAAATGATATATCAGCTCGTGAATGATAATCGATTACACAAGCTGGTTTAAATAAATATAGCAAAATAAATGAACAATGTTTAATCAATTCAAAAAATCGTTTGATATTTGATGTATGGAAATGGAAAATGATTCACATTGGAAAACATCGAAATGTAACTGTCAGCTTTTTCAAGAATTATATATGCAAACATAGTGTGAACATGACTATCTGGTTGAATTATTGGAAACCAGCAGTAGCAAAGACAGTGCCGATGGTGAGAAAACAAAAGAGGTAGACCAGGAAAGGCTAGATATGTTTTACTAATCCAATACTTCAATTTTTATTTTATTTTTTTTTAGCTTTTCTTTTAATTATTTCTTTTTTATTCTGTGGTTCTTTGATTAATTCAAGTGTATTTTCTTTTGTTAAAGCTTATTTTTCTACTTATATAAGTTGAATTTTTTTACTACCACTCATATTAAATAAGCGAACTAATTTACAATTAATTACTGATGATTTTAGTACTGACCATTTCATCTATTTTACTGACCACTTAAATGGTAGCCTAAACATAAGCCTGTTGGCTTATCATTAAAAAAAATATTTTTTTGTCTTTCAAAAAGCCTCTCACTACTCTCAAACAAAAATAGATATAGAATGTGTAAGCGTATATTCAAAGAGAAACACAAAACTCTGGTCACTTTGACTCGTTTGAAATACTTTCAAGTGGGCTAAAATGAACAAACATGCTTACCGAAAATGTCGATCCAAGAGTTCTATTCAAACTGATTTTTGGGTTTCTTAAAAGATTATTTCGCTAATTTCGAACAAAATTTCAAAAAAAACTTATAAGTTCATATTAAAGAATAGCACAAAATTCTGGTCCTTACTCATAGCTTTTGACTCGTTGGAAATATTTTCTATCAAGTCAATAGTGATCAAACATTTTGTCGAAAAAATTATCTATCACTCANTGCAGTAAAAAATAGTTTAAATCAATAATAATTATTATCATTAAATAATAGAAATGATTGCATAAGTTCAAGATAAATAACATTTATAATGGATAAATAACCATTTGCTTTATCATAATCAGATAATATTGATAGATTACGACAAGCGCATATATTTGTTTCATGATTGTAAAAATATCATAATTATAAAAAAGCGAAGTCCTTATTGTTAGCCTACATCTCTGATTCGTAGACATGGTAGTCTTCATATAAACAGCATATAATCTTTATCATAATCACCTGAAATATTCTCATTTATTGAATAGAAAACAAATCGAATTCAATCATCAATAGATGTTCATAGTTCGACAATACACTTTTCATATGTTTTATTATAATCATCATCCATACACGAAAAAAATGCGTCGATTAATTCTAATCATATTTTCATACTAAGTTTCTGATATGGATTACAAGCATAAAAAAAATTCCGAAGGTCATCTATGAGAAAAATAAATCGACTCGATCAAGAGAGCCATAAAGGACAATATTTAATTAAATTAATTTAACATCGGTTGAATATTAAATTCATATTGTTCTTTACAATAGGAATATCATGTTTGATTCATAATTATATATGGTATCATAATAACTAAATGAAAGAAATATGTAGAATCAATATAGAATTGAAATATATTTTGACTTACATAAAATAAATGTGTTAAGCGTATATTATTGTCAATTGTTCACTGTTTATTTAGTGTCGATTGCTATTCATTAGCAAAGATCTACGGTATTTGATGTCCTACAAATATTGTGCGTGGCCACTACTACATTGTATGCATCTTTCTCATTGCAGATACACATGTAATTTTCGTTTTAGGGAAAATGGCTTTCTTTTGCTCAGAAATGATTACATATCACTCAGAAAATTACTTTTAATAAAACAAAGCATTTTCCGATGAAAAATACATGAGAAGAACCTTTGCTCACATTTTTTCGAGAAAATTTTTTGTTTAGAAAACACTTTGTATCATACATTATCCAATATAGTTTCGCGCACTGATTCAAAATATGCCATTGTTGTGCAATGAAAATCTCCCGAGACCGAAAAAATGGGAACTATCTGAAAAACTATGGTTTCTTGAAAAACTAATAAATAACGAAGGATCTCTTCAGATATCCTCTTCCAGTTTCGATAATTTTTTTCCCTAGAGGTACTACATAATGTTTTCATAGAAACTCTGAAATAATTTGGGTTCCTATTGATATTTGACTAAGCTATAGACTTTATAATATGTCTATTTTATGAAAGCCTTAGGTATTCGAAAACGTTGCATTTTCGAGTTTTGGACTGAAACTTTCCGTATAATAGAGAACTCGACTAAGCTAAGTTCTATAAAAAAAACACCTCAGAAGTTTTGAACAAAGTCTCTTCGAGATATGAAATTTTCAAGATATAGATCCTTTTCTATTCAAAGTGTATACAACATACATTTTTTTAAAGTTTCATATTCCAAAGAAATTTTGTTCAAAACTTCAGATCTATTTGGTATTTGTAATAAAAAAATTTATGCCAGAGGATAGAGAGCATATCTTGAAGTATATTTACTAGCATTTGAATTGATGAAAAGTTTACTTTCATTTGTTTTCACTTAATATCCCCCTGGATATGTACTGTGTCCTGGTCTGTTCTACAGATCTGATTAGTTTTGATATCATTCTCAATGTTTGATGGATCTTGACTTTTTTTGAAGTCTTTGATTTCACGTAATTTTATTATAGGGAAATAATAATTACTTCGTTATCTTTAGACTCTTAACTTACAATGAACTCTTGCGGAAGAAACAAAAGAAAAAAGTCGTCAAGTTGCAAGTTAGTTAATTTAACTTTGATTAGTTTCCAATGAATGATCAACATTGATTCACATGTGTGTGTATCACAATGATTTCTTTTTCTTTCAATTTAAAGATTTATAATTGCCAACAAATGGGTGAGCTAATAAGGATGTGTGCTCCGCTTCAATTTTTTGTCTGTTTCGTTTTTTTTTTGTTTTTTATATTGAATTTAAAAATTTAGTGAGATTATTTTGTTTTAGAAAAACATTATTTATATAAATCATATCAATAAGAAGCGTTTCATCGAAATTTATGGATTTATGAAAATGAATTGTTTGACATTAATAGTAGTAGTGATTGTGCTAGATTTTACTCACATCTTTTTTTTATGTATAGAGTTTGATCTCTTCGTCTCTCTCTCTTTCTTTGTTATATTTCTCAATGATACGCTTGTGCGTGTCTCACTATTTTTTATACTGTGCATGTTTATTTTCTTTTATACTATACTAATTATAATATGTACTATGTAATCGCGATTTTTACTCTTTGCTTAGGAGATAAAAGAAAGAAAGAAAGAAATCTCGATTTATCAATTAAAATTTGTACATTGACAATGAGGGACAAATACAATATTATTAAAGATTGAAATATCTTTTCTTTGTTATAATAGATTGTGTCCTTCTAATGCAAGAGCATTTCATTGTCCCTAAAAATTTAATATAAGAAATCAGAGAAGGCAGAAAATGTCGGTTCTATTTCGTATGACTTTTCTTTTGTCTTTATGAATGAATAATCACAAAGTTATGAATGGATGCTTCATTAAATATTACGACAAGATTAAAACTATGTTTTGAACTTTTACATGATCTTTGTCTAATATGAATTATCTTATCAATATATAAATTATTTATTTGTAAACCTAATAATAATCTAAATACGTTGATATAAATATCATCAAAATCAATAAATATAAATGAAACTATAGTTACAATCTATTCGAACGATTAATCTATGTTGTTTAACAAGAAAAAAAGCAAAGAAGTGAAATTTTAGTAACTTTTCTAGTGCTTACGTAGAGATGTGCAAGACCAACTTTAGTTCCAGTTCTGATTCCAGTGACCGAAACTAAAGATTATACATTAATATTCTATGGTTTTAAACGTATTATCTTATAATTCATATCAATCAGAACATAATTTAAGAGAGATGATCTTAACAAAGTGCTAGCTGTCGAATAAATAAATCGAAAAACGAATGTTGAAGAATTGTTTTGGATATACGAGTAAATTGTGGAATAGTGTTCTCTAGATCGCGATTGCAATCGCGATTGGGATCGTAAACCAAAAAACCTTGGGTCCGCACATGTATATTCATGTGATATTCTCTGAGACAATGAATAACAATCGTCATGTTTTGAAAGAATCTATCCTACCTATTAGATATAACAATATAATTTGGTCTAAGCTTGTATTGTGAAGTATGTGAAGGCGTTCTGCGTTGCATAGACTTTGGTCGTAGACGTTATATATTTATGTAAAGCTTTGTCTTTCTATGCAATGCAAAATATGTAGGAGTAAGTTGGTTAATATTTCTTTTCTATCGAAACGTTTGACTGTTCGAAAATAAACGTCAATGTCAGTTCTTTTGTTTGTGTACAATAATAACAAATATACCCCAACATTGATTATCGCATCTATTAATCATTCGCTTTTGTAACTATTCAAAAGGAAAACAAATCTAATCAATGTAATGATTGCTTTTTTGATATTATCTAAATAATGATGAAAGAATTTTGAATATGTATGGATAAATAGAACAATATTTCTTCACATTATTCATCCTTTCAATCCCGTCATTTTCTTGCGTTCTGCACGAACATGAAAAGAAGTTTAATCTCTCTCTCTCTCTTGCATTCAGCTATTACAATCATATGTTTTCGAATTCTAGATTCATTATTCATATCCATACGACGTGATTTTCCTTTGAACATATCATTTGATCTTTTTCGTCCTGCATGTCATCTCGTAGATGACATGCTGGGTTGAAAGGATTAACCCTTTCAATCTCACCATTTCCTTGCGTTCTGCACGAGCATGAAAAGAATGGTTTAATCTCTCTCGCTTGCATTCAGCTATTACAATCATATGTGTTCGAATATTCTAGATTCATTATTCAGTGTTATAAAACAATTATTTGCAAGAAAAAAAGAAGATCTTTCTACAATTGAATAATTACCAATGAACGGCTCCGTATCTCGGTTTTTAATATCTCAGAAAATTATTTATCTTTTTATATAGATAGTATAAAGAATTTTGAACTCGAATTCGACATTGTTTTCGATACGTAAGTGAATTGCAAATCTCTAGTATAATTAGTACGCAAAATGAAATAAAGTCGACATAATTTCTTAGTGTTGTATTTTATAATATTCTATGTCTGTATTACAAAACAAGTTTCCGGACATTTTACTGAATATTATCTGATAGAAAACTATTCTCTCGTATAAAATGCATTGTAAAGAATGTCACTTGATGAAAAAAATGTCCTTCTACATGTTATCATATTTTGTAAATTTCTCTGTAATAGAAAGAGACAGAAAGCTACATTTTTAACTGGTTACATCACTGTCAGACACGCAATTAGAGTAAAATTTTAACCAAAAATAAACAAAATTTTCACCGGACTACTTCCGAAATGTCTCTCTAAAATATGAATAAAGACTTGTAGAAAAAGATCGTGTTTTTTATAGAGAAAAACAGAATACTTTTTCTTCGAAAGCACAGTGAAATATAATGTGCTTTCACATCAAAATGATGATGTATCTGTTACAGAACATGTGTCGCTTGACAAAATGGACTGTTAGTTATCTTTCATAAAACTTCATTTTTTGAAGCACATCTCATTAAAAATGACGGGTTTTTCTAATGTATATTCGTCATAGGCTTTTCTATGCGTTTTCTCTACCATATTTCATATGGCTTTTCATAATGTGGTTCTACTTTTCAGAAAATCAACAAAAAGAAATAGAACATCTCTATGCATCAGGTCTTCGTATTGTTTATGGACTTTGGAGTTGGGATGACTACACTATATTTGTACTCGAGAGAGAAAAATCTCTTATGGACTATTTATATACATATTGGTTAAGATTAAAAAACACTTAGATACAGCTCATGAAGCACTTGAATATCAACAGACTTTGGAGGTATCTTTAATTGCAACATCTTCAAATCGTTATTCACTATAAATCTATGAGTTTCAGAAAGAATAGTATATTTCCAAATCGGTTGACAGCAAGGGCACATCATGTGAATGTAGATCTCTTCACATTCTTTAGTACATATGTAAGACAATATCAAACTTTTAAAAAATCATCATCTGTTATTGAAAGATTTGTACTTAAGTATCTATATCTTCCATAGCCTTAAAATGTCAAATCTGAAGGTACACAATTGAATTCGATTAAATTCTATTTGTTTAACGCGACATACATTCTTAATTTTTTTTTCTTTGCTTTTTCTCTTCTCTTTCTATTCTAGCTTACATATATTCATACTTCTCTATTCTCTCTCCATTCTTATGCATATGGTATACCTTCTGAGGAAAAGGCAACTGATAACAATAATAGAACCCAAAATGCAGCTAACCATTTTATTTACTTATTTTCTGTTGAATCATTTTTTATACGTTACATTATACTGTGTCATAGTCTGTTAACCCTACGGAGCACAATAAACCTAAATATAAAAGAAAAATTACGGATTTTTCCATAGTGTAAATTTCATAACTCAGCGATGGTACGAACTAAAGTATTGGAATTTGTTGTAACAACGAGATGTTTAAACAAGAATAACATATAAAAAAACCTACAGACTTCGTTGATCGGAATAGAATTTATACAAAAAATACTTATTACCATACAGCTTTTTCGGTAAGAGAATATGATAGTCTTGTGAAATCGTCTATGACAAGTTTTATTTTGTAATTCAGACAATCATAAGTAAGGTTTAGAATAACGGAAAAATAAATTTTAATTTTAATAGATAGTAGAGATATTTATAGTGTACTGAGTGCAATCCAATAGTAGTAGCAGAGGTATTTTAATTCCTTATAAAAAAATTTCTCTCTATATAGTCTGATAGTAAAAACAATGCTTTACTTTTCTATGGTTTTGCGATTGTTCTTCAACTAATATCATAATAATAAAATTCCAATAAGACCTGTTTGGGTAAGATGTGCGACGGTTAAATTACTTCATAATGTCTTCGTTCTTTTGCTTCGTTTCTTTTAATGCCTAACTGTCTACACGCATATATACATAAAGACGCATGTGTTGTTTGTTTCGTTCGTATTTTTAGTTTATTAGGATGCACTCAAAAGAGTCCAAAGTATAAAATTAGGTCAAATTTTAACATTGTTCATCTCTGTTTAATATGAATAAGAAAAATTTTTGCTTTTATATGAGAGTATGCATTGTACTTAATATTTAGACAAGAGTCATTCATAATAAATTATGTTCATATTGTGGTAACGAAGCTCCTTGTCTTAAGAAAGTTGTAGCACGGTCTAAATGGTTAAGCGAACGTCGATAAGAGATTGAAGATGGCGTACGAGCTACTTGTTTCTATATTTCGTTTTTTGTTCTGCCACCACTATTTTTGGATTGTCCTCAGTTACTATCATTTAGAGATGTGTTATTCTTAAATCAGCACATCCGTTTACTAAACGTTCTTTTCAATAATGTGGTTTTACCGTAACTAAAGTCGATGATAAAGCTAAAAACATAATTTAAAATTCATTCAACTGATATGATCATTTGAAAAGAATTTTTTTTTAATGATTTATGATATAAACATTCAAGGTCAATATCACTTTGAAAGCTGAAACTCTTAATAGGCACATCATGGAATGATGAAGACCTACTCTATGATATTGTTTCTGACTCACTGCATCTTCCTTTTACAATGTGTATTATCTTTCTTTTTCTATTCTTCTTAGAACGTAACTTTCTTCTTTCTGTGTCATTATGCTTGTGGGATTCTTTTTTCTATCTTATTCAGTCACCGTAAATATTTTTGTCACTTCTACCACTTTATAATATGTGTGATTTTACAATAAACGACATTCGATCTTCAGAGTTAGTCACCTAAGGAGTTATCATCTTTTCCTAAGATTTGAGGATCAACCTTTTTACAATCGTAAGTATTGTATACATCTCACCGATACCTCTTCACCTCTGTGTTATCATACACGTATGATACCAAAAAAGAAATTGAGTTATATGTAATTTTATCTTTACCTCCTTATATTTACTTGGTGAACTAAATTTGAAGTTCAAGAAGAAGCTGTATTTAACATAGAGATCAAATAGAAAAAAAAAGATACACGTTAACATGATTGTCAGAATAGTGTGTTGTGGTCATATATTTGCATTTTTCTATTTATACTCTTTTATTTTTTAATACATTTTTTCGTCAATGTTAAATTGATGATAATACATTGTATATACTATTATTTATTTTAGAATAACTATTACTTATACAAATTAAGTTTCCGTATTCATATACTGTATTGTTATTATCATTATTATTGGTGATTGTTTCAACTGGCAATGCTGGTGAAAAGTATGTCCTGGATATGGATATATTGTACTACCGGAGAATTGTGAATCAACATGTTCACCAACAAACGATCGATGCCCACCATATCTAAAGTGTTGTTTTCGTATTGAAAAACCATGTGGCTTTCATTGTATTGTATCTAAGTATAATAAAGCAAAACCAGACAAATGTCCAACATCTCTATCCTCACAACCAGATCCAATTTGATACTTATGTAATGGACACTTCTTTTTTAGATATTGATAATGATTGTAAAGACACTAAAAAATGCTGTGGCAATAGGTGTGGTACGACAATATGTGTTGCATCAAAATACTTTAGACGCATATTCAGTTAAAAAAGTATACTATTAAGTTTATCTATTGAATATTTGTGGAAATGAAGCATGTTTTTTTTGTCATTAATTGTCTAGTTGCTTTGTATTTCAACAAAGTAATTCGACAAGAAAATTATTTTTTTCTGTTTCTTTTATTAAACAAAATAAAAATATTTTTGTGCATGCATATACGCATGCAAACATATCATAGATATTTTCATATAGGGAAACAAGATCATTTACACTGAATTGATTATCGTTTTTCTTTCATTCAATTTGGATGTGTTATCAAATAGAAATTGGACAAAAACAAAGTAAATTTTCTTTTTCTTTTATCGTATATGACAACAAAAAACAAATTTTTAATTTTTCTACCATTGACAAGGTAGTTTGTTTTATAGTTGGAATGAATGAGCATGGTTCACTTTTACAAGAATATCCTCTAGATAACAATGAAAAATCGATTCTTTTTTAAGAATAATGAAGACTTTTTTAAAGCTCGTTGTTTCGGCGTATGTTTTTTTTTTCACTATAGGAAATAACTAAATACTGCCGATGAATGATTTTTCATGTATCCTACTATCTAATAAAACACTTGATACAATGTATAGTCATATTTTCTGCATATTATTATTAGTTTGAAAATCTTACAAGTATTAAGAATAAAACTTAAAAATTCATATATATGGATATTATTTGATAGGACACATTTGGGCACGTATGCAGATTTGATTTTACAGACTCCGAAGTATCATTTTTTAAAATAAAAATAACGAGGAAATCTCTTTAGATGTCACAGCGCTTTTCAACTGAGACGATATTTATTTGACGAGTGCATAATAGAAAATCCTAGAATAGTTTTGTTTTCTGAGCATTCGTTCTTGAAATAGCAATGCTTTGTTGAATTTTTTTGTCTCCTTCAGGTCATGTGACGTGGGAAATCGACTTTCGGCTTCAAAATTTGCACGAACAAAGTTCTTAATGGCATCAGTTCATTGTAGAAGTTTTAGACTTTCTATTATTTCTTTTCTAGAGACGTACATATATGAACGAAATTTGCTTTTGCACATGGCAGATTTCGAATATTCAATATTTCAAGATAGTAAATACTAGAAAAGCTAAAACTTGTCCAATGAACTAATCTCATTAAGAACTTTGTTCATACAAAGTTTGAAATCGAAAACCAATTTTTCATGTGATCGTAAGGGGGTCATATCTTTTTGTTAAGAAACCAGCAAAATTTCTATATCTAATGAACAAAGAGTCGAAAAACCAAACCGTTCTAGATTTTTCTATTAATCACTAATTAGTACTCATCAGATAAACATTGATTCGGTCGAAAAGCAATTTGGCACCTCAAAAGGTTTCCTCATAACTTGTTTTAGTAAATCATAAGAAGCTTACATAATTCGATATTTTGAATTGTTCATAAAATCCTTTACTTATAGTCAAAGCAAATATATAAACAAAAAGTTCATAGAAAAACATGGATTTTTATCAGGCTTTTATTTTCGACTTAATGTAAAGTATCAAGTTCTTTTTGGATTGAATTTTATTATTAAATTCATTATGATAAATTATTCCATCGAATCAATGAGGCGAGTATAGGCATATATATAATTGTTTTGGAAGGTCTGAATGAAATGCATTAAAGATTGAAAGAAAAATATTTTCAAAAATGTGTTTTCTAGTTTGATCATTGTTTCATATTATTTGTTTTTTTTGTTATTTTACCATCAGGAACAATGTCTTGAAGACTGCTAACTCATATCTGTATAATCCTGATTGTCATATAAACAAACTCATCTAGTTCTTACTACAGATAGTATCAAGAATTCTAGATTGAAATCTGAATATGTTTTCTATTAACTATATATTTGTGCTATTCTTTACAATGAGGATGGCGTTGATAAGTTAATGAATAGATAATATTGTATCTGATGTAAAATGTCCTCTAATAAATCATAAAGTTACAATTTATTTCGATATGCATTGTTCAGCTGTCATGATACGTTCAGAACAGAAGTAAGAAATTTAAAATATCTTTGTTAAAGTGTATCTATCTGACTTTCTTTAGGATACATATAAATTGTTAAATGCTAAATGGAAACAAATAAAGAAAACGAAGAAACGCATTCAGTAAAAAAAATTAAAAAATATTCTACGAAACAAAAATATTAATTAAGTAAAGAATACCTTATTAATTTAAGCAAGACAATCAAATGTTAGTTTATCCACAAATTCTAATGATATTATTCTTGATGAATACATATCTTCTACATCATCTGCTAAAAAACAACTAATTCTATTATTACAGATGATACTGATAATAATTCAACAATGAAAAAGTCACAAGAAAATCATTAAACTAGAAAATTTGTGACATCCTCGTTCATCTAGTGTCACCTAACAAAGAATATTTCATGACTTGAATGAGAACGAGGAATGCGTGACACCACTCCGTTCAACTTAAGCAAACAGGTTTATTAATAATTGAAAATGAAGATCAGTTGAATATATCGCTCAAATAAAAACAATTAAAAACTAATCAATTTAAATGTTTTTAAAATCATGTTTATTCTAAAAAAAACATTTCTGAGAAATCAACGAAAGAAAAAATGATGAACAAGTACACAATCTCATTCTGATGTGGCTTCAGTTTTAAAGAAAGTATTGCGAATAATTGATTTTTTTTTAATGTCGAAACATTCTATTGTTCAAATGAACGAAAGTAAACTATCGAAGTGTCCACAAATAATAACACTAAGCAATTTTAGAAAACGGTTGATGTGAAAGAAAATTTGCCATTTTAGAGGAAACAGTAGGCAACTTCCGCATATCAGGTGAACATGGAATTTTTGTGCTCGAAGACGGATTTTTATTACTCAGAATTGATTATGTAGCACTTAGAAAACCGTTCTTAAGAAAATAACTCATTTGTTGAAAAAAGATTTCGCAAAAGTTATCTGTGGCGGGCGCTTGCCATGTTTTTTGAAAAAATTTTTCTTACCAAATATATTGTATCGCGCATCATTCGACGCAGTTTCTCGCGTTGATTATGAGGATCGACGTGATTTTTCGTTAGGATATTATTTTGAGGACAAAAAGAGAGATTCAGAGTAAAAAAACAGGTTTATTTTGGAAACTAATAACTAAACCTACGTTGAATAATGCTGTGCAGTGCGATAGCGAACGATAGATTCCACATGGAAAAACGTGCACTGAATGTTTGAGATCAATTTGACTGAAGCCAGTTGTAGCGTTTATAAAATCGAGGAAGTCGATTTTTGGAAACGTTTTCAGCATAACGATCATAAGTTTCTCTTTTTAGAACCGCATTTAATTATACATCTTTCGATGCAGTTCTGTGAGTTGATTCCGAATATCACCTTGACTTTGCACCAAAATGATGTCTTCTTTACCAAAAAAGAGGTATGTGGGCAAAAATCGAGGTTTTTGGAAGACTCACAGTATTGACTATGCTCATCGGCGCGAGATGATGCTCTGACTAACGATGAATTATACATGGAAGAGGAACTAGCGAAAGTTTGAGATCAATCTTATTTAAACTCTTGGTAGCGTTTAAAGAATACGGAACGGCTAGTTTTCAAAGCCTTGTCGGATACCGGAACCAACCTTTCGTTCGAAAAAATACTTACTGTTTTATGTGATTCAATGCAGTTTGACGAGCTGATTTCGAATATCGTCTTGATTTTGTTTCAAAATGTTTTTATGTTCGGAGAATTAGCGATTCCAGCGCAGAAACCTAGTTTTTGGAAGACCTTTTAGCTGTCCTATGTTCTCTGACGCAACAAGGTGCTATGATCAATGATAAGTCATACATGGAAGAATAATTGGTGAAACTTTGAGCTTAATCTGTTTAAAAGTTTTTGTAGTGTTCGCAAAATACGATATGACCGATTTTTCGAACTGTTTTTGACGCAGTAATCACTGTTTTCTATTATGTTTTCGGTCAAACGAAATAATTTTTGACATAATAAAACTCATGGGCTAATCCTTCGTTTCAAACAGTTTTTCATTTTAAAATATTTTGATATAAATTGATAAAAGAAATGGTCTCCGTATAATATCCGATTCATGAGCAATTTTTTGACAATAAGCGTTTCCAGAATTCGATTTTATTTCTATAAATCTAATTTTAGAGTAAAATAGACGATCTATAGACGTATTCATTTCAATATTCAAACTTCAGAAAATAGAACTTGAGAGCACGCTCGTCTGGTTACTCACAGTGTGCTATAATTATGGTTCTTCAACTTTTTCTAGACAGAGACTTGAGAACTAAACATATATTTCGGAATATCATATGACAATATCATTTTTCGTGTAAGTCAACTACTATTATTGTCTTTATATATACAATAAGATTAAAACCTAGAAAGTAAAAAAATTCATGTTAGATAGATAAATGTTTATTTAGTAGAAAACGAAAACAAAATGTTTTTATTCTAAATCAAGGAAACTTTGGTTGCATGTTTTTTTTCTTATTCCTATGAAATAAAAACTCTGTTTTATCATTTTTTCATCTTTTTGGATGTCATATATATATATAAACACAGGTGTATCATTGAAGCGTAACATATGTAAATAGAATCGTGTCCTTCTTCAATGACAACGTGATGTTCTGTTTCAATAACTGAATAAATTAAACATAAAAATCTTGAATCGAATTACAATTTAAAATTTTAGAACTCAAAAAAGAAAAGAAACAAGTTTTATTTTGAAAAACATTTAAATCATGTGTTTTTTTATTACACTAATTCATTCACAAGATGATAACAAAAGGAAAAAAGCAAACAATTGTTTTTGTATTTTTTCCCACTTGAAGGTTATATTGCGTTTCTGTTTTTTTTCTTCTATCGATAGATACCGACAACATTAATCGTTTATGGGTTGTATTTTATTTTCTTGTTAGTATGCATGTGTTATATTCACTTAAATAAACACAACTGACGATAGCAAAAGAAATTATTGAAATAGAAAATGATCAATAATTATCCAAATCAACTTTTCTATAATCCATCGGCTATGGGAATGCCACCGAATTATGCATTCCAAAATGGTATGTTTATAGATCCATCGATGAATATGCAACCAATGAAATCACAGAAAAACCCAGGATCATCATTTGTTTCTCGTATACCAAGTCTTCATTTACCTGCTATTCTTTTACTTACTTTTTCTTGGATATTACAGTCACTAGCAACATTTATGCCATATTGGTCTGTTTATTCTGGAATACCTAATTCACGAGCAGGTTTTAGTTTTAGTTAATTTTTTCATGCAATATTTATATTTCATAAAAGGTCTTTGGAGTGCTCAAAATTTTAATTATACGACAATACAAAATTTTTATTTTCCAGAACCGAATAGTTTTCAAACTCTAACTGGATCAGTTCTTTTTACTACGGCAAATACAAAAGGTAATATAGATTTTTTCAAATTAAAAAACAAAAACAAAATTTGACCTATTTTTAATTTTTCTAGGATATGTAGTAACTGTACAATTTTTAATGACATTTAATTTTGCCTTAATGTTCATTGTAATTGTTTTATTACTAGTTGATTATATTTTATCTAAAAATAAGAGTGCTGAATCTGGCAGTTTTCTGATTCGTAATTATAATACATCTGATACAGTTTTAAAATATGCTCTTCTTCTTTATATTATTTATGTATTTGGTATGAGAAACAAAAAAGAAACATCCAAGATTTATGTTTTTAAAATTGTTTTGTTTTCGTTTTTTTTTATTTAGGCGTATTTGAATTTGCAGCATGGATAACATATATTGGTTCACGACATGATAATAATTGGAATTTTCATGTTTCATTTGCATTTGCTGTTATTGTAAGTGCGTTTCTAATATTTGTTTTTATAATGTATGTTATTGAATTCATTAAAAGATTTGAGTAAGCATATTTTTTTATTTATTTATTTATTTATGAAAGTAAAATTATTTATTATTATTAAGAAAAGTTCGTTTGAAATGGGATTATTGGTATGGCCCATATATTGAATGGGGTTTCTTTGTATATCTTTCTGCATTACTTTTACTTCTTCTTGTCATCTGTTGTCCTGAATGGGCTTATAAAAAAGTTGATCCATTATATTGGTTTGCTGAGATTGGTCTTTTTAAACAATGCTATTTATCATCGATATATAAAAAGACTGCTACATCGGGTTTTTGTACATTATCACAAACGTCAAACAATCAATGTAGATTATTATTTTTGTTTTCATCTTCATATTTTTTTTTTGTTTTTCTTTTTATATTTAGCATGGGTTAATGCAACACAAGCCTTTATGCTAATGGCTTATATTATAGGCATGATTATATTGCTCATAATTATTGTTTTTCGAAAAGAATTTCGTCATAGAGAAAATGGTTATTATACAGAACGTGTTAAACAACCACTATTTACATATATCATTGCAGGACTTATACTTTTCTTTTGTTGTAAGATATGACTTTTTTCTTACTTAATATGATATTAATTCTATTCGCCATTTAGTTATTTTTTCATTAATTGGTGTGGCAGTATTTGGTGGTGAAGTATTTAAGTATCCAATAGATGTTAATTGGGGATATATAGTTGCTGTATTTGCTATGACGCTTTTTCTTATAACTGGTATTCTATTTATTTTGGATGCTGTTCATAGCAAGAAACAAATAGCGTATGTTTGAAAAGAAAAAGCAAACTATATTTTTTATACTTTTGTTTAGTAAGGCAAATTCATCATCGGCTAGCAAATTTTTCTTTCCAGCGCCTTTAAATTATCGTGTATTAGGTCTGCAACCATTATTACCACCCAACCCTGTTAATCAACCAATACCACCATTTCCACCAATGGACCCATTTCAATTTGGACAAATGGCTCCGGCATCTTGGCCAACACTGTCACCATTCGGTTTCCAACAGCCAGCAATGTATCCACCATCAAACTTTGTCAATGACCCATACTCTCCACTACAAAACATATCAATGATGCCACCAAATTTTGTCAATGATCCATACTCTCCACTACAAGACGTATCAATGATGCCACCAAATTATGCTATGGAACCATATCCATCAGCTCCATTCACCCAAGCAGCTTTAGCTAATTATATTCTACAAATGCAATCTAACCCACAACTATCATCATTACCGTATAATGATGGTTTAATGAATTATTCATATGATGATCCATTGACTTTTTCAAATGACCTAAATTATATTTCTGATGAGGATAGGATGAATTTGATGGTTCGTCAAGAGTTTTTACAACAACAACGTTTAGCTTATAATCATGATCGTTTACTTGAACGATACAATCGTCTTTCTCAGCCATACACATCTACATTTCATACATATGGTACAAGTAGCTTACCTGGTCGAAATTATGATGACTATTTACGTATGATATATGGTAATGATCATCAGGAATATTCATTAGCTGACATGTCGCGAGCAGATATAGGTTCTTCAGACGAAACATATCGATACATGGGTGGTGAATATGATGAAACTTTGCCAAGAGATGTTAGTGCAGTAATGCAATATAATCGTGGTGATTTAATGCCATATGTATATGCAGAAAAATCAGAACCTGTAAAAATGTATGATCATCCAATATTTAGATCAGCATTAGCCTATATACGATCATTATATAATAAAACAAAATATTTAAAGAAAAATAATAATGAAAATGAAGTTAAATTAAATAATATTGATCATAAAGAAGAAACTGAAAAGCAACCCACAATTACTATTGATAATGACGATGAAATATTTGATCATGCAACTTTAGGAGATATATTAAATAAAAGATGGAAAACAACATATGGACAACTTATTCCTATTAATTCTCATCTTTTTAATATATATACTCAACGATTAAATGGATCTATTGAAAGTTATGGTCAATCATTATATTTACCATCTGCTCATCATAGTCATGACACACGATTAAATCATTATGGAGAGATATTCATTGCATCTCTATCAGATACTGATTTAGCCGTGGTTCGTATGTCTAATAAGACTTCTTCTTTATCGAATAGTGGATACAATACACTGTACTCGCAAACGGTTCCTACAACCGTTTCACAATGACAGTTAGAACTTTCTCTTACAGATTAATATATATTTTATTAAATGGAAATTTTCATATTATTTGATTAAACCTTTATCAAAATAAAAATCCTCCTTTTTCCTTTTTGAATATTTGAAATGACCTATTTTGATAAAAATAGTACTGATTCATCAGAGAAAGAACCGAGCTGATATAATGCTTCTAATCCATATGTGTCACGAAACAAGTTAAATCCCATGATAACATCATCATTAATGTCTTTCATTCCATCAACATCAGTTATTGCCTGCCAAATTCAATAACAAGTAAATTATCAAGACAAAATACATTAATAATAGATAATGCAGGTATTAATGCGTTAAATTCTATCAAACATCAATAATCCATGCTATTTGCTTTTCAAAAGAAAGAGAAAAAAAAATGAAAAGTTTATAGATATAAATGTGCAGCATTTTTTCACTCAATTAACTATTTGAACTTTTCCAATAATATAAAACATAAATCATTATTAACGCTTGTCTGCATGAATGAGATTATATTGAGGATTTCCATCAACTTGATTATCTCAGGACGATCTTTTTCATCATCATTAAATCTACGTAATTCATTGTATACTACTTCGATATCACTTAACTCTGAATTTGTTTCAACATCAAGTACAATTATTTCAAATCAAATACTTTCAAGTACCTATAATGAACCTTTAATGACTATTCTCTCTCTTCAGCTTCAACAACGCCATCACCAAGTCAAACAAAAGACATTTATGTTCGTAATACATCACTATTATTATCAGTAAACGATATTTTTTTTTACATATGGTAGCAATAGTAATGATTACACAAGTAGGACTGTAGATGACAAAAAAAATATAATCAAAATTTAGAATATATTAAAATATTTTTTTTAATATATAAATATTCAATCAGACACGCAACAGCTGATAGTGATGCAGATCTTAATTTATCATCTTCTGACGGCTAAGTTTTGTATTTGTGCCTACTTATTGTGTATGTTAATCAAAATAGATGAATAAATATTATAATAAAAGAAAGAAGTCAAATAGTATGTGAATATTTATTAGATGTGTTTTTTTAGACAGAATATCTATTCCCTAGAAAATGACAAACTTTTCTGATGTAATGAAATACTTTTTTTATCACGTTATAGTAATAATAATAATAATAATCATAATAATAATAATAATAATAATAATAATAATAATAATAATGATAATCTTTGAAAGTTTAACACCCGTGAAAAAAAAACACTAATAGATGGGATAAGATAAATGGCTGTCTCATTATATTGTTGAAATGCCAGTCAATTGCAATCGCTCAGATATTCCTATTTTGTTTTGAAAGAATTTGCTCTGTATTTCTACACAAAACGCTATGATTTAGTGAACTAATGCATTTCTTTCCGACTCATGTAAAAAATTTGGATTAAGAATCGAATTAAAAATCGGTTATAATGACACCATTATAATCTGATTTTTCAGCTTTAAAAGATAGATTTCTTTTTAATCTATTTTAATCGATTATTATAGTCATTGAAGGTAATCGGTCACAATAGATTTTAAGAAAATGAAAATAAAATAAAATCTGTCTTTTAAAGCTGAAAAATCTGATTAAAATCAGATTATAATAGTGCCATTATAATCGACTTTTAATCTGATTCTTAATCCAAATTTTTTTTACATGGAAACTGTTCAAGACAACTTATTTGAAAAATGAAGTCACACAATTTTTAAAACTTGCATCCTTTTCCACTTCGTTTTCATAGAAATTTTTTTTATTTTTACAGTATTTTTGAGTTCATTATGAATCATTTACAGTTCAGAACAGGCACTAGTGCACTTCAGATAATTATTTAGAATAAATTCATCACTGAAATGAGTCTTAAATTTTTGATAATGAAAGTCATAACACTTTAAGAATACAGATGTTTTCTGAAAAAGAAGTGTAAGTTTGGAAAGTTGTGTATAATCTACTTGTTCAAATAAGTTATGCTCGAAAGAAGGCGAAAAATATGCTGTTTGAATTAATTACACCGTTGTGCAGAATTACATGATGTGTCTTTTCAAAAAAGAAATAAAATCTAAGCAATGCCAAGTTAACTGAAATAGTAACAACATACTCAGATAGTCATGTATTTTGTTGAATATAGTATTAGTTCCGTACATAACAATCAAATTGATTTATAAATACTCCATGACCTATTTAACATTTCACCTACGTATAAAGAAAAACAATGAATATTTTTAGCACACTGCTCATGTGAAAAAGAAGACACGTTGAGAGCGTTCATTAAAAAACACTAGATAGTGTCGCTGTAGTAATTTTTAATGAGTATTTAACAGGATAGAGCTAATGATCAATTATGAACATTCTTCGCATAGTTATTTTTTCATTTTGCTATCGACTAGTGAGGAACATTAAGATAAGAAAATAATCTTAAAACCAAAATGCAGTTTAAAGGCAATTGAATATTAGCTCGAAATCTTATCTCTTTTTTTTCATGATATTTTTGACACCATATGGTATATATTATAAGTATTAAAATAACTTCCAACCGCTGGGCAAATGATAACGAGATAGAAGTAAGTAACTCATTGATCAATTTAGATACACACATGTGGCTCCATACTTAGAGTAAGATGTTAACTTTGATGAAATTAAATATAACGGCTTGGTACTCGTTTCTACCGTTTTCTCTATGTAAAAAACATAAAAGTCTCATTTATGATTTCGGAAATGACGTTGACACTTGTTTTTTTCTCATAACAAACCCTATCTCCTTTCTATTTGTATTCATCTTGTTAGTAGACGACTACTACTACACCAATATATTTTTCAAATGAGTTATAGACATTCAAAATAACTACGACGTAGTATTCAGAATCTTATCTTGACTCGTCGAAGAAGAGCAATATGAAACCATTAAACGTGCCTTCACAATATAAGAAGAAAAGCATGCCCCCTAACATTTTTCTAAATGCACATCTTCTAGTTCTAGATTGCATAAAAAAAATTAATTGATGAAAATTATATGGCACATCATCAACTAGCATTTCTAGCATTCATCTAATTTCTTTTTTTTTTCTTTCATTCTCATTTCTTTTACATATATGCTGACATACGTTATTCAGATTACTTCAACTGTCATCGGTATTTCATCTTGATTTTCAATATTCAACAAGAAAATATTTAATCATTATGAATTTACAAAATAGAGGTAAGATTAAAAGCTTCGAAAGTTTAGTTTTGAAATAGTAAATTTTGACAATAAAGCTTTTTTTCTGTTAAAAAAAAAAGAAAAGAAAATTTGATAATAATAAATTTTAAATTATTTTTTGTCGACATAATCGAGTTTATGCTCAATAGAATTCATTCATTTTCATCTTTAATTTCCTTTAGAAATATTTAAAAAGCAAATTTTTTCACTATAAAGGTGTGAATTAGATCTTGACAAATAAATTGAACGTGCTCTATTCAAATTAAAGTTACAGTCTTAATAATATATCTTGTTCATCTTTCAATGACGAAAAATAACAATAATCATAATAATAATAATAATGTGACATTCATTCCTAGATGATTGTCGTCGTTTCAATTGTGCAAGCTATTCAAGATGATTATGTATAGAGTAATAAATCACGCGATGAAGAGAAACCCTAGACAACCATATTGTGCCAATGTTTTTTTCTTTATTCTTTATCTATAAACTTGAAAGCCAATTTCTCATTCATATTCTATAATGTCTGACAATTCTTTGACGGTATTCATTTTTCGAATAATTGATATATTTGACATCTATCTATTGAAAAGGTTTATTCAAGAAAATTTTGTTCTTCTATTCAAAAAAAATTTATGTTTTTTTGTAGATGAATTCATAGAAGTCAAATGCTTTCTTTTTCTTTTAGAAGACTTTAAAAACTCATTTCCTTTGACGTATCTAATATGTTTTCAGTGAAAAATTATCAAAGATATTAACATCTTGTTTGTCTTTGTTAAATATAAAAGTAGAACGTTTTAGTCTTTTTAAATTTGATATGTTCTTCTATGCGTAAAGTGTGATATAAAGTTGACATTTATTTTAATTTAAATAATTTACTACTGCGATCGAAGAAAAAAAAAAAAAAAGAAATTAATTTGATGAATGTCTTCATAGAAAAGGTGACGTCAGTTGAAAATAATCTGATCATAGTTGTTAGATCATTTGCTTTCTTTACGTTTGTTTTGGATTATCTTTGTTTTTTGTTTTAAATGACAATGTACATTTTTTGATGTACGTCTTTATCTATGAATTAAAGTATAAGTAAGACTTTGAAGTTTTTTTTTTTTTTTTTCATTATATTATAATGTTCTGTATGAACTTCAAAATCGATGTTTGCTGTTTATTTTTACAGACGTTAATCATCTTACACATATTTGACATTTTTCTTTTTATCCAATACTTATGAGATTGGTAGTTGATTGAAAAAAAAGTAATTAAAAAGGGATTAAGATTTGTTTTTTTTTAATTTTCTAATTGCTGAATTATAAGAAAAAGCTCGATCAGCTTATAAGATTTGAAAACTCAATAGTAGAACACAATCTTTCTTTGTTTATTATCTGAATACATTACTAACAATGCTTGAAAAAACAAACCTATGTTCAATTTTTGTAAATATTGTAATGCACGGGTATATATAGACCTAGATTTTCTTCGACTGACTTTCGTCATGAATAATAATGAAAAAGAGTATGACGTAGCTGATCAAAGGATCAAATATACAATTAAATATTATTTATTAAAGAAGATACGGTGACAGTCTACTTTTTTGAGTACATTTTTTATTTTATTTCAAATAACATATTCAAAGACACATTATCTTAAATATCCGCATCATTATTTTATTTTAAAGAAATTCTTAGAAAATGAAAACAAATACTCTTTAATTGATTTTCTTTCTACGTCATTCTTTGAATTATATTGTTAATAAAAATCGATTAAGCATTTAAAATTTTTAATACAGGCTAATGGTTTAGAATTTATAGTCAATTGTTTTCCTTTCGCTAGATGTTTAATGGACCAACTTTGAAATAAAGAGATGTACAATTATCTGAAAAGCTGTCATTTGATAAATGTCAATATGTCTAGGATCCATGAATGTCAAGAGAAAAGGTCATATAAATTTTAATAGAATAAAAAATAAATCTTTCAATTTTTCAGATCTATTCGATAGATAATTAAAATTAATATTAGTTATTACAATAAAAAAAAGATACTTTAGTCTGAATAAGAAATTCAGCCTATATTTTATTTACAAGATGACCTTACTCATAAATTCTGTTCTGATTTACATCTAGTTCTCGTAAACATTAATGATTCAATTTTTCCTATTCAACCGAACAGAATTGAGTGACAAAATACGCCTACATATACAAAGACAACTAGGCGTTCCGGTTGCCATTAGTAGGCATGAGAAGATGTGCAAATAACTAATGTTATTTTTTTAATGTGGTACTGTAAACTTGTTTATACCAATAATGAATAATTTAGTTAACAAAATATAATAAGAATCTAGATTTATTTCATATTCACTATAAACAACATTTGTGTTATTACTTAGTTTGTCCGTAGTTCTGATTAGAATTAGAATTATTTTTTTTCCTTTTCTTTTTTTTTTTTGCTAACGATAACTCGTTTGGTGTTTGTCATGCATATACATTTGTAGTTATTTGTGATAGTAAATAGATTCTAATATAAATAATAAGAGAAAAGAAAAAAAAAGAGATTTGAAGAGTGCTTTTTTTCTCGCTTTCTCTTTCTATCATATCCTTCTTTTTTTTTTCTCTCTTTATATATTTTTTTCTTTTATTTTCTATTGATGAATCGTTAAAGAAAAAATTCTTATATACATATATATATTATAAAATAAAAAAATATTTTTGCACTTTTATTTTTTTTTGAGATATTTTCTTTTTTATCAATGTCAACAACGACGACTCATAGGATCGATGATGAACAGTGTAGGTTTTCATTAGGACAGAATTATTTAAGCGAATATTTTTTTCCTACAATTTGAGAACAATTAATTAAATATTTTGTTTTTTTAAAATTTGTGTATTTAGACACGGAAATTGATTTGGTAACAACGACTTTATCACCTATTACTTCAAATGGATGTCAAAATCAAACAATATCATGGTTAGATGATATCGAAAATCGAATTAATATTGTTGTGCCATATCTGGTGATACTAGGTAAATATTTGATAGAATAAAGGAAAAAATCATGTCATTGTATGCTGTATAATGATTATGTTTCCAACCAGCATATGCTTTATTGTTTCATAGGTATCATTGGCAATGGACTTTCAATACTAACATTTTCTCAACGTAAATTACGAAAATTATCCTGTGGTTGTTATTTATTATTACTCGCTATATCCGATACAATCGCTTTATTGGTCATATCTCGACCATATTTTTTTAAACAATTCGATATTGAACATCATTTAAATTCAAGTATTTTATGCGGTTTACATTTATTTTTAACAAAAATTTTTGATGAATTAACACCATGGTTATTAGTATTTGTTGCTTGTAATCGTCTTGTATTATCACGTTATCCACGTAATCATCATTGTTTTCAAACATCACGTTCAGCATTATGGAGTACATTATTTTTATTAATTATAATTATATTACTTAATGTACATTTATTATTTGGTATTGGTGTTGGTTATTCTCAATCTCAACCATGTAAATCAGTTTGTGGACCATTAACAAAATCACCCATATATTTATTTTTTTATAAAAATGTTAGTCCTGTAATTGATTTCTCATTTAGTTTAATTATACCATTTTGTATCGTATTTATTGCAAATATATTCATATTAGCTAACGTACGACGTGTTAAACGACGTGTTTTACGTGTACGTCGTCGTAAACGAGCAAGTAGAAATGCTCGTTTAAGCGTTGTTCTACTCGCTGATCTTATTACATTTCTCATTGTAAGTTTACCAGTTTTATTAGTTGAATGTATATATCGGTTTACGCGTGCTATTGAGCATAATGAACAATTTGACGAATATTTATGGATAGCATGGCTAATAGCAAATAAAATATTTTATTTAAATTATTCATTATCATTTTATTTCTATGTATTAACATCATCTTATTTTCGTCATCATTTTCTTCTTGCTATACGTTGCAAAAAATTACACAGCATTATTTTTAAACCAATAAATGGAAAAACAAATCCACAAACTTATCAAACAACAGATTTCATGTTAACATATCGTCCAAGCCATGCATCAACCTCATCAAAAATAATGACTAAAACATATGATTTTAATTTTTCATATGAACCATGTCAACAACAACAAGAAATAACAACACATGTATCAACAACTGTAAATGAATCAATACCATTACGTGAAAATTATCCAACATCTGCTCCAATATCTTGTATATAAAAATAATTTAAAACATATAAAGCTTTGTTAATATGTTTGTCTTTGTTTTGTAGTTGTTTAAAAACAATGAACAAGTGAATAAACAAAAAAAAAAAAAAACACCAAATAGATCATTTTTCTTGACTAAACACACTGTTCATATGTATGATTAATGGCTTTACACCAGTGAATTTTATGTCAGGAAAAATAATTCGTATTTTGAATGAAATACTTGAGTAGAATATATATTATTTATAGAAGATTGTTAAATCTTATCAATCATGTTTCTCGTCCTCGTCTCGTCGTCGTTTTTGTTTTATCTTGAACTTATAATATAATTGACAAGAAACATCTCTGTTCCTAGACGATAATATGCTTTGGTTATTATTAGAGTTAATATGAATTTTAAGATAATAGATCAATAATATATTCTTTGATAAGGTCATATTTAATAGTCCTGTCATATGTATACATAGATATTCATTGGTTATTTTGATGCTTCTATTCGTAATTATCGTTGACAATCTGTGCACATCAGTATTGTAAAATTATTTAGTTGTACAAGTCTCGAATCTGCTTGATTACCATTATATAAAAAGTTAATTTAGATAATCACTTTCTTTGAATGAAAGACTACAGGAATCATGTGTAAGTGCACAATAGAGTGGAAAAGAGAATTTTCTACTAAATTTCAATACAAGTTTTTCTTTTTGACATCTATCAAGATTGGATGGCGTAGAAGTGTTTTTAGTTCACACTGCTAATTGTTTACTCAACGTCCTGGAAAAAATACATGTTTCCGCGTAAAGGAATTCACTTTTGGATGCGATCTTCTATTATGCATAGAAATTCAATTTAGTATTAAAATGTTATGCATTCAATATAACATCATTAATCATGAAAAGAAAGAAATATTTAATCTGTATGATAGAAGTAAATTGCTAAAAGACAGATAAGTTACTCGATGCAAGGATACATATCAGTTAACAAGATAGACAGACATTCTAGTAACTACTATTTTCCTATATCAATAACAGAGTAAAAAACAAATGTAAAATAATCTTTTGTATTGTTCTATCTTTCTTTTTGTTTAGTTTTACGACTAAAAGAAAAGGCATGTTTACATTTAGTATGATTTTTTTCTATTAGTTTTCATCGATGTTTTTCTTATGAACTGAATAGCTTAAGTAGAACGATTCAAATAAGTGTAAATTAAAAAGAAAAATATCATGAAAAAGGAAATTAAATTGTAACAAGATAACAACATACTCTTAAAGTATTTTGCCAATATTTATTTAATTCGAAAGAGTACAATTTATAAGGTTGAAAATTTTTTTTAATGACGGAAATTTTAAGTTTTTTTTTTTCTCATGAATTACACATGAGTATTTAGTATTTCTACAAATCGATTTTCTCGTTTTCGTTAGTCAAGAATGGAACAGTTGGAATTGTTTTGATTGTAATATAACCAGAAATCTTATTCAATTAACAACAAATACTCTTGTAGTTACAGGTCTTTCTGCAGCTGGCTAATGATATGGCCTTTTATCTTCTTATGTCTTTTTGTCTTTACGTCAAACATCTGTCTGTCGATCTTTCTAACAATCAATTAAGATGCTTGTTGATAAGTAAGTTGAGATGGTAAAAGCATCGTTAAGTCAGATCCAATTGCTTGTCCTATTGAAATGTTGGTTCTCATTGATTATGTTCATTCAAGAAAGCTAAAATTGGGTCTCTCTTCAAGCACATTAAGAATATTTGTTGGTGTATGGGAACCTTTTTTTTAATAACTTCTATCATTAATTCATATGTCGGTTAAAGACGCATGCTAAACGGCCTGTTTTCTTGAGTTATTAAACATAAAATTTTTATATTTATGCTCATTTATTGTGAACGGTTTTAAATATGACAAGTGCTGTCGAGATGCATCAGTTCTAGGAAACGCATATTCAGTCATGCGCAATCTATTAAATGTTAGTCAAACACCAACCTTCTTTTCCATGTGTTGTATCTTTGTCATCTAGTAACCTTTCATTGTGTGTTGTTTTATATAATATGTACAGAATGATATATTGATACAATTGTACTATGAATAACTTTTATTGAAAGTAGTCAATGGACTGCAAAAGATATTAAAGATAATTGAAATTTAATGATGTTTTCCAATTATAGTTTATGATAATATTGACTTTATATTTGAATAATTTTCTTTAGTTTAAGAACAATGAATTCCTTGATAAAACTGATCCTGATAGTTGGAATATCATCCAAAAACTGAATAGACATCTCATATTATTGAATGAAACTTTCCAAATAAAGAAAAAAAAACTTAGGCGTAAGATCTTGTAAGATCACATGAAATCGTACAAAAAAAGCGTTGTCTGAAAAATCTTCCATTAAATGGTATTATCAGATTCTTGAAAGACCTTACCATTATACAAGGCTTCGTTTAATCGTATAGTTATATCTTATATAAGGCGGCAAGCTATTTCAAGAATATGATAATAATAATACTTGTCGTGAAAATTTTTGAAACTACGTTTTTGTTTTTTTTTTTGTAGTAATTTCATTTGATCTTACATGATAACAAGTACAATCTTTTTAAATTTTATCGTCTGACTGTTTGATCTGGGTCAATCATTCTATTTTCATATAGTACTTGAAATGAGAAATAGCAATATGACTGACGCTAAATATGTCGAACATTCTCCCCTTTTGGTTCTAAGTAAAGTGCCATTATTCATTGACTGTCATGTAACTAGGATGAGTGCAGCTACTTTATCTACTTTGACAAGTTCTAAAGTAATTGCTGTTAATCAAGATTTATTAGGTGCTTAAGGAAAGAAAAAGTAGCTTTTGCATCATTAGCATTACCAGATATATAAAGTGAAGTAATTGTTACAAATTATTCATTATCAACATTAAAAATTGAACAAACGATGTCATCAACAGACACGTAATACACAAGATGAAAGAGTTTTGGATCAAAAAATAGTGGAAGATATTTAAAAATTGAAAGTCGAAATACAGAAGAAGTTTCTGATATTGTGCTAAGTGAATATCATATTACTGATTTACAATGAAAATATCAAATTAAAAATCAAAATTGGACAATGAATATATTTATTCAAGGTATTATATCACAATGAAATGGAAAAATGAATAGATGAAATTTTCATAGATTAGACTCGACATGAATCGTGAAGCATATAAATGTAATAAACAAGAATAGGATTCTTAGATATAAAATTCAACTGATGAAACACTGCAAAATAAACATTATGATGAATGTTCAACTGTTGTAGAAGACCTGAAAATTAGGATTAGCCTAATATTCAATAATTCACCAGTTGTTACTTAGCTTAATCGAGAGATACTAGTGGAGGTCAAGTGGGCACATATCAGATTTGCTGATGGTTATACGGAAGTAGTTTTGTGCTCGAAAAGATTATAACATTTTCCCAAGTATTTTTACATCATTGAATATCAATATTAATTCAGTGATGACATTTTATGTTACTCTGAGTACACAAAACCTTTTGATAGTAAACTAGACAAAACTTAAATCGATCATTGTGTAATAGATGATCTTTAAAGAGATTTTGTTTTTGAATGTAAACATTGGTGGTCTTATTAGTTTATAAATATGAGTGTAATGTTCAATAGAAATCAAATACAATTAAGATACAAGAAATTAAAATACATTTGATTATTTAACTCTAATCATTTATTTTTATTTTCGTATGTTTTACACGGAAATACAAAATAAAAAAATGATTATGATTTTTGTTCCCAAATAATTTTATCAAGAATAACGCGAACAATTTCCTGACTGATTTTTGATTAAACAACGCAATAATGAACAAATAGGCCTGTTTTATCGATAGTTAGACAACAACAATACGTTTTCCGATGCTAGAAGCTATTTAGAACAGAAAAACGATTAGTATTAGTCCTACTCTATGAACTCAGATTATTTAGTCGAAGATTATATATTTCTTTTTTTTTTTTAATGCAAACAAATGCGTAATAACTATCAAAATTACATTAAGAGTCAGCATGATAACACGCAGAAGAAGAGAAATGTCCTTTAGTAATAATTATCAATGCCCTTACAACGATCAATCTTATTCGTCTTTATATCTTCATATATAAGATATTCTTGCGTGGCTTTGATAAATCTTACGGCTTTTTCTTTTATTTCAAATGATTGTTTTTCTTTTTCATAATATCTAAAAAGGGAAGTATAATATTATATGAAAAGAGAGAATTCAACATACATTTTATTTTTAAAAATTATCAAATAAACATAAATAAAAAACGATTTTATTTTAGCCAATATATATAAACAATCTCTTGATTTGCAAGCTAATCAAGAAAAATAATTGGTCCTTGATTGGCCTTATTGTATCTCCTGTCCCAAGAGATAGATGCTTTCAAACATATATGCAAATAATTTGCAAATCTTTTTCCCAAAAATGGAAATGAGAAATAAAAGTGATAATATAAAAATTCCATTAGCGTTATGAATCATGTTAATTGATTTTTGATTGCATAGCAACAAAAAGAAAATTAAGTTTTTTTTTTTTCTCATGAAATTTCCACTCATATTTTTCTATGATGAAGGGCATTTTAGCTTCTAGGAAGATTCTTTTTTTCTGTTTGCATAAAATCAAATCAACATATTCCTTGTGGCAGAGTTTATTTATATCACGAAATTCTTTTGAGATCACATGAGACTTCTCAACCTGCAAGGATAAAAATATTCCGTGTACGACAAAAGTATGGATATATTGATTCTAATTTTAAACCAAAAATTGGCATTGATGCATCCCTAGATAAAACTTTCTCATCTAGATATATTTCTTTATGTCAATTCATACAAGTAGAATGCGACATATCTAGATGCAAAAAAATGATTGACATTTATTTTCTGTGTGATGTCCTTTTCTATTACATGGCTCTTTTTTTGTGTCACGTAGAAATGTGTAGCATGTCATCTTGAATAATTTGTTCATAAAGACGAAAGCATTTTTGATCAAATATTTCGTCTAATTCTTGTTAACGGTCATATACTGAATATTTCTCTGAATAAGTACAAGATATATTCAATTGTATTGAATCTAGACGAATGAAGTGATTAATCTAATAATTTGAGTTTATGATGATGGGTAAACCGGTTTTGAACAATTTGACTTTACATTATCTTGTACTTCGATATGGCGCAAGCATGATAAGATTTGATTTGTATTGATAGAATCATAATATTTGATGAGTATATTGCCATTCCATCGTATTATACTTCATAAGTTGATGTGAATACAAACAAAAGAGATTTCATTTGTAGACATTGGTTCTTTATAATTCATCTTCACAATTCTGCCTCTGTTAAAGGATTGTATTTGTTGATCTCGTTAATGAAAATCCATATTTGATGTCATTATTCTAATATTTTCTGCTTGGCCTTGTTTATATGCGATTATGATCTTTTGTTTTTGTAAAAAAAAAGGGATCAAGAACTTGATGAAACCTTTGCAACCTAATTCCATAGACGGAAATCCCAAACACGTGAAAGACATTTATCTTCGTCGTTGTTTTTGTTAAGATATATTTGTCATGTATCTATTGTTGTCTTTCAGTAAGAAGAGTTGCCAGACCTACTCTTTCTAGTTCAATTAATAATCGTATTTCATCGAAGCGAACGAAAACACAACTACTTGTGCAGCGATCATAGTAAATTTGACATGTTATTGTAGGGAATTTTTCTTTTGGTCTTTGTGTTCCCGTCATGACAAATAAAACTTTCTTTACGTAACGTAATTCTACATTATTGACTGGTTTTAATATTTAATTAATTTGAACAATAAAAAGAATAAGAAATAAAGGAAATGAATATTAATAGTCAATTGTCTATAAACAATATATGTAATAGTAATATATTGTTTTTTCATGTTCCTTTAAAGTATAAAGTGAACAATTTGGTTAGAGGAAATCATTTTTGTTGTACGTTGATTGAAGATTTTCAATGAAACCGAAAGAAAAAACGAATTTCATCGCACATATTTAAAAAAAAGCCAATTGGCCAATAGCAAAACAATATAAACAAAGTCAACACAGAGTCTGTCGGACAATAGAATTCTCGAATAAATTATCTATTGAATAAAAATCTAAAAGATATGGTACAATGTGAAAAATATATGAAGCTATATAAGCACACCTTCATACCTAAATCAAAATGATAATGTGCATACAGTTAAAATGCTTGTTACACACAGTTTTATCAATAGAGCGAGAGATAAAATGATAATGTTCTCATATTAAGTTGTTTCAGATTCATACTATTCTACTAATAATAGAAAATGATAAACTCAACATTTGTATGCCTGTTATTTTTCATTGAACTTTCTTACGAACTAAATAATAGAATTGGGGAGAAGGTCTCAAAAAAGACGAGACACTAAAGTTGTATGCATTGGTTTTTATGGTTTATTCATTTAGGGATGGAACATTAGAAATAATTTTTATCGTAACTTTAGCAAAAACAAAATTCAACAAACAGCACATAATAAATGTAATACTTATCGACATTGTAGCAGTTGAAAATCAATATAATTTATTCTTGCGTTATTAGCTGTATAAGATATCTTCGACTCACGATAGCATATTTGAATGATTGCTAAAAACTAACTCTAGATTATCAAACTATTGTTCATTCTGATAGTCAAACCGCTCTACGTACTATTCTAGTTCTAGTAAATTATATTCATTCAAGAAAGCTTAAATTTGATCTTTATTCAGATATAAGAATTAACACTTAGTTTTTACTGCCAAAGGTATTGAATACTGGATTTAAGACATGCACTGGATAATCTAGTACATTCGGCTATGGAATAAAAGATACTCATACGTAGGCATCTTACAATGCGATTTATTGGAATTATGATAAGTGCTATTAAAACAGAATAGTGTTAGAAAGAGATTATGCAATGTATATTAAATATTAGTCAACCACCAACCTTCTTTTCTATGTGTAGTATCTTCATCAGTTAGACATTTTTCTTCGTTTTTTTTTTCATGTTATATGTGTATAATGAGTTGATGAGATATTTGCACTATAAGTAGTCAAAAATTTGAAAAGTAGTTGATGAATTGCTAAAGATATTCGAGAAGGCTAAATTTAATCACGCTACATGGTGATAGTATATGACAATATTCCTTTTTTTTTTAATTTTTTTATATTTTTCTTCAGTTTTGGAAAAATAAATTTGCTGATAAAAATGATCTTGATCAAAAGGAATAAGATCTAAATAGTCAATAGATATCTCTTATTATCGAATTACATTTAATCATTCTATTTTTATATAGTACTTGAAGTTGGCTATGGCAGGATGACTGATGGTAAATTTGTCGAACACATTTCTCTTTCGGTTCTAAGTAGTGTGCCATTATTCACTGGATGTCATGTAATTAGGACGAGCGCAGTTACTTTATCTATTTTGACAAATCCGGAAGTAATTACTACTAATCAAGATTTATTAGGTATTTAAGAAAGAAAAAGCTTTTGCGTCAGTAGAACTATCAAATGTATGAAGTGAAGAAATTGTTATAAATTATATTGATTATCCATCTCAAAAATTGAAGGAAAAACATCATTAACAAATACATAATTGTCAAAATGAAACAATTCTGAATCAACAAATTAAGGACGATGTTTAAAAATTGAAAGTCGAAATACAGAAGAAGTTTCTGATATTGTTCTAAGTGAATATCA
Organism: Rotaria sp. Silwood2; assembly: GCA_905329745.1. Classification (NCBI taxonomy): domain Eukaryota; kingdom Metazoa; phylum Rotifera; class Eurotatoria; order Philodinida; family Philodinidae; genus Rotaria; species Rotaria sp. Silwood2. Next base: position 297,478 of record CAJNSZ010000034.1, on the reverse strand, counting down.
TATTACTAATTTACAATGATAATATCAAAGTAAAAATTAAAATTGGACAATAAATATATTTATTCACGGTATTATATCACAATGGAATGGAAAAATGAATAGATGAAATTTTCATAGATTAGACTCGATATGAATCTTGAGGCATATAAATGTAATAAATAAAAATAGTATTCTTAGATATAGAACTCAGCCGATGAAGGACTTCAAAGTAAACATCATGGTTAATGTTCAACTATTGTTGGAAAACTCGAAAATTGATTTTTATTCAGTGATGACGTTGAAAATTACACTCAAGAAATAAATATTAGAAAAGAACAAAATTATACAAGCATATTAGAAAATGATAAAATGCAAAATTTTGTATTTTATCTTATATGCTTGATTTAAAACATGGCTGCCAACTTCAGACAGTTCGAATGGGGTACATATGAAGTACAATTTATTTTTGAGATCGGCTATACCCTCAGGGTACAGTCATTATTTCAAAAACCAAGTGCGTAGAATTGAAAATGTGACTGAAAAAGCCTAGTTACATGTCAGACAAATCCTATTATCATATTTTTTTTGTGCAAGAAATGGTCTATAACGTTGATTTATTTAATGGAAAAATAAGTTGACAATAATGCTATTTTACTCATCATGTTAACTATTAAAATCAAATGGCACAAGTCTTTTTATATGACTGTATTTTTTGTTTACTTCTTGTACATTTGATCATTTTTGATCGAGACTATACGAATATATAAAAATTTGTGCATTGAATTATTCAGTTTAATGGAATTTTTAATACAGCAGCACCTATGTCAATTATCATGAAATTTCAGCTTGGTGTTCATACATGATTCATATGCCTGAATAAGCTTTCAATAAATGCATTCGAATAGAAAATAAAATAAACAATTGTACTTCAATTAATTGCTATCATACAATCTGTATAGAACTTCTGAATACTTTCTCTTGACTTTCATAATTGTCTATATCTTTAAAAAATGAATGTTCGCAAAAACTAAGGTCGAGATCTAGATGTGTTTCTTAGTGTAAAAGTGAGAAATCAGTAAAACAGCACTAATTCACAAAATAGAAAAATTCATCGATTTTTTTATTAATTGTTGATTTAGGTTTATTCTAAATGGGACACAAAATGCGTATTCTGGGCTTACAGATTTTTGTCGAGTGTAAAATGTTAAAATGAGGCGTAGTTGACAACCATAGTTTAAAATCTTTTTAAAATTTTATATTAAATAAAGTAGATATATTAGATAAGTGATGTAGGTGATTTATGATATATATTCATGATTAAGTATTACTGTATACATATCTACAAAAGATTTAACACTGATACTTAAGACTTTGTTTTACCAATATAAAAAAAAAGAACAGAATTCAGTGAATAGTTAATTGATACCTCCTGACATTCGACTATAGATTGATTAAAAAAAGCATTGAACATTGTTGCAACTTATATTTCAAGACATTGTTTATCTACGTTGACTTCTTATTTCCATACAAATATAATGACCAACGATTATTTGTAACCAATTCTACATTTCTTTTTGTCTATGACATATATATCATGATTTTATCAATTTATAAAAAAAAAAAAGTAAAGAATATTTTCAAAATCAAACATCATATATGTAGTAAAAACTGATTCTAAGCTTTCGATCAACCATAAAGATAAACTGCATATAAGAAGTTATTTCTAACTGCATGCATGGCCCAAAGACAAAGATGATCGATATTTTTTCGATTGTTTCTATTTCATGTAAATGATCGTTTATTAAGGTAATGAACTTTACGTAATACGTTTTAAAATTCTCCAACATTGAACATCTGTCATTTCTTTTTGCCTTAAAATACTATTTATTATTGTCTCCAGAAAAAGTATTTTTCTAGCAATGGAATGGCAATCAAAGTTCGTTGAAATAACGAATGATTATTTCATTCTATGGATAGAATATTAATTATATGAAATATATGCATGTATACGATTAAAAAATTTCTGCACATTCTACAATTCAACGCCGACTATTAAAGTCTCTACTATTATTATAAATAATAAGCTTCATTATTCAAATTTCTTTTTTTTTTCTTCCATTCTTAACTGAAAAATCGTTTTGCATAATAGAAAAAAAAACACTAGTGAAATCGATTTGCAAAAGGTATGCAAACATGGAACGTGAGGATGTAGCAAGACGTTATTCAATTGTTGGTAAATTAGCTCATTATAGTGCAAAATTTAGACTTGATGATGATGGACAATATTTACTGGCACAAGTGCGTAGGCAATCTCCATCATTATCAAGAATCGAACGACGCAGCTCAATTGTATATACACCATCTAGGTTTGTTTGATTTTTATTTTAGACTAAAGCAAAGGTCTAATAGATGCAAAGTTAAAACTTAATATAACAAAACTTTTCTTGCTAATAGCTACACTCATGATTAGTTCAAACGTTTTTCATAGTATCTAAAATTGTTCAGGATTGATGCGTGTTCCCTGGTAAACTTGTCGAATTCAATTAAAAAAGAAAAAACTTCTGAAATAGCCGGTGATAGGAAAGTTTTTAAACAAGGTTTTTGCTCAGTTTTGACTCACAGGAAAATATTTCCGACGAATCAAAAGCTATAAGTTAGAACCAAAATTTTGTACTCTTTTCGAGTATGGACTTATTAAATTTTGTTTCAGTTTTCTTTCGAGAATAGTGAAATAATCTTTAAAAAGTCAAAACATTTAATTTGGATGGAAAACTATCATGCACATCGTTGCATTTTCACTGTGGCAATTCGAACCTCCAACTTAGAATTTTTATTTATAATCAATTTTCATTTGTCCTAAATATTCGTCTTTAAAAAATCGATAACAGTTTTACATAAAAAGAAGTTTCTGAATAAAAGTCACAACTTAGTTGAATATCACATTTTGTAGACAAGTGTCCGTTCTATAAAATGGTCGACTCCAACAATTTTTAGCATGTTCAAAAAAGAAATTACAGAGTAGACAAAAACCTTTTCGCTCGCCATTAAAAATAATTTTTCAGGTCTTTCAGAAAGTCCCTCGCTACTGTCGAATCAAAATAGACACAACATTTTTAAATCCATATTAGAAACGAGCATCCGAACTCATAGCTTTCACCTTTTGACTCGTCCGAAATAATTTCTAGCGAGTCAAAAGTAATCAAATATTTTGCCTCAAAACTTTTCAATCATCTATTATTGTTAACTTGACTATAAAGAATTTCTTCTGTTAACCAATGCCATCTATTTGGAATATTGAAGTTGCAATTAAATTGATCTTTGAGGTTTTTGCCTTGTCACTTTCGTTGAAAATGGTAGCTTCATTGAAACTATCGATTAAACAAGTTTTAATAGTCTGAAAAAAAAAGAGTCTTTTGAATGTGATGATCTATTTCCGATTTGAATAAAAGATAAAATAAAAGAAATGAGCACTGCTACAGCATCAAAGATAGCCGGTGGAGGTGTCGCTCATACGCGCGGTGATCAAGCGTTAAGGTCTATTATTTTTATTTTTATTGTATAGTTTATGTATGTTCTCTATGATTTAGACCAGTAGAAAATAGAAAATCTCGTTTTTTACCCTTATGGCCAGAATGGAATGAAGCTGATGTTAATGCTGAATCATGGGATATTGGAAGTGTAAAAAAGAAAGATGCAGGAACAACTAAAGGTCGTGTCGATGTAAAATCAGCTAGTTCAGTGGTAAGAAAATGAGATATAAATAAGATATACATATTTATACAATAAGAATTAACTTTCTTTTTCCTAGGGTACACATGGTTTTGAAGATCCCGAAGGTAAAGTCGAACTTCCTCCCACAATCAAAGTTGATCAATGGAAAAGACCAATCGATTTTCTCCCATCCGATAAAGTAAGAAACTGAAGACTATAAATTGAACGAATAATTAATTATAACCAATGTAATAGTCTCCAGTAGTTGTTGATCCTGATCATGGCATGCAAAATTTTGATTTAGTCACACCAAATGAACATTTACATTATAGTGAAGTAAGATCGTTTTTCTTTTCATGATAATCTTGTATTTTTTTTTAAATATTATAGACAATGCGTAACATTATTGGTCAGATTACAGCACTATGGGATATCTGTCGACAAGAACGAAAAGCTAATTCAACACCAGAATATACAACAGAAACAAATCCAGCTGTTTTAAGTGGACGAACATGGCGTCCTTGGGTTTGTCTTTTTTTTGTACTTTAAATATATTATTATCTTTCTATGTGTTGAAGGAACATATATACGCATTGAATAAAGTAGCGAAACAACCATTTATTACTCCATATAATCCCGCAGGCAAATATGCTGTTCGACTTTTCTTTTTGGTTTGTATTATACAAATATTGAAAGACTTTTAAAAATACAATTGAACGTATATTTGTTTTTCAATAAATAGGGTAATTGGCGAAAGCTTATTATAGATGATACAATACCATTTGATTCTAAAAATCGATGTCTTCTACCACAAACATCATTACCATATGAACTTTGGCCTATGCTTTTATCAAAAGCTTTATTAAAAATAATTTCTCTTGAGTAAAAAAAAAAATATTTTTACGTAAATTTTGTTCTATTCAAATTTTTTTTTTTCTAATTGTAGTTTTCGTTCATCAAGTACATATGCTGAATACAATGAAACAAGTGTTATTCATGCACTTACTGGATGGGTATCAGAACCTATTCCACTTAAGTAAGTTTATGTTTAAGAAAATATTAATATACAGGATTGACCAAAAGTTTTGATAATATTAAATAAGAATATAAGAGTAGAGATATATTTTTCATTTTATTTTATTAAATGTTTAAAATAGTCGCCATAATTATTTATACAAAGTTTCATCCTTTCTAGCAATTTTTCAAATGTTACTTTTACTCCTGTCCTCTGGAATATTTTTAACTATCTTGAAAACAGCACGAGCCAATGATTTCTGATTTATTTGATCAGTTAAATTGCGCTTGATATAATCATTTAGTCAAAAATCACATGGTGTAAGGTCTGGTGAAAATAGTATATGCGACATAATATTGATAGTTTTTTGTATTAAATAATTTATATCATTTGGATGAGTATGAGGTCGAGCATTGCCATGAAGTAATTTTATATCTTTTGCACTTGATGACTTTCTTTGTTTTCATATTTTATTGACAACAGGCTTGAGGCAATTTTCAATATAATAGTTGTGATCTATAGTTTTTGCCTTTATCTATACTATTCATAAGAACATGACCCTTTGAATTAAAGAATACAGAAAACAAAGTTTTTAGTTTAAATCTACTTTGTCGAACAATAGTCTTTGGTGATTAGTTTTCATTAATCCAAATTGTGTTAGTTAATCAGCGTCCAACGTATCATTGATAAATCCATGTTTCATCACATGTAATAATCGTCATGATCCATTACGAAATTTCACCAAATTTTCAAGAAAAATTCTAAATCGTTCTTGCTTTTGTTGATGATTGAACTGATGAGGCATTCAACGTACAGTTGTCAGATCATCATAAGTTGAATTTGGGTCATTATTGACAACCTATCGTATCAGCTCAATATTTATATCTGTAAACTCGGAAATCGGACGATCAGCATATACTATCGGGTTCAAAAATTTTGAACTCGAATTCGATGAGCTCTCACGGCCAGATCGAGGGCCATCATTGACATTGTCTCGTCTTTCATGAAAACGCATTATTCACCTTACCTTGCAATCGTTGGATATGATGGAACGTTAGACTCCAATGCTGTTGCAAATTCTTCATGTAGAGTCTTTGTATCTATTCTCAAAATAATTTGAAGTTTAACATAGTACCGATTGAATTCATTATCCATTTTCCATATTTTTTTTAGTAAGAATTTGATTATATCTGGAAGAATATCAGAACTAAGTCTAATAAATATTTATTACATTCTATTAATTATTCATATAAAAGACACTTTAGTGTCAGTTGGTTTTCGAAGTTGCTAACAACGTTATCAGAACAGTTGGTCAGATCTAAGTATATACATCATCAGTTAGGCTTCATATTTATACCACATATACTGAGTGATACTAGTGAAAGATGTAGAATATGCATAATCTTTGGGTACAGTAATTCGTTCAAAAACGTACAAAGAAATCTTACTATTTGTCTATGATTGTAAAAGAAATTCGATGTTGTTCGATATTCATAGTTTTGTCTGCTTATCTCAATCTATGAATTGAATCCGATGTAATTATATTTTGAACTAATTTAGCATAAACGAGGTCAACATTAATTAAATGCGGTTTATTTCACAGATCAATATAAGTAGACAAAACTACGAAAATCGAAAAACATCAAATTTATGATACAGTTATAGACGAGCAGTAAAATAAACTTGCACACTTGTAAACAAATTTTGGCATCCAAAGATTGATCATATACTACAGTTTTTATTAGTATCATCTAGTATGTGTGGTATAAATATGAAGCGTAACTGACTATGTACAAAGTAGAAATTGAAAAAAACTCTAATCTCCTCAGTTTTGAGGCATCATTGAATGAATACTACTTTATTTAAGATATACTCATGCCACAAAAGTATGGGAATTCCTTCGTTATGATCGTTCAAATAGACTTGTAACGGAAAGTGAAAGTGGAGTAAATAAAACAGAACAACAACCATCAAGTCCATTACCAGTTTTTGGACCTGTACCATTATTTAAATGGACTGATACAAAAGCTGATTCATCTGAAGAATCACTTTTATTAAATGTAAATATAAAATCAAGTTCTTTTTTATAATTCGCTTTTGATTCTTCTTATTGAAAAGGATCAATCAGGTCATCAAGATGATACGGGAACAGAAAGTCTGACAAAAAAATCTGATGATAAAAGTGCCAAAAAAGGTGGTGCACCAGCTGGTTTAGCAGCATCGAAAGATACAGCTGCAAAATCAGCAACAGGAAAAGAAGCTCGAGCTGGTAATAATGAAAAACGAAATGTGTTTATTAGACATTAAAAAAAAAAACATTAATTTAGGTGGTGGTGCAAATGTTGGTGCCAGTAAAGATGCTAAAAAAATAGGCGGTGTTGGTCGAGGAGGTACAACAGAAGATCCAGGAGCTGTTGTTGATGATCAAACAATACCTGAAGCACCCAAAATGATTGTATTTGCTACTATACCTCATTTAGAACCAACCCGTATTAGTTCTTATGGTGAAACAGCAGATAGAAGTGAACGATTAAGACGTTATAATTTAAATGATACATTTTCAACATCAATGTTACTTACTTGTATTCGAGATCTTCCATTAGAACCACCGCCACCACCTGAATATGTACCTGCATGGAAACTTATTCGACCAAAAAAATCAAAAATCTTGCCACATGCTGAACCAGTTGGTAAATATATTTGTTAAATAATACTAATATTTTATGAAACATTAACATTTTGTTTGTTTTTTTTTTAGTTCCACAAGAACCGAAACCTGACCGTTGGATTGAAATAGCTTCTCCTTATATTAATTATCCAACTGCAAGTGCTCTTAATATGTACGTAAATAGTTTTTATTTTTGCATCATCTTTATTTCATATTTAACAACTAACACAGAAAACCGACGATCCGACTTCATCCAACTGATAGTTGTTTCACGTAGGGTTTATTACAATTTGATTCAGGATTGTGCATATTCTATAGTTATTTGCTTTTTATTTGCTCTCATATGCTTTTGCTGTGCTTAGATTTTATTTCTTTTTTTTTTGTTAGATTTTTATATTCTTTTTGAAATGCATATAATTTGTTAGAATAGGATTTCTATATATGAATGTGTTTTATCAATAGGAATGTAAATACGCCAGTTCCTGGTGCTACATCACGTTTAAGTCATTCAGCAACACATTCAACCGTAGCTGACGTACCTGAAATAATCGAAGTAGATGAAGAAGGAGATATTGAAAATATTGAATCTAAACCTGACATTGATATTGACGTTGTTCAAGGTGATTCAAGTCCAAATTTAATTAAAAAAGATGAATTAATGTCACCTAATAAAGAGGTTTGGTTTTAATTGACTTCTTTTATTTTTGTTTAAAACCAAAATCATTATTATCGTTTGGTTTTTTAGTTAAATACTATGGGTCCACCAGAGACACCTGATGAATCTACACGTGGTACAGGAAGTAAACTTAAACGTGAAAAATCAGCTGATAAAAGCAAAGTAAATTTCCTGTTTGTTGATTAGTTTTTATTAATAAATAAATATAAAATAATAATAATAGATAAATCGAAAATTAGCTGGTAGTAAATTGGATTTAGCTGGTGCAAAAGTATCATCAGATGCTGTTTCTGTCAAAAGTCGAGGTTAAAAGTCGATTATATATTTTAATAAAATAAATTATTTTTGGAATTCGTTAGGCGCTGAAAGTGAACACAATATGACACCACTGGATATTCATGGCACTGGAAATAATACAGAACATCAAGATTCTCAATCAAAAACAAATGATATTACTTCAAATCCAAATATAATTCAATCAATGAAAAAATCTTATACAACACCGAAAATATGGATGGATTTCGACGATTTTTGTTCATGTTTTACATCAATTGTTGTTTATCATAATCCTCGTGGTTATCAATATACACATAAACATACAGAAATTAAGGTAAAATAGAACATCTTTATATCTATCCTTTATTCATGATCAAGAAGAATAAGAAAATATTCTAAATATGCTTTTTTTAGTTTGCTATATCTCAACAGGTAACTTTTATATTTGAGCGATTAAAAGAAATATTTATATGCTTATCGCTTATATATATATATATATTTATATATCCATGTATATATTTATATATTCATATTTATAGCTATTTTAAAAGTTTCTTTTTTTTGCTGTAAAATTTCTACTTGTATGAAAAAATGTCACGAATTCACTACAATTACGTTTTGATCAGAAAAGGCTTGATTTTCACATATTTAAATGGCATCTAAGCACAGCTTTTGCAACGAATAATACAGATTTGAATGCTTCAATGCTTGTGAAATAGTAATATATATATATATAAATATATATATAGTGACATGACAAAATAGCTTTATTTTTGGTCTTGGTCGAACTGGAACAAGGAATGAGACGGAAAATCAGGTCTCGCTCTTTTCTAGATTAGTAGCAACGCCACAGGGTTGGGAATCGTTTCAGCTGCCTTCTTCCAATTTCAATGATTTTTTTTTGCCGATAGATACTACATAGTGTTCTAATAAAAATTTTAAAAGAGGTATGGTTTCTGTTGATATTTGATTAAGCCATCGAATTTTTAATATGTCTAATTTTTAGAAGTTCCAAGTTTTCAGAAAACTCGTATTTTTGAATCTTGATCTGAAACTTTGTGAATATAGGGAACTCAATTAGACTAGCTTCTATTAAAAATATCACAAGTTTTGAACGAAGTTTCTTCGAGATATAAGACTTTCAAGATATATAACCTTTTCCATAGATTGCGTACAGAACATGTATTTTTTCAAAAACTTTATAACTCGAAAAGACTTTGTTCAAAAATTGGGAAATTTTTAATGGAAGCTAGTCTAGTTCAATTCTCTATATGTACAAAGTTTCAGATCAAAGTTCAAAAATAAGAGTTCTCCGAAAACTTGAAGCTTCGAGAAAATAGACATATATAAAAAATTCGATAGCTTACTCAAAAATAGTGATGGCAATTCAAATCCTTTTTGAGTTTTTATTAGAACACTATGTAGTATCTAAAGGCAAAAAAATCATTCAAGGCGAAAAGGAAAATCTAGAGAGATTCTTTCGTGAGCTCCCGAAAGATTTTAAAAGTTGTTGCTAACGGTGATCCCAAAGAAAATCAGAGAAAGACTCAGTTCTTTTCCCCTGGCTAAAAATCATAGCGCTGCTGCTATTCTAGATGTACAATACTAATAATTTTCTTTTCCTTTTTTTTATTAATCAGTGAACCTAATAGTTTCTATCATTTTTGAAGAAGAGATTTTTCGTCTAAGATTATTTTCGATAAACTCTTGCTTAACAAAAACGATTAAATTAAAAGAAATGTTGCATAAATTTTATCTTCTTAAGATTTGATACTACAGAATATTGCAAGGTAATCAAAAGCTAATTTCAACAATCGAACCCTTCCTATATAACTATTAATTTCTACTAGAGAAAATTTCCTTCTATCCCTTTAAACATAATTCAATTAAACTGTGATATAACCTATTCTTTGTTTTTTTTCTAAATAGATAATTATATTTATTTTATTTTAGCCAAGTATTGCTTCTGCAACAAAAGAAAAGAAAAAAGAACCAAATCCACCTGTAACTCAACAATTACCAGTAAGTTTATTATCTCTCATATTCATTACTATTGCTTTTTATTTCATATAATTTATCAATAGAATTTACAAGATGAGAAATCACCATTATATTTATTTGTTGATAGTACACGTGACAGATTAGATAAAAATATTGAATTAATTATTAGTTTAACATCTTTATCACGATGGCTTGATTCTGGTGCAACGGATGGTGCAAGTCCGCTAGGTTCAATGTTGCCAACAACAACTGAAAAAGTTGGTCGAGGTGGAGGTGGATCAACTGATAAAGCATCTGCAGAACTTAGTCCAGTAAGAGGTGTAGGAAGTAGACGACGAACAAGTACTGTTGAAGCACTTCCACAAACGCCTGGTCCACATGTTAATTTACAAGATGGAAGCGTTGTTGAAAGTAACGAATATTATTTAAATAAAATAAACACAGAATCATTTTTCTATATCATGTATTAATTAATAGTGTCACAAAAAGAAATTATGCCACAGCCAAGTTCACTTATTGCTGAAATTTATTCTTGGAAATCACTTTCAATGGGTCAACCTATTCTTCGTCTTCATACAACAACTACTAAAGCATCTTTTCTTACATTACCACCGGGGTACATATTTCAAAATATTTCTTTATTATGAGAAAAGAAAAATAAATAAATAAATAATTTTATTTTTCTAGACGTCATGTATTAAAATTTAGTGTTACATGTCCATTAGCTTGTCATCTTCAAATTATGTCGGATACAAATGATTTTACATTTGGTGATGAAGATCAATTATTATCAAAAATTGTTTCAGTATCAGTATGTTTTAAAAACTTCGTTGTTTCTTTTTTTATTTAATTATTTTTCTTATATTCATTTAAAGGAAGATGCTGAATTTATATCACGTGCTGAAGAATTATTTCTTGCATTTGATGATGCTATACAAAATTTTAATAACATAGATCAACAAGACATTAAACTTAATGAATTATTTCGTTTATATTGTGAATATGCTTCGCCATTATCGAATCTTACTGTTCAAACATGTTGGAACACATTTAATCAAGCACTTTATTCAACTTTACGTACCATATGTAATGGATCTGGACAACCGCTTAGTGCAGAAACTCAATTTGCTTGGAGATGTTTTACAAATGATTTGGCAACACCAGATATCATGGGTGTGTATGAATCCAGACGACCTAGTAAAGCGATGAATTGCTTAATTGTCAATTTTATTCTTTTCATATTTTTATTTTAGGTACTTCAGGTGCAAGTCGTAATTCAGCGCGAGCTGGTAATGCACCAGGTGCAGGTGGAACAGGTGCTGCAACAACAGGAGTACCAGCTGCAGGTAAAAAAGGTGGCGGAGGAAAAGATAAAAGTATTGATGATAAAGCTGCCAGCAAACAACTATCACAATTGAGTACTTCATTATCTACGGCAGAACTTCAAGGTAAGTTGTTCATTCACTGATATATAAAGTTCTGGTTGAAAATACACGACCAATGAACATTTTGATTTGTTTCTATGGTACCAAACATTTAATTCAAATCCAAATACAGTGTAACCTCTTTATAGTGAATACTCTTTAGACTTTTCAAAAGTATCCACTATAAGGAGATTAGGTTTTTTCTAAACAGCAATCTTTTTTACCAGGACCAGACGTGTTCTCTAGATATCTGAAGGGTATTAGTGAATAACCTAATTAATTACTGCTCATTATTACTTCTCTTTTTCATGCATTTTTCTTCTTGAAAAATTAACAATTATTGAAATATAGTAAAATTTTCCTATCGTGAACACTATTGGGACTTTTCGAAAGTATCCATCATATAACTATGTAACCGTGTCGATTATAGAGAGGTTCATTCCAACAAAAGTTACTTCGACAGATCACGAAATGTTCTATTATTGTAGGTTTCAGTATAATGGTTTAAATAGGATGTTAAAGGTATTTCATAATGAAATTATTTATATAGGCTATGAGAAGAATGTTTCTCAGAAAGCAGACATGATACTTTACAGGTACCATAAGAGTATATGAAAATTAGTTTTTATGACAGTCAACTTAAAGAGCACCACATCCTGATTAAAATGAGGAGTCATTACTTTTCCTATGACTTTTCATTAAAAAGTTAGAAGCATTATCAAGCGAAATTTATCATAGAAACGCATTTATTTGTTCCTTTTTGTGATGCGTACAACTTTTTAAGGAAAGATCATACGAAATGTAGCGACCCCTTATTTTTTTTCAAGATTTTGTTTTCTTTAAGATGGCACTCTTGAAAACTAATTTTCACACAAACTTCAGGGACCTGAAAACTACAGCTTTTGAATTCTGAGAAATCTTCTCCTCATAAACCATCTATGGAATTTATTAAATGAAATAAATTTAATAGAGAACTTCATTGTCTATTCAAACCATAAATTCAGATTTGAGTCTAAAGGCTTGATATCATAGAAAAAGAAATACGTTGATCTTATATGTTAGATCAGTACTATATTTTTATATTTGAAATTTTAGAAGAATCAATACCTGATTGGCTCAGTCATGATTTAGCATCGAATGAATTGGAATGTATTATTAGTATTCAAAAGGTTGCTCGAGGCTTTTTACAACGACGTATATTTCTTGCTCGTACACCTGGTACAGAAAAAAATTTACTTACACAACGATTATTACAATCAACAATGGCGATACTCAAAGCTGATACAATGAAATCAGCTTTACTTCTTTTTAAGTAGATTTAAATTTGAATTCAAAATTAAATTAGTACTTTTTTTTTTTTTTTTGTAAAAAAAAGAAATCTAATGGTAAGCAAACCACAATTAATACAATGTTTTCAATTTCGTAATGATGATTGGAATATGGTTTCATATCGAGATTATCTTGGACAATATCAAGAACAACCAGCAAATACTTGGTTTACTCTATTTCGGTACATGATAAGATTATTTTAAACAAAATAAGATTTCTTCTTTTGTTTTTTTTTGCTTTTTCTAGAGAAATTTTTTATGTGATTGAAGAAGGTTTTATTTCTGGTAAATTTCTTTCTCATGCACAAAATTCACTATTACGTGTTATTAATAATGATACATATGATGAAATGCCACTTATTTTTAATCGATTAGCACCATCAATGTTTACAAAAAATAAAGTAAAATTAAACATTCTATTTGCAAAAATAAAAATATATTCGTTTTTTCTTTGTTTTAATTCATAGTTAGGTTATACATTTTTTGCTGAAGGAATATCACTCGATCAACCAATAACAACTGGTCGTTTTCGTCTACGTCTATTAACATCTTATACACATTTACCTGAACCACGTGTTGAACAAATAACATCATCATTTATTACAAAAGAAATTAAAGATTATTATGTTCCAAATAAACAACAAACTATATGCAGGTAAAATATTTTCATAAAATAAAATAAAATAAAATAAATTCCTTAAGATATCGTATAACTGTTGCTGATGATTTCAATCAAACTGGTCGTAATTTTCACTTAGCTAGTATTCAATTTAGTACATCAAAATCTGATGTTTTAATACGTTTAACTGTATTAAATAATAATGATGAAGTTGTTAGTGTTGAAGGCAAAGGCAGTGTTGTTTTACCTGCATTTTTATTTATGCGAGATGTTACTAATGCAGCAAGTAGTGTTGTACAAGCACCACCACCAATTCAACCATTGTCAAGACCACAATCAAAAACAGGAGGTTATTTGATTATATGAATATTATTATTAGAAAAATAATATTTTTCTTTTAAAGGAGCAATTAAAAAAGATTCTAATAAAGCTGCTGGTGGTACTGCACATCGAGGAAGTGTTGTTGAATCGTCAACTATAAGTAGTGGTCGATCGGATAAAGATAGAAGTGGAAGTGAAAAGAGAAGTGTAAGTTAATACAATTATATTTATTTGATAGATATATATTTTGTTTTACATTTATCTTCATTTAGTTACTTAACAGAAAAAAAACTTTTCCAGTTAATGAATACATTGTCTTTTTTTTTGTTCTTTTGCAGATAATCTTTTTATTTCCTGCATGCTATAAAATCCCTCCCATTCACACAGATGAATTTATTTATTTTGTTTCTATTTGAATAATATCATGTTGTTATATTTTAGAGATCAAGTAGTCGAACAGGAATTATGGCAGATGAAGAAGAAAAAGTAATAATATAAAAAGTTTTATTTTTTTTTTGCAATATATATGTCACCATCTAGTGTAAGCTCCAAGTTTAAACTAGTCCAAATTTGGATTGAGCAAATATCAATTTTCGTCCATAAATTGATGTTAGATTTCAGACATTTTTCGATAAATTACGACACGATGATGATACTTCTTTTGTGCAAAGTCAATTGATCATGAAAGTTTGATTTAAATTGTTTTAAAAAAACGAAAATTTCCGCTAAGTTTCTATTTGCACATAAAATTAGTTTGATCGAACTCTATCTTTGAAGCGAGTGTTCTAAAAGTAAATGTCATCAATTTGTTGTCGCTCATAAATAAAAAAGTTATGAATTCAACAACGATTTCAGGATTAACAATGAGTTTTAATTTCAAAGTTTTTTCTTTCAATCCAAGTTTGGATCTTAGATTAGACACTAATATATATAGTAGCGAACAAAATTTCATAACAGCTGCTTTTTGAAGTTTGCTTCTCGATGATAATAGCTAGAAAGAATAAACGAAACAAATTTTTATAGCTGAAACGATTCTCTATTAGGATTGATAGGTCTAAAGACTTCAATAAAAATACTTGGATGAGAGTCTATGGAAAATCGAGACTCTTCAAAATTAGCCTTCAGACTTCCGTTCCAGGCTTTTGGGAAAACGTTTTATTTGATAGAGCAAATAATTCTAAGCAAAGTGATATATCTCTGATCTCTCTATGGTCTTCCTTCATCGAGTTGCTTCAATTTCCAGAAAACTCGAGAAGCATTTTTCTCTTCTTTTTATTGAAAATTGCAATGTTTTTGTCAAATTTTGAACGTTTTGACGTCTTCTATAAATTGAATGTAATTCGATGGAAACAGATCATAGAGAGATCGGGGACTTATCATTTGACTCTATAAAATAAAGTCATTTTTTTAAAAGCTGACTTTGAACTTTTTGGTTTTTCGCAGGTCCTCATCTAAGCAGTTTTGTTGAAATTTTAAGGCCTACCAATCCTAACAGAAATTCTTTTCAGCTACACAAATGTTTCTTCCAATTCTTGCTATCTATTATCATCGAGAAGAAAACTTTAAAATACATTTGCTATATAGTTATATGTTCCACTAAATGTATATATTTATAATAATTTGTTTAGTTTCATAAATATGTTATTCAAGCAACCGTTCTTCGTAAAACATGGCCATTAACACCAACTCAATGGCAGTTTGTTGAACAACTTAAAGAACAAGAAAAGAATGAATTAAAAAGTAATAAGATTATTTCTCGTGTTTTCTTTTTCTAATAGTTTTATTGATCTGTTTAAATTAGTTTTTAATCGACAACCATCAGCAAATAAAACGGATGGAACCACAGGAGGTGGAGCAGGTGCAGGTAGTAAACGAGCAGGACAACCAAATACAAGTACAGCAGCAATAGCTGGGAAAGGAAAAGGTGCTGCAGCTAGTGGTGGTACAGGTAAAACTAGCACGACTACGTCAGGTCGACCGGGTACAGGTAAAGCAAGTGCAGAAAAAGCAATCGATACAAGCAAACCTCATTGGATATTACGTGTAGTATCTGATGCAGATAAAGCGGTATGAAAATTGTAATAAAAGCTCTAGAAACAAACTTATATGTTTGACTATTTTTCAAATAGGATGAATTAACAATTAAAAAAGATACTGAACGAAATGAAGAATTAATTAATATGAAGAAAGCATGGGAAACATTTGAAGCTGGTCGAGCTCAAAAAGCTATGAAAGCAAGACAAAAATTTCTTGATTCTTTACAACCAAAAGTTGAAGAACGTCCAACATCAAGTACACTAGATGGTACAACAAAACGACCTGAAAGTCGTACTGGTGAAGAACCATCTAATGCGACTCCTACAACTGCTACCGCAACTGAACAACAACATGCTGCTAAACAAACGCCAGCTGCAACAGGATCAACAACGAAGAAAAGTGCTTCATCAACAGGAAATAAAAAAGGTGTAGCTAAAGAAGATGCATCTAAACAAGCTGAATCAACATCAGCACAACAAGAACTTACACTACCGCCACCAATAGTTGATGAACCTCTTCTCGATCAACCACCACCAGCTAAACCTAAAATTATTTTACCACCACTTGATGTTAAACCTTTTATCAAGTAATTCAATAATTTAAACATAAGAAAAAAAAGAAATCTATATTATTTTATGTTATTTATTGTTTTTTCTTTAGACAAAAAATGCTTTCTGATGAACCAATTGTATTAGATCCTCTATTTGAACAAGAAGATTTACGTCGTCGTCAAGCTGAATTTCTTGAATATGCTAAATATGCAGAAGAAATTCGTCAAAATCGTGAAGAAGATCATCATAATAGATATAAAGA
This sequence comes from Rotaria sp. Silwood2, assembly GCA_905329745.1. Classification (NCBI taxonomy): domain Eukaryota; kingdom Metazoa; phylum Rotifera; class Eurotatoria; order Philodinida; family Philodinidae; genus Rotaria; species Rotaria sp. Silwood2. The sequence goes on along the minus strand of CAJNSZ010000034.1, from coordinate 280,610 downwards.
AAAAATTCGTCAATTAGAAGAATATGTTGATTTACAAGCAAGAATTGATCAATCTCGTCGTACAATTAATGAACCTCGTGAAGCATTTCGACAACGTTTTCTTGAAGTTGAACGTAAACGACTTGCCGAATTAGCTGCTCAAGAACAAGAATTAATTGCAGCAGCTGAAAAAGCAAAAGCAACTGCAGCTCCAGCCAAAGGTAAAGGTTCGGCTGGAAAGAAAGGCAAGAAATAATCTGATAAATGTTGAGAAAGCTGTGTTTTTCTTTTGTATGATTATTTTTCATAAAGTTTTGGTTTTTCAATAAAGACGTGGAACAAAAATATATTCAATCATAGCAAAAGCATTAATCTAAAATCTTGCTGAATAAAATACAAATTGAATATTCACGATGGAACGTTGCCAAGTTCAATATGCCAATCGATCTAACATATTGCTCATTATATGAAGCCGATGAGATTAGTCGAAGCCCAAAATTGATTTGTGCTAATATCCTATTTATCTGAAATAATGATCATAGTTAATAATTTTCGTTTGCTTTATATGGCTTTTATGAAAAGCAGTATAATGAATTGTTGAGTTGAAATCTTGCTAATGGGCAGATCTCAAAGCCAATAGAGTGTCTGAAAAAATTTCAGTTCAATCGAGTATTCTTTTTTCTACAGATATCGAATGTTCAAACAATGATCATATTGCATAAAAAGACATTCAGAATTGACTTTTCTTGAGCGTTCGATGATATCTCGAAAATAAACCTATTCGATTGAGCTGAAATTTTTAGGAATTTTTCAAGTGAACAGCTTGTTTGATGATGTTTAATAGATGCTATACCCAGTTGATGAAACTTCTTTTAAGTGATCATTTCTCTACATAGACAGGGCAACGATATGAATTTTTTTAGGATTCTATCAGTATCATCGATCACCATTAATGAACAAAATATCACTGTCATTAGCTCATCCCATTTGAAAACATTCTATCTCTAGATATAAATATGAGTTCATATCATGATAATCAAATGACCTTATTTAAAATTGAATAAATTCATCTATATTCGATTAAAAGTTCTTTTGTTTGTTTAACAATTTAATATCACAACATGAGAATGAATTGCCGAGAAAACGCTAGCAATATTTAGTCATTCAATGTGTCGATCGCTATTTGTTAAAATACTGTGACGAGAAATATTTTTGAATAATAATGCGAACAGAATTACATTCTTCATCAAGTTCAAAGGAATATAAGGATGCTAGTTGAAAATAACAAACAAACTTTACCAAGGGAAATGTAAAAAGCATATTCAGATAATATTTACAATATCATTAAAATTTCTTCAGCAATATTATTATGACATGTCTTTACAATGTTTACAACCAAAAGCATTGAAATGCATCCGTTTATTTTCTATGACTGGATCAATCTATTGTGGTTATGAAAATTCAAATCAATTGTTAAAGGGATACAATGCTGTTGTGGATATTTCAGCAGCTCATTTCAGTTTAGCTTCACTTAATCGTACAAATTTCATGAAGTTTTCTAGGATTAAATACTAAATATTTCTTTCATTTTGTAATCAAAGCAAACATATTCAATTTGTTGTTGATTCTTATACATTTTGGTAGAAAATGGTACGGGTACAAGATGTCATGTAATAACAGCATTTTTAGCTACGTCGTATTCAAGAGTTTTGACTATGATTGTTCTAGCATTTCCATTAATTGTCTGTCATGATAATTTTATAAAAACGGATTCAACTGAAAAAAAAACAAATTCATTCATCTCTAGTATTATTAACCTTAGATTCATATACATCCACAGAAATGATTGAAATCAGTGTATTAGATTCGATTATTTACAGTAAAACAGTCATTTTATTATGATTCTTAATAGAATATTTTAGTATACAATATTATTTATTGTTCTATGCTAATGTGAGTATATTGAATTTAAATATCAATAATTAGCCTGGTTTAATCCGTTAAAATAGATGATCTAGATGCTTAACAGATTCGACTCCATTGCTAATTTCTCATCACAAATACCATCGATAAAACTCGAATGATCTACAAAAGTATGTAGCAGGTTAGCAGAATGACTAATTTTGTCGGAGTATTGTTTACTTTCTCCTCATTTTCTTTCTTTCTCTGTGTAATTGAGATACGAGAAAGGAATCCTATGTAAGATGCCGGAAATGCAAAATCCCCGTGAATTTTATTTTTCATTCTATTATATAAGATTTGATAGAGCCTCAAAAGCTGACCATGAATGTATTTTTTTAATTTCGATTCAATCACTGCTTACCTGGAAAAATCTTTAAACACATTAAATGACTAAAATATAGAATTTGTAGCCACGAATTTGCTTTTCCTAGAGAATCTGTCAAGTTGCATTTACATTTATTTTACAAACTTATCAAAAATATTATATTCTGAATCACAATAAAAAAAAGACTAGAAAAATGTTATTTAATAGAATGTAAAGTTACTAAGGTTAAAAAGAACTCTGGTCAATATATAATAATGTCCATCAGGTTCAAAGCATATGTTCATGAGTATTCTTGTAAATCTATCTAGTTTTTGTAACAAGACATAGAAGCGAATGTCTTTTAACTTTTTTAGATTCTGTTTATTTTTGAAAAAATTGAAATTTTTTCCTGTCTGGTGGTAACATGAAGCGAAAAGAAGAAAAATGTATTTGTTTTTAGAGGTTTTATTATCATGATCCAGTAAAAAAGCATGATAGGTAGCATATTCAGAATCAATGTCAAAAACTGCATCTAATGCTACATGTTTTAAGAATCTTTTTTACTGCGAAAAAATCGATCCCTTGGAAGACTAGAGACACAATTTAACAAAAACCATAGACCTGAGAGGACGCATAGACCGATTTTCCAGTGGAAACAGTTTTGACTAAAATATATATGATTCGATGCAGTTTTTGACGTTGATTCTGAATATGCAATCTACTTTGATTTTTGATCGAACTATGATAATAAAAACCCCTGAAAACAAATACATTTTTCTTCGTTTCGCTTCATGTTTCCACCAGATGGGGGAAACTTTCAAGTTTCCCAACAATAAAACAAAATCTGAAAAAGTTTAATAGGTACTTTTGTAGATCATAATCTGACGATTCTAACGAGATAAGACACTTGCTTCTATATCTTGTTACAAAAAACTAGATAGATTTACAAGAATGCTCATGAACATATGCTTTGAGCCTGATGGACATTATTACATCGGACAGGATTTTTTTAACTTTACATCTTATTAAATAACATTTTTCTAACCTTTTTTTAATTTTCATTCAGAATATAATATTTTCGAGAAGTTTATAAAATAATTGTAATCGCAAATTGACAGATTCTCTAGGAAAAGCAAATTCGTCGCTATAAATCCTATACTTTAGTCATTTAATGTGTTTAAGGAATTTATCCAGTTAACAAGTGATCGAATCGAAATAACAAACATATATTCGTGGTCAGCTTTTGAAGCTCTATCAAATCAAATATAATAGAACGAAAAATAAAACTCACTGGAGTTTTCCATTTTCGGCCCCTTATATATTCATGACAACTGTAACACCAAATGAATTTGTGTTTATGTAAAATTGTTTATCTGGGGCTATTGAAATGCCTTGAAGTTAAAAAAATCAAAAGATTTATTTTATAGGAGATCTATTTCTTTTGCATATATTAACGTCTATTTCCAAGAGCATTCTTTTTTTCCAGAATAAAACTTCGAAGATAAGTTATGGTGTATACAATTGTAGCACGATAGTTTCAAACAATGATTGACAATGGATAATTATATTGTAATCATTGCCTTTAGAATGTCGAGTAAAGGAACGCACATACTGTTTTAGAATTTAAAAAACATTCATTATTGTCCTAAAAATATAATCAAGTTCCTGATTACGTACATGATGAATTTCATTTTTGAACAACATCGAAACTCGTTCATTACCTAGTCTTGAACCTCGAATTTTTTTTATGTGAGTGTAGTCATTATTTCTTTTTGTAACTATCTGTTGAACATATTAGTTAAATTGGAGTTGAAAACGTCCGGAATGGCATTAGTAAATTATGACAATTATTTTTCCTCATTTCTTGCACTCATTAAAACAAAACTACAGTATTTTCACATATTCTGTCATACATTTAACTTAAAGTAAATATATAAATACTTTCTTTGAAAACTCAAATTTTTATTCACAAGGTTGAGTAATGAAACTCACCATCCATTGAAATAATTTCGTTTGCCTCGTAGAGTTATTGCATATAAGTATATGATTTAGTCCTTAATTCTCAGTTGCTTTATTTAATTGACAGTGAAATAATTTCAACAGGGAGAGGACGCCCCGCTAAAAGATTTACGTCTTCAATACGTCATCACATTTTTTTATTTTCTCTGCTATACATCAACATTTCACACAGATGCTGTTCTTTGACTAAAGAAAAGAGCATTTTTTACAAAGAAAATATCAGAAGAGTTATAACTCCAAAGATCTTTACGATTGTTTTTTTGCTAAGACATTATTGACTTATTCATTAAAATGTTTAACATTACTAATTCTACCATTGTCAATGATTCAAATTATTGGAATAACTTCTTCATTCTTCTCAATCAGAATATTTCAAGATACGGTATGGGTGTTATTTGGCTCATAGGAAATTTTGGATCAACTATTAATTGCTTGATTTTTTGTCAATCAACTCTACGCAAGAATTCATGTGTCATGTATTTTCTAGCTTCCAGTATTTCTCAATTTCTAACTTTTAATTTTGCTCTTCTCACAAGAATGCTTCAATATGGTTATACTATTCAAACAGTCAATACTGTTGTCTGGTTTTGTAAAATTCGCTATTATTTGTTCTATATTTGTGTTGCTATACCACGTTATTTGATTATTTTGGCATCGATTGATCGTTACTTGGCAAGTTCTTCTGATATTCAGCGACGCCAATGGAGCACACCTAAGATTGCTATACGATTGATTATTGGCAATGTTTTATTTTGGTGTGTAATTTACATTCAAATTCCTATTTTCTATGAAATTCATAATGGTGATTGCTCATTCAGAAAAGGTGTTTATGGCATATTCTTTTGTATCTATTTATTAATTGAAAGTGGAATATTTCCACCATTGATGATGATTATTTTCGGACTTCTTACACTCAATAATATTCGAAGAAGCAAACGAACGATAAGACCATTACCAATAGTTGATATTATTCAACTTTCACAATTTCCTGTAATGTCAAGAAAAGATTTACTAATTTCTAAAATGTTATTTAATCAAATATGTCTTTGGATTATTTTGAACATGTTCAATCCTTGTTACCTTCTTTATAGAACAATAACAATTTATGATAATAAATCATCTCTTCGTTTAACAGTTGAATTATTTCTTAACAATATGAGTTATTATTTTATTTATCTTGAATTTTCTTTAACATTTTTTGTGTATACTTTATCGTCACCATTATTCAGACGTGAATTTAAGAAATTAATTCGGAAGAAATTACTGCATCGCTTTCCAATAAATATGATCCCTAGAAATACCACATAAATCGAGCAATTCTCAAAATCATTGAATTATTGTAATTTAGTTATAAACTCTATTTAAATAATAGTTTATTGCATTGTCTTTCTTTGTTTGCTTTCATTTCTTTTCTGCCTCGTATATTTATCTAAGATTGTGTATTGAAATATTCGAAGATAAAAAATAGTTACATTGATGTCAATTCAAATTTATTGTAGCTTCAAAATTTAAAATGATATAATAAAGTATGAGACAATACGAATTGTTCTTCTTAATTAATGGCTGGGTGATAAACATAATATAGGTATATTCAATGTCAAAACTGATATATCTAATGGCTAATTAAATTCGAGAAGACAACCTATTAGTTAATGAATCATGACATTGACGACAAAAACAAACTTATTGTGACATATAAGTTAGTAGACAAATACTTCATTAATAGTAATCAGCCTTCGTCTATAATAAGAATCTTTGGAAAAAAAGATTTCATTACATATTGAAATATATTTAATTAAGAAATACTTCGAAACTAAAAAAAATGAATTTTCTACTATTTTCTACGAAGGATATCTTAGGTCAAGATTCGAGTATTTCCTGAAAGGATTCGCTGCAAACAGTTTTATAAGTAGAAATTAACGAGCTCTATCCCAGCACACCTTTCATTTTGCTTCAGCTCCTCCCCCCCTCAAACCAATGAAATCTCAAAATACCATCAAAAAAACGTTGAAAATGCAGTCACTTCCCGAATAATCCGTAGCGATCCACCCATGAGTACTTTCCAAGTAGATCTCGACGAGCTCTATCCAATGCACGCATCATTTCCTCGGTTCGATAACTCCATCGTGGAGATACGTGCTAATTACTGCTTAATTAGTTAATTTTTTTAATTAAACCCCTCGCAACTCGCTCAGGAGTGCTCTCCAACAAACAGACATATTATGGGGAGGGGAGCATCGAATCAAGCATCAAAGGTGTGCAATCGATAGAGGTTGTCGAGATCGACTTGGAAAGTTGCATGTTCTACTTGGAAAGTACTCCTGGGCGAATCGCGACAGGTTATTTGAGAACTGACTGCAGGGGGGGGGGGGGGGGGGG